>JAJJWW010011878.1:0-510861 GCA_023531295.1 Papaver armeniacum
ACGACATTCTTTGTCCTGGATTTTGTACTTCCTCTCGAGTATCTTTATTAGTATTTTCTACATGCGAATTTCGTCTTATTTCTCCTCTAACTGATCTTGAACTTGATCTTGTAGTGCTTCTTGACCTTATACTTTGTAATCTCATGTTTTCCATCCTCAACTCATGATTTCGCCTTGTCAAATTTGCACGTTCTTCTACTTCTAATCTCCTTTCTTCGTGTATTCTTTGCCTCAATGTAATAACGCTTCAATCTCTTCATTTCTATGAATTATTCCTCCAGATTTCTTCTTGGTCTCTCTCCTCTCGTCTATTGTTTCTTAATTGTTGCTCTTCTTCCATTTCATCCACGGAATCTGATCGCCAAGTATGTACACTCACTCTTTGTCATAATCCATAATTACGCTTTGTATTGGTGTACGTTGAATTGGGCTGTTGAATTTGATTTTCTCCATCGTTTCTTGTGTTCACTCTTGGAGATCCCTCAATTTTATCTCTCCCTTTTCCAGCAAGCCTCCTACTCCTTCTAATAGTTGTTGGTTGTTTTTATGTATTTCTTCTTCTAGCTATTTTTCAACCTTAATGAGTTGTTGAAAATTATATGAAATTCTTTATCTATTACTCCAAATTCTTTCAAATCACAATATCAATCTTTAGTCCCTGTTTCTAGCGCCATTAAGTAGTTGCAGGAATTCCCACAATACATCCTCACAAGATTTCATAATAATCAACACATCTTTAAGATCAACAATCACACTTTTTATTAATTGAGTTAGAAGTTTTACAAGAAGGAAATGAAATGAAGAATACAACCGTTATATTAGACATTCTCTCTCCTCAAAACTTTCTCTCCACTCTAAAAAGATCTCTCCCTACCTCAAGCCTGTTCGGCTCTTTATATAGGATATTACATAGTGGATGACTGATGCGTGTCGTAACCACAACAAATTAATCAATATATTTCCCACTAATTAAATAAATAATATAGCGGTAGTAAGGATCGTTCCCACAGAGAGCTGTGTAATTGATATGTATTTAGTTCAGCAAAATAATAAAAAACAAGGGGGATTGTTTGGTTAAAGTAAAATAAAATGAATAACAAATAAAAGAAAGATATGATCAAGGAATCCTTCGCCGTTACCAAGCGATAACTGGATTAGTATACTTATCTATCTTCGTTAGAACCATTCATCACCAACCGTAGGAAAGCTTGACTAGCTCGGTGCTATCCTCAAAACTCCTTTACCACGGATACGGAAGCTCTCAATATCGATTCTATCCAACCGAACCACCAAGTAGTAGCTCACTCAAGGTGTAATCCGATCGAACGCTTAGGCTTTGTGAATTAGGTTTATCATTAGTTAAACTCTTAGCTCAAAGGTCCACTTGCTGGTGTTGTATTCACCCGCAATTGCTCCACAGAATCCCTCTACAAGGTCTTGCGATTTCTACTTGTGTACGAATTATTCGACGATTACTTATCTCCTAACCCAATACTAGCAATAGAACAATTAATAAATCAATCTAGTATGCACTCCAAATCAATCCAATAATTACTCATAAAGATCAAATAGTGAAAACAAACGATGATGTGATTAAAACTCCGAACAAACTTGTATAATAATAAGCTTCACGCTAGAACATTGAATTCATCCTTAATCAATAAAGTTTAGCCTCTCATGTTTACACCGTTTCTCGGTTTCCCCCAAAAGGGGTAAACCCTAAAATATTTTATGAAGAACAAAAGTGTATTATGAGATGTAGAGATATATTATGATATATATTGTGATGATAGGCTTCCTAAACTTAGGTTAAGAAGTTCTCTTTTATAGTCTTCAAGTTGTAGAAGTGCCGTGCGCCAAATCCCGGTCGAAAGTGGTCGACAAGTTGCCAAAAACTAGCCAAATATCCCACGCCCCAAAGTCTTGGTCGTGCATGGAGTGCCTACAGCCCATTGGGCTTGCGCTAAAGTGCAGCGATCCGGCCCAACTTCCTTTATTTCAACTGTCATTGGCCTGTCAGTTTCTCGGAACTGACAGGCATACTCTGCAGCTCTTCTTTATTTTCCACGGACGGACGAACCTCCGTGAGCGAAAATTTCTGCTGGATTTTTATCTTCTCTCGTCATATCACGTATACCAGGCCATCCGTGAAATATCCACTTCCCTGACTTTCCATCGATAGAAAACTACTCATCTTCTCCATCTTCTTTGTCATTTTGGCGGTAATAATACACGTTCTCCACCATCACTTTACTTTCTTTCGTAGATCCATCATTTCCTCTCTAGTCCTAATTTTGCTAACCCATAGTACTAGACCAGCTACAACCAACTACGACATTAACATTATCGTAGCTCCGTGACTGCCATATATTCTCCATTGCAAACCACCATCGCTGCATGCCATCACCCACGGTTACCAATAACTCCCTTCGATCTGGTAATGTAAGAAGCGAGAGTCCATTGCCAAGCTCGACTCTCATCATCAGCATCTCCTTATCATTCTTTTCTCCCATCAATGCAATAATCAATCAACACCAACCCTTTATAGTGGCAGAAGTACCTAAACCTCAGCTCCATCGATGCCCTGCCTTAACTCGTCAATGACAGCACCAGTATCACTAGTCTAAACCACATCTCGATCATCACTGCCAATAATCAATAGCAATAATGACAGCGTATCTCCTCCTTCACACTCTTTCCCTGTTTCGTCAGTGATCACTCTCCGTTTTCAGCCAACAGTCTCGCTCTCCGGAAGTATTACGAACTCCATTGATACTCGTCGTCACTGCCATCATTCGCAGCAGCCCAACATTCTTGATTTCGTTCAAAACCCATGTTCTCTAGACGTCTCTTCAGCAATCCCATGATCTTGTACCGATCGAACTCTCTTGTTCGATCACCACATAGTCGATGCTTGACGCTTTGCACCTTGTCTGTCATGGAGGCGCCGATGATTGATAAATAATAATTCAATACAAATCGGTCTTGCAAAACTGACAGTTCATTAATGTTTCATGGCTGCCTTGAGTAGTTCAGGCGGGTGCTTTCATGAATTATGTGCTTCGATATCTTTCGCAACTTTGGCTTGCTTCAAATGCTTGTAAAATCTACATACAACGTCGGAATGACTCCGTTCTTTCGCCATTAGCTTCGTCTTTCCGTTCTCTTCAAGATGATATAAAGGACTCCTAGATTTGAACGATTTCTACTTGGTCTTAGGCCCTTCTCCGCTGCGGCTAACTTTTTTTATTGCACAAATATGTGCCAATTCACTTCTTTTGGACGATTCACCTAGCAAAACATAAATAAGAGAAAACAAGAGTAATATACAATAATTCGCAAGAATATATAGCAATTACTAGCATGGATTCAACACTAAATATATGCAAAATATGCACTTAACAAATTCCCCACACTTGACTTTTGCTAGTCCTCGAGCAAACTATCTAAAATACAACAACTCCATGTCGTCGAGGATACGGTTGCACTTAGCATGTGCAACAGGCCTTTAAACCCCTAGGTGTCCCTAGTGGACGAGTTATGGTCTCGTGAGGGTTTACCGAGAGATATACCCACAAAACCTATTCCAACTTCAAAGCGTTCCGGCTTCCCAAGCATCCAAAGAGCTATGAGGACATAGAGTTTCGCATGCTAGTAAGAAGTTAGAAATACCAAAGAACATATTCTCATTCTTAAATGTTGAGTGAGAAATAACCACACCATAATGAGAGAACGCGTGTTTGAGAGCGATCAATAAGCATTTCGCCTCGACTCTACGCCTCACTTACAAGGATTTTATGATAATTGCACTCAATAAGACGGCTTTTATGGGTCTCACATGTGTGTAGGTAGGAATGAAGAGAGAAATCCAACACACATTGAATGGTGGGAAGGAAACCTTAGAATTATTTCTCGGAGACTCCACAAAATCGTGGAAAATAAAAGACCTTTTCTCGATGATCTCTAAGAAAGGAAATCAACCACTATTATCGAGGATGAGAGTACTTACCACCTTCACATCGATTGCAATGATGATAACACCACTCTCACAACATCCAATAGAAACGTCTTCGATCGGCTCGTCTTCTTCATCTTCTTGGTCTTCGTCTTCGGTCTTCAACCGCTGATGATAAACTCTTGAACTTCGTAGAACTCTGACAATTTATAACTCATTCTCTTCCATTTCCTTATTGCTTGATACTTCCTTATAGATTTTTCTTTCCCATGGCCTTATTGAAGAAATAACAACCTAAATGCAAATCTTTTTGTATTTTCTCTCTCTTTTTTTTTTTTTTTTTTTTTTTTTTTTTTTTATTTTTTTTATAACAAAAAGATTGCAACTACAAAAATAATAACGAAATTAAAATAACATGGCCATGAAAGAAGTACTTTACCACTTTGATCTTCACAACTTGTATTGTCTTTGTATCTTAAACTTCAATAACTCTCATCTTTTGATTTTCTTCGCTCTTGTAAATAAGTCTTCATACTTAGATATAGAATTCCTCTCCTTATGTGTAAGTCTCCAACATGTATATAAAAATCTGCTCATTGTATGTTGCTTTACTTGGATATGAAATTTGCTCTTACTCGTATTGTTGCTTGTAAACCTCAAACGTCTTCAACTTTCCTTGTAGATTTTGATGTTGCTCCACTTGTTGATGATGATGGTGTATCTATGGACTCGTTGTTGCGAGAGAGAGAATGGTGCTAACGCAAATCAAACTACGAGAAGGTGGTTTTCATCTATAGACGTCACCCTCATGATTGACAAAATTAGCACTCAAGAGATCAAAAATAGTGCTTCTATTGGTGTGAAGTTGGGTAGCTCACCATTCTACCTGGAATTAACGTACGGTGACACACCCTCAAAAGAAAGCTCTTTAGTCAGCTACAAAGAAATTTGGTATGGTGCCTCCGTTGATTTGAAAATAGGTAGTCTCCACTAATGATTGATCAGCAACTCTAATAATGCATTTCTCCCTGCTCCTAATTTGCATCACCGGCATGATTAAATCCATTATTTAACACTCTAACAAGTAAGAAATCCGAATGTAGTTCCTAACACTTCCAAGTTCGGTTATGTCGGTCGGAATCTCTATGTAAACATACCTAGAAGTATGCTAGTGACTCTAAAATCTCTACAAGTTGGAGGTTTAATTCATATATACAAAAAGATTGAAAATTTTGACTCAAAAAGGCTAAAAACTCTATATGCAAAAGACTCCCCCACACTTAAACTTCACATTGTCCTCAATGTGTAAAATCGAAAATTCTGAATTCTGACGTAACAGCAGATAAAATGCAAAAACTGTACAAATTGGTAAGGAATTTGGAAAAACTCCATTTCACAAAAGTTGTTCATCTACGTGTTTTCTACACAGTGTAAAAAGGGCAAAGTGTTTAGATAAACGGTCTGACAGTTATGGTCTCTGGACTGAACTACGTGCAGTCTGAATTTTTCTGACGAAAAGGTATTCGTCTTAATTTTCTTCTAAAATAGATTATAGACTCAATGAAATTAAACATGGGGATGCAAACATGACATGAAAACAATAAAAACAAAAAATAAAAGGGTTTAAGATACAAAATCTATGGGTTGCCTCCCATTAAGCGCTTGGTTTAAAGTCGTCGGCCGAGCTCTCTTGTTATCGTCCATATACCAACAATCGAAAATCTGGTCCGCTTGAGGAAAACAATCTGCAATTCTAGTAACAACTTCACACAATGATTAGCATAATATATGAATAATGAAATTGTTATAGCTTGAAAGTTTCCCCCACACTTAGTCCTTTCTACACTCGAAAGTGGATAGAGAACATAAAATAAGGGAACTTCTATAGGTTCCTCTCGATGAACCTGCACAATACTAGAATCAAACACATCAAGTGGTAGATAATTAGAAGTAAAATAATCCTTAAGAATTTTAGAAGCACAAATACTCAATCCCAAGTGATGTGGATCAAAAGATTCAGAAATATGCAAAGGATTAGACAAACCTTCCACAATCTCTCGTATTACAGGATCCTCATCATTCTTAAAGAATTGCAATGAATTATTTACCTCATTTGTATCGTGGTCCTCTATCAAACTATTTAGCCATTCTTCGTCGGGCCGCTTCAACCGAAATCTCAAGCATCATTATAATCCTTGGCTAGCTCAATTAGGTCTTCCACAACTTCAACCAATTTGGTTTCATTCTCAATCACTATTTGTTCAACACTTTCGTCATCAGAATCAGAATCATCTCCTAGAAATTCTAGTTCATTGGTACAAATCCTAAAATCATTGTTTGAGTACGTTACACCATTTATAACAACGGTTATGTCATATTCATTCTCCTCCTTTTGAATATGCGAGTGATCGTTATTATGATCCGGAGTTGAAATAACATTACCATTATTGCAAGGATTTTCCAAAGGTTGCTCATCTTCATCGAGTCTTCGTCAACCTCATAATCTTCAATATCCCAACGACGTTGAAGTTCTCGTTCGTATTACCTTGTTAATTTCTTCGAGAGTCTTTTCGATGCTCTAGCTTCTTCTAATCGATCATATTGTTTAGAAAGTTTTCGATATTAATACGTTTTCCTCCATTCTTCACGACGAAATTTTCAGACTGTATCTCTTCTTTTGACATAAATGACGAAAGAACATGATAAAGAGGAGTAGGTCTTTCCAAACTCTCTCTGTCATCCGCACATTACTAGAAAACAACTGATCGAAGCATAACTATCCTCCCATCCCTTTGATTGCTCACATACATACCCGTCATAAGGTTTTTGATATGTATGAGAGTATCCTAAGGCTCCGTAGGGTATGGTTGGTAGTTGTTATATGAATGAGGTTGAAATCCAAATTGATTACCACAATAATATGATGATTGGTCTTTTGTTCCGTACATGTTATGTCCATAAGGAAACATGACGACTCACAAGAACACAAGAAAAAAATTTAAAAACAAAAACAAGCTAAACAAATAACAAATCAATTAACAACCGCTCTCCCGGAAACGGCGCCAAAATTTGATGCGTGTCGTAACCACAACAAATTAATCAATATATTTCCCACTAATTAAATAAATAATATAGCGGTAGTAAGGATCGTTCCCACAGAGAGCTGTGTAATTGATATGTATTTAGTTCAGCAAAATAATAAAAGACAAGGGGGATTGTTTGGTTAAAGTAAAATAAAAAGAATCACAAATAAAAGAAAGATATGATCAAGGAATCCTTCGCCGTTACCAAGCGATAACTGGATTAGTATACTTATCTATCTTCGTTAGAACCATTCATCACCAACCTTAGGAAAGCAGCTAGCTAAGTGCTATCCTCAAAACTCCTTTTACACACGGATACGGAAGCTCTCCAATATCGGATTCTATCCAACCGAACCACCAAGTAGTAGCTCACTCAAGGTGTAATCCGATCAAACGCTTAGGCTTTGTGAATTAGGTTGATCCCAGAGTTAAACTCTTAGCTCAAGGTCCACTTGCTGGTGTTGTATTCACCCGCAATTGCTCCACGTAATCCCTATGCAAGGTCTTGCGATTTCTACTTGTGTACGAATTATTCGACGATTACTTATCTCCTAACCCAATACTAGCAATAGAACAATTAGTAAATCAATCTAGCGTGCACTCCAAATCAATCAATAATTACTCATAAATATCAAATAGTGAAAACAAACGATGATGTGATTAAAACTCCGAACAAACTTGTATAATAATAAGCTTCACGCTAGAACATTGAATTCATCCTTAATCAATAAAGTTTAGCCTCTCATGTTTACACTGTTTCTCGGTTTCCCCCAAAAGGGGTAAACCCTAAAATATTTTATGAAGAACAAAAGTGTATTATGAGATGTAGAGATATTATGATATATATTGTGATGATAGGCATCCTAAACTTAGGTTAAGAAGTTCTCTTTTATAGTCTTCAAGTTGTAGAAGTGCCCGTGCGCCAAATCCCGGTCGAAAGTGGTCGGCAAGTTGCCAAAAACTAGCCAAATATCCCACGCCCCAAAGTCTTGGTCGTGCATGGAGTGCCTACAGCCCATTGGGCTTGCGCTAAAGTGCAGCAGATCCGGCCCAACTTCCTTTATTTCAACTGTCATTGGCCTGTCAGTTTCTCGGAACTGACAGGCATACTCTGCAGCTCTTCTTGATTTTCCACGGACGGACGAACCTCCGTGAGCGAAAATTTCTGCTGGATTTTTATCTTCTCTCGTCATATCACGTATACCAGGCCATCCGTGAAATATCCACTTCCCTGACTTTCCATCGATAGAAAACTACTCATCTTCTCCATCTTCTTTTGTCGCTGGCAGTAATAATACACGTTCTCCACCATCACTTTACTTTCTTTTCTGTAGATCCATCATTTCCTCTACAGAGTCTGCAATCGCTGCTAACCCATAGTACTAGACTCGGCTACAACCAACTACGACATTAACATTATCGTAGCTCCGTGACTGCCATATATTCTCCATTGCAAACCACCATCGCTGCATGCCATCACCCACGGTTACCAATAACTCCATTCAATCTGGTAATGTAAGAAGCGAGAGTCCACTGCCAAGCTCGACTCTCATCATCAGCATCTCCTTATCATTCTTTTCTCCCATCAATGCAATAATCAATCAACACCAACCCTTTATAGTGGCAGAAGTACCTAAACCTCAGCTCCATCGATGCCCTGCCTTAACTCGTCAATGACAGCACCAGTATCACTAGTCTAAACCACATCTGGATCATCACTGCTAATAATCAATAGCAATAATGACAGTGTATCCTCCTTCACACTCTTTCCCTGTTTCGTCAGTGATCACTCTCCGTTTTCAGCCAACAGTCTCGCTCTCCGGAAGTATTACGAACTCCATTGATACTCGTCGTCACTGCCATCATTTGCAGCAGCCCAACATTCTTGATTTCGTTCAAAACCCATGTTCTCTAGACGTCTCTTCAGCAATCCCATGATCTTGTACCGATCGAACTCTCTTGTTCGATCACCAATAGTCGATGCTGACGCTTTGCACCTTGTCTGTCATGGAGGCGCTGATGAACAGTCGAAATAATAATTCAATACATCAGTCTTGCAAAACTGACAGTTCATTAATGTTTCATGGCTGCCTTGAGTAGTTCAGGCGGGTGCCTTCATGAATTATGTGCTTCGATATCTTTCGCAACTTTGGCTTGCTTCAAATGCTTGTAAAATCTACATACAACGTCGGAATGACTCCGTTCTTTCGCCATTAGCTTCGTCTTTCCGTTCTCTTCGAGATGATATAAAGGACTCCTAGATTTGAACGATTTCTACTTGGTCTTAGGCCCTTCTCCGCTTGCGGCTAACTTCTTTTATTGCAAAAATATGTGCCAATTCACTTCTTTTGGACGATTCACCTAGCAAAACATAAATAAGAGAAAACAAGAGTAATACACAATAATTCGCAAGAATATATAGTAATTACTAGCATGGATTCAACACTAAATATATGCAAAATATGCACTTAACAATGACAGCTAAGTTGTTCTTTATTTTCGGATCTGACTTGCGATATTCTCGCAAGTATACAAGTGTTAAACTTCGCAACACTCCTAAATCTCGCTAGGTCTCCACATCTTTCTCGTGTTTAGGTTGTCGTCATCTGTTGCGTCATTTCTATAATCAATCTGCCATATCTTCGCAGTGTGTTGTTCAAAGATTTCGCAAAGGTATTGATATTGCGATATTCTGATCCTACAGAACCAATTAACATTAATGGTGAAGGCAAGGATTCGCCTAAATGGAATCCCAATATCTTTGGTGCTTTCAACACCAAAAGTCTCTATTATTCTATCAAGAGATTTGACCATAATAGACCTAGTATATGGGAAAACATATGGAGTATGCATGCTTCCCCTAGAGTTAAATTGTTTGCTTTCAAATGCCTACAAAATATGATTCCTACCAATAGAAGACTTGTTCAGTTCATGGATATTTCCAACTCTTGTGCTCTTTGCTCCCAGCATAATGAATCCCTAGAATATATATTCTTTGCCTGCCCGTTTGCTAGGAGTATGTGGTTTGCTTCTGATAGTAACCCCTTCCCACCAAACTTATTTCCATTGTCTGTGAAGGATTGGATTCTCCAATGGCATACTAACCCTGCAGGTTGGGACATCTCTCAAGGACAATGGAGTGCTAAATGTGCCACTTTCATCTGGTACATTTGGAAGGCCAGATGTGACAAAGTTTTTAGAGGCTGTAACGCAAGTCCTAAAGATGTTTGCACGAGAGCCTAAATGGACTGGAAAGCTCATGCTAGCCTGGAGCGACCTCTAGACAACGCTAGGCTCACAAATGCTCATAAACCAGAACCAACTTGGATAAGCCCTCCTCCGGGAATCAAGAAAATTAATTTTGCTGGGACTTTTGACAAACATAGACAAGTTGGAAGCATTGCCTTAATACTGAGAAATTCTATTGGTTGGTGCAGGGAAGTGAAGAAGCTGGAGTGCAGGGCGAAAGTCTGGATGAGGTGGAGGTGCAGGCGGCTTTGGAATTATTTTGTTGTTCGATGCTTTAAATTTGGATAGGCTAAGTTGCCAGGCTCCTCAAGGCACTCAGACCTCTCAACTCTTGTAAACAGCTTATTTTATTTTATTCCAAGGTTTTATTATCAAAAATAAAATAAAAAAAATAAACATTCGCAATAAGATCCCTAGTGTCATAGGTAGTTAACCAAGAAAGACACCGGTCATGGAAGCCCAGACTAGAAGCCCGGAGACAAACATATTCCATAGACAAACCTCTCCCAATGGCATGAGCAAAGGAAAATTTAGTAACCAAATAGCCACCAGATACAGGATGAAATGAAGCACACAAAGGGCATGAAATATCAATCGGAAGGAACCTCCCCACATGTTCTCGAGAACATTTAGTCAACAAATAGTCAACAAATTCAGGATGAAATGAAGCACAAAGGGCATGAAATATGAATCCGAAGACACCAATCACGAAAGCCCAAAACTAGAAGCCTGGAGAAAAATGTGTTCCATTGACAAACCTCTCCAAATGGCATGAGCAAAAGAACATTTAGTAAACAAATGGTCAACAGATTCAGGATGAAATAAAGCACACAAAGGGCACTGAATAACAATCGGAAGAAACCGCCCCACATGTTTTCTGACAGGGAAGCAATGGGATAAACTTTTCCAAAGAAATAGCTTGGTAAGTCTATCATTAAGGTCAGGAAGCATCGCTTTGAACTAATTTGGTTTGGTTACTTATTGACCTTAGAAAACTGCAACTACCTGAATCTCCTAGTTACGTTAGTACAAGAAGTCCCTAATTCAAATCTGTCTTTGTAAACATAAACACTAGTGCAGTGTAAGAGTCTGCATAAATGGAGTTAAAACCTAAGTGAGTGAAACTAAAACAAACAAATGAAAGATGTTAAGCAAAGCAACACTTCTAATTTTTAACCATGCTCATCCTACAACCATAACGAAGTGATATTAACAAAGATCAGAGTACCATATTTCAATAGAAACAGCTAGTTCATCAAAATTATTCTTCAGTTCATGGTACAACTTCTATAGCTAATCAAGTAAATTGACAAAAAAATTGGTCACTAGCATGATCCTATATCTTTAAAAAAAAAAAAAAAAAAAAACATGCTGAAGTAGCAGTACTAAAAGTTAACCAAACACTACATTCTAGTGCAACAAAAATTCCTCATGACACTTACCATTGATTTAAGAGGAAATATCATCATGCTTCTTGATTTGGGTTTTTGAGTCTCCGCCACCACATTCCCATACAAAGCCCCCATTCAATCCAAGACTTGTTTGTGTCATGTTGCCTGATTCAAAAAACAAAATTAAGAAGGAAATATTGAACATTTAAAAGAAATATCAAAACAAATTAAGGTAGAAACACAAAGACAATAGACAAAAATAAAGACCTTTTTCTCAAGCATCGAACAAGCTCAATGATGAACGCAGTGTTAACCAACTTAGCCAAAGAGATCTCAACCATTTGTCCACAAAGCGCACAAAACAATATCCGAATTCTCACCATAAACAGCAGGTAAAATTAACAAATGATCGAAAAAGTCTGGGCCAACAACAACATTACTAATTCTAGTGAAAAAAATCTCAACGGCCTTAGACCACTATATCACGCAATGCTTCATTATAGTGATTTTTTAACTGCAAAAAAGAATCTTCATTAGCCTGAGTTTCTCAAACAATACAACTACTGATAAGTGATAAATGTACAAAGAGGTAAGCAGACAACAAAGACAAAACGTAAATTGGAATGGATAGAAAAAAAAGAATTACAGAATAAACATTAGTGCAGAATAAGAGTGCAAAAACGGAGACAAAACCAAAATGAACTTAGTGAGTAAAACTAAACAAACAAATGATAAATGTTAAGTAACTCCTGTAATCATGCACATCCTAAAGACATAATGAAGGATCAGAGTAACATATATTAATAGAAACAGCTAGTTCATAAAAATAAAAATAAAAATTCATGGTATAATTTCTGTAGCTAATCAACTAAATTGACAAGGATTTGGGTCATTTGGTACTAAAAGTTGGATTAGTTTTTCTAACTAGTTTATCTAAGCCATCAACAACAGCATTAAGCTTTCGATTAACATATATACACAACTATTTAGCAAATTAATTGCAGCCGCTATAACAATCATTTACATAGGAAAATATTTATGATTAGTACTTACTATTGTCTTGGGAGGAGATATCATCATGCTTTTGATCCAGGCTATTGAGTCTCCACCACCTGATTCCCATACAAAGCCCTTATTCAATCGAAGACCCATCTGTATAATGTTGTCCTGATTCAAAGAAGAAGAAAAAAAAGTAAAAAAAAAAAGGAACACTTAACAGAAAAGATCAAAATAAATTAAGGTGGAAACTCAGAGACAATGTTCAAAAATAAAGACCTTTTTCATGTTTTCTCTTCCTTGATCACCAAAATTTTTAAGCTAATCAGTAGAAATGTAAGGAAATTTTAGATACAGAGAAGAAAGAGAAGAGAAACCCTAGATATAAATGAAGAGGAAAGTTACTCTAATACTAACCATTGGGCAAGATATTTATGGTCTTGAGTTGTCACTTGTCATTTTTTTTTTATAGAAAAAACTTAGGCCAGTACAAAGTGTTGGCATTGTTGCTGACGCAGTTTCTACCAACATTGTTCTTACAAAACAAAACAATATTTAGAGTATCCAAATTTGAAGTCTATGGATAATTTTAAGACTAATTAAAACAAAAGTAACTGGTTTGATTCTGGTAATATTGTCTTCGTCTTCTTCATTGTCTAGCGTTTCATGATAACTCAGATAGAATCTTCCTTTGACGGCTTTGTGGTAAAGGAGCTTAAAACTAACCAGGATATCCATGGATTCAGCCTGTATCTCTATATTAGTTTGCTGAATTTCCATGGCACACACTGAAAATCTAAGTCTGCTCCTCCTGTTGCTCCTCCAGCTCCATAGTGGCCTGGGTGTCCTCTGGTACTGTTAACATTTCCTGCAAAATCCATCAAAGTTAGGCAGAGAAGTATATTAAGTTATCAGGATCTTGTCAAGTGCAAAATTTTATGATTAAGCCAAAATTCCCTCTAGGGTACTGGTCCAGAGTGTATGGAGCAATACTAGTTTCCTCTTGAGTTTCAGCTTCCCCATTATTCATAGAGATTATGTTCAAAACATGATTGGGTAAATGATGGATTCTTTTATATTCGCATAGATGTTGCCTGATGCAGTTGGAGGTTTGTCTGGAATTTGGTTGAATATGAATAAAAACCAGTTCACACCTAGCTTTCCAGATGAGCCAGCAAGTAGTAGCATATATATTGCATTCAGATCTGGTTACTCCCGTCAGATACCAGGAGTTAAATCAGTCCATAAACTTTGTTGTGTTATCAAACTTCCCATGAGAGGTTCCAATTATTTCATGCCATACATAGGTAGCAGCTGAACAATTTATGAACATATGTGTCATGGTTTTCTCCCCACTTTTGCATATTTGGCATAACGGATCTATGTAATGTAGAATACTAGTGTTGTATTCCTACAATAATTAACACACAAATGGGATAGAAATGGTGAAAATCACCTCTTGAATCAAAGGATTCAAGCCAAATTTTGTGCACAGAGGCGCAACCAAGAGTTTCATTAACAACAATTTTTCAGATAATGATAAGAGAAGACTCTTCTTACAACTTAAATGACGAATAATTGAACCCTAATCTAACTCAATCCATGACTGACACGTGGTGACTAATCAACGGTCGAACAGTTGACCAATTATTAACCCAGATAACTTACTGAGGCACTCAGCTAACTAGGATAAGGGCAGACCACAAAGTAGCCCATTACAGAAGGAATACAACATTGCCTACCCCTGAAAAATGTCCTTGTCCTCAAGGACAAATCTAGGATAGTGTGACTAAATATTTATGATGTCCTCCCAAGTAGCATCATCTGGTGAAAAGTTAGTCCATTGGATGAGAACTTGGCGCACTAGTTTGTTGCCTCTGAGGATAGACTTTGCCTTCAGCACCTTCTCTGGAAGCATTATGATCTCACCATGCAAGGCAACTACATGTAGAGTAGGAAAAGGAGTGTGCTGCATACCAGTATGTTTCTTCAGCTGAGAGACATGGAACACAGGGTGTATCCTGGAGTGAGATGGCAGCTGAAGTTTGTAGGCCACTGCACCAATCTTTTGCAGGACTGTGAAAGGTCCATAGTATTTAGCTGACAGTTTGAAGTTCTTTCTCAAGTACAGAGATGCTTGCATGTAAGGTTGAAGCTTGAGATAGACCAAATCCCCTTCTGCAAATGACCTTTCAACTCTTGTTGAATCAGCATAAAGTTTCATTCTATCTTGGGCTTGCTATAGATTCTTTGATAATGTCCAGCATAGAATCTCTTGTTTTCAAGTAAGTCTCAACAACATCAACAGAAGTAGTAGCATTAAATGGAAAAGCTAAATGTGTGCCTGAAATGGAGACATCTTTAAGCGTCTATGAAAGCTAGTGTTGTACCACCATTCTGCCAGTGATAACCAATTGCTCCAACTGCTTGGTTTGTGTCTTGTGATACTTCTCAAATAGTTTTCCAAGCATGCAATAACCCTCTCTGTTTGGCCATCGGTTTTAGGGTGGTATGCAGTGTTTAAGTTCAAACTGGTACCTATTTCTTTGAATAAATCATGCCAAAAAGTACTTGTAAATATCTTGTCTCTATCGAGACACTATAGAAGCAGGAAGACCATGCAATTTGAATACCTGATTGAGAAAAAATGTACCAATGCAAAGGAAGTTTGTAAATGGATGTTGCAGAGCAATGAAGTGAGCATATTTAGTTAGTCATGTCTATAATGACTAGAATAACACTCTTCTTGTTGTTGATGGGCAAACCCTCAATGGAATCCATTGTAATGTGTTGCCATGCATGGTCGGGGATAGGAAGTGGTTGCAACAGGCCAGCAACATTTGTGTGATCACTTTTGTTTCTTTGGCAAGTGTCACATTGAGACACAAAGATCAAAACATCTTTTTTCAGGCCTTGCCAATAAAAATGGCCTTTTGCTCTTGCATAAGTAGTTTGAATGCCAGAATGTCCTCCTATAACAGAAGTATGCAGAGAATGCAAGATTGTTTGTCTGATACTATTTCCAGTACCAATATAAAGCTTAGTTTTGTATCTTAAGATTCCCTCCTTGTAAGTGAAATGATCAAGACTTGAAGGACTCGGCAGAAGCTTGGAAATAATGAGTTGGACTTTGGCATCATTAGTATAACTAGAGATTATCTCTTGGGCCCAAGCTGGTGTGAAGGCAGCTAATAAGTTGCAGTTGGCTGTAGTAGATTGTTTTCTAGAAGGTGCATCATCTACAATATTTTCAGCACCCTTCTTGTATTTTATATCATAATCAAATCCTAGCAGCTTGATTAACCACTTTTGTTGTAGTGCGGTAGTAATTCTTTGCTCCAAGAAGTATTTAATGCTTTGGTGGTCAGTTTGAATGGTGAATTTATCCCCTTGCAAGTAATGCCTCCATCTTTGTACTGCCATGACAATGGCCAGAAACTCCTTCTCATAAGTAGATAAAGCTCTAGCTCTTGGGCCTAGTGGCTTGCTAAAGTAAGTTATGGGATTACCTTCTTGAAGTAGGACATCTCCAATACATAGGTCACTTGCATCACTCTCAACCACAAATGGTTTAGTGAAATCTGGCAAAGCTAAGATTGGTGTGCTGGACATGGCTAGTTTGAGCTTCCCAAAAGCTGTGGTGGCAGATGAAGTCCAAAGAAATGAGTTTTTCTTTAGAAGATCAGTTAGTGGCTTACTAATGGCTCCATAATTTCTGACAAACTTCCTATAGTAGCCTGTAAGGCCAAGAAAGCCTCTTCATTCTTTGATAGTGGTTGGTTGTGGCCAAGAATGCATGCAAGCTATCTTATTTGGATCAGCACAAACTCCTGCAACTGAGATGATGTGGCCTAAATATTCCAAAGATGATTGGCCAAAACAGCATTTTGATATCTTAGCATAAAGTTTATGTTGTCTGAGTAAAGAGAAGGTAAACTTGAGATGCTCCAAATGTTCAGACATAATTTTGTTGTAGATTTGGATATCATCAAAAAAGACTAGGATAAACTTTCTCAAAGGAGGTTGGAATACCTCATTCATTAAAGCTTGAAATGTAGCTGGAGCATTAGTGAGGCCAAAGGGCATCATTTTAAACTCATAATGGCCTTGGTGAGTTCTGAAAGCTGTCTTGAAAATGTCTGAGACATATTCTCTGATTTGATGGTATCTAGCTCTCATATCAATTCTTGTAAAGACTGTATCTCCATTTAGTTCATCCAATAGTTCCTCAACAATGGTAATTGAAAATTTGTCCTTGACAGTAATGTTGTTTAATTTTATATAATCAACACAGAATCTCCATGTGTTGTCTTTCTTTTTGACTAAGAGAATAGGTGAGGCAAAAGGACTATGGCTAGGTTAGATGATTCCAGTGTCTAGCATTTTCTAGACAAGTTGTTCTACTACTCCCTTCTGGATATAGGGGCATATGTAGGCTCTTTGATTAACATGAGTGGAGTTGGGTTGTAAGGGAATTGTGTGATCTAAGCTCCTATGAGGAGGTAGCTTAGTTGGTTCAGCAAAAATGTCAGTAAATTCTTGAAGTAAAGGAAATATTTCAGCAGGTGTAGCGGGTTGTGTAGGAGGTGTAGAAATGGAAAATAGATGACCCACTAAACCATGAGAATTCTTGGCAAAAAAACTTCTTAACTGCCTCACCACTCATCATCAACAAAGAAGACTTAGGAGATGTACCTTGTAGTGTAATCTTCTTAGTTTTTTACTTAAAGGAAATAGACAGTTTGGAGAAGTTAAAGAGTACATCACCTAAAGTTCTCATCCAATCTGCACCAAGTACAATGTCACAACCTCCTAATGGCAAAACTCGGAGGCTTTCCATAAATTGGTGACCCTGCATGCTCCATGTAAGTTGTGGACAAATACCAATACTTACTATCCTCTCACCATTTGCAACTATGACTAGCATTGGATCAGTAGGCTCAATGTGGCATTGAAGTGAACTTGCTAAAGCACTATCAATGAAACTGATAATATCTTGCCAGATATCAATCGAATGGAGACTTTACGATTGTGGAGAATACCAAGAATTCTAATTGTGTCACCGGTAGCATCCCTTGTAAGAGCATGCAATGATATTTCAACATCGAGTGTACTAGAGATTCAGTGAGTCTCCTCAAAAACTTCTTCATCTTCCTCAGTATCTTGTAAGTCATTATTGTCCATTTGGAGCATGAAGATCTTACGCTTGCCCTTACAAAAGTGTCCCGCCTTATACACTTCATCACGGTTATAACATAAACCTTGAGCTCTTCTTTTATTCATATCTTCAAGTGTGAGTCTTTTGATAGAAGGAGATGTGGGGTTTGATTTGTGGGGAAGAGTAAAGGAGGATCTAGGAGTGATGGGTGTAAACTTTGGAGAAGTCAAAATGGGTTTAGGTGGAAAATTGTTATATGCAGATTGTCTGTTAGAGTTGAAAGAGTTGTTGAATGACCTTGTAAAGGGTTTAGTAACAGTTGCTGCTAGAGTAAGCTTTTGTTCTTATAATCTGGCTAGTGAAAAGGCATATGCTAACGTTTTTGGATGAAACATTGAGACAAATTTACCAATCTCATCCTTCAAACCACTAAGAAAACTTATAACAAAGTATTCCTTACTAAGAGATGGATTCATCTTCAACATTAGTGTTTTGAGCAACTCAAATTCTTCATAATAATCATCCACAGATGAAGATTGCACCAACTTATTAAAACTACCAACAAAATTTTCCTCAATCGGGTTTTCAAAACGTGCACAGAGATTCATAGCTAAATCCTGCCAAGTAATTCTATGTCTATTGACCTGAAATTTTAAAAACCAAGTTTCAGCCTTACCCTCTTGGTAGATTGCAGCAATATTCACCTTCTTGTGTTCCTCAATATCATTCAACTCAAAATATCTTTCACTCTTCTATATCCATGCTCTAAGATTCTCTCCATCGAATCTTGGAAAATCCAGCTTAGGAAGACGATGATGTTGATAGTGATTTTGATGTTGATTTGAAAATCGATTATCTCCCTGAGGTTTTGTATGAGAAGTACTAGTCGGCTCTGGTATTGAGTCTAACTTCTTCATAAGCAAATCAAATTTCGAAGTTAGATCAGATGAAAAGCTAGTGATATTTGCTTGTTATTTGGCAATGGCAGCGGTGTTTGCTTCCACCTTATCGTTTACCTCTTTGATAGTCATGGGAAAAAAATTGGATGAAATTTGAGTGGATACGAACGGCTCTGATGCCAATTGTTGTATCCTTACAACAATTAACACACAAATGGGATAGAAATGGTGAAAATCACCTCTTGAATCAAAGGATTCAAGCCAAATTATGTGCACAGAGGCGCAGCCAAGAGTTTCATTAACAACTATTTTTCAGATAATGATAATAGAAGACTCTTCTTACAACTTAAATTACGAATGATTGAACCCTAATCTAACTCAATCCGTGGCTGACACGTGGTGACTAATCAATGGTCAAACAGTTGACCAATTATTAATGCAACTAACTTACTGAGGCACTCAACTAACTAGGATAAGGGCAGACCACAGAGTAGCCCATTACTGAAGGGATACAACATTTCCTACCCCTGAAAAATGTCATTGTCCTCAAGGAAAAATCTAGGATAATGTGACTGAATATTTGTGATGTCCTCCCAAGTAGCATCATCTGGTGAAGAGTTAGTCCATTGGATGAAAACTTGGCGCACTAGTTTGTTGCCTCTGAGGATAGACTTTGCCTTCAACATCTTCTCTGGAAGCATTATGATCTCACCATGCAAGTTAACTACAGGTAGAGTAGGAGAAGGAGTGTGATGCATACCAATATGTTTCTTCAGCTGAGAGACATGGAACACTGGGTGTATCCTGGAGTGAGATGGTAGCTGAAGTTTGTAGGCCACTGCACCAATCTTTTGCAGGACTGTGAAAGGTCCATAGTATTTAGCTGACAGTTTGAAGTTCTTTCTCAAGGACAGAGATGCTTGCCCGTAAGGTTGAAGATTGAGATAGACCAAATCCCCTTCTGCAAATGACCTTTCAACTCTTGTTGAATCATCATAAAGTTTCATTCTATCTTGGGCTTGCTGTAGAGATTCTTTGATAATGTCCAGCATAGAATCTCTTGTTTTCAAGTAAGTCTCAACAACATCAACAGAAGTAGTAGCATTAAATGGAAAAGCTAAATGTGTGCCTGAAATGGAGACATCTTTAAGCCTCTATGAAAGCTAGTGTCGTACCACCATTCTGCCAGTGATAACCAATTGCTCCAACTGCTTGGTTTGTGTCCTGTGATACTTCTCAAATAGTTTTCCAAGCATGCAATAACCCTCTCTGTTTGGCCATCAGTTCGAAATTCCAAGTCAGGCGGATGACATTACTCCAAGCATTACTTTGGGGGCCCATCGGTTTTGTATATTTATTCCTTTTGTTTTTAATTTTTGTAGTTTGCACATAGTATCTTGCATTCCCATCTTAAACTTTGAAAACTCTTATATCTATAATGAAAGTTTTAACGAAAAACGTTTTTCGTCAAATTTTTTTTTTGACTATGCATTTGTTACCAAAAAAACTCTCGGGACTTTTATCAGAGTCCGTTTTGAGTGTTGGCCCCAACTTTTAAAGAGAAGAAACTCACATTTCTTTCCCGAAAATAAAATCTTAATTCGGAGTCTGTTAAGTTGGAGCTGAAAAAGCGGGGGTCTAACAACCACACCCAATATTTCGTTCGACAATCTAAATAGACAAACTCCAATATACTTTCAAGAGAATTAACTAGACAGTCAGACTCAATCTATAGAAAAATATCAAAGAGCTATATCTCAATTTCTCAATTCAATCTGCAATCAAATAAATAGGAATTTGTGAGCTCGATTGAATAAGAGAAATAACTTGGACGGTATCACAAACCAATATCCAAGTGTCAATCAATTCAATCAACAACCCAAAGGTCGGATTCAAGAACTGATTGAACTTAACGCACAACCCGTGATATTTCTATCATATAACAAAATATAATGCGGAAAAGAAATAACACAGACACCAGAAATTTTGTTAACGAAGAAAATCGCAAATGCAGAAAAACCCCGGGACCTAGTCCATTTTTGAACACCACACTATATTAAGCCGCTACAAACACTAGCCTACTACCAATGAACTTCGGACTAGAATGTAGTTGAGCCCTAATCAATCTCACACTGATCAAGGTACATTTGCGCTCCTTACGTCTCTGAACCCCAGCAGGATTCTACGCACTTGATTCCCTTAGCTGATCTCACCCACAACCAAGAGTTTTTACGACCCAAAGTCGAAGACTTGATAAACAAATCTGTCTCACACGGAAAAGTCTATTGGAATAGATAAATCTGTCTCCCATAGAAATACCTATGAGTTTTATTCCGTCTTTTGATAAATCAAGGTCCACAAGAACCAATTGATAAACCGGACTTATATTCCCGAAGAACAACCTAGTATTATCAATCACCTCACAATAATCTTAATCGTATGGAAGCGAAACAAGATATTATGGAATCACAAACGATATGATGAAGATGATTGTGACTACTTTTAATCTTACCTATCGGAGATAAATCTCAAGCAAATCTTAGCAAAGATAATACTCAATCACGATAGTAAAAGTAAGATCAGAACACGCAACTACAGAGAAAATAGTTGGGTCTAGCTTCAAAATCCCAATGAAGTCTTCAAGTCGTTAACCTACAAGGTTTTGTGAAAAACCTAAGGTTAAAGGAGAATCGACTCTAGTCACAACTAGTATCACACAGAAGGTGTGGGGATTAGGTTTACCAAGTTGCTAGAGTTCTCCCTTATATATTTTTCAAATCAGGGTTTGCAATCTAAGTTACCTTGGTAACAAAGCATTCAATATCCACCGTTAGATGAAAACCTGATTAGACTCAAGCTAATATCTTTCAACCGTTAGATCGAACTTAGCTTGTTATACACAAATGAAATGTGCCTTCATTTAGGTTTGAGTAACCGTACCTAAACGTGTACACTGGGTTGGTTCAACAGTAGTTAACCGAGGTTAGCTATATGAACACTCTCATAACAACCTTATTCATTTTAACCACAACTAGTTCAAATGACTCAAATGAAACTAGTTATAGAGTTGTTCAATTGCTATATTCTCATATAAGTATACAAGAACACAATTGCAGCAAAATCGGTTTGATTCACTCGAATAAATTCGTGAACATTATAGCCACGGTTTGCAAAGAATGCATTCCTTATCTTATAAATGTATTAGTTCATGAACAAACCTATTTTAGAACTTTAACCACTCAAGTATGCAAACGGATACGCATACTTAACTAGCTGGTCTGAGTATGGGTTCGCCAGTATGCAAACGGGTACACATACTTCCAAACACAACAGAAATTCCCTGACCCAAACCCTTCGCCAATACGCGTACGGGTATGTGTACTTAGGTACTCGGAATTTCACAACTAACATGTACGCATACGGGTATGCATACTATAGTTCCGGTCATGGATCACATATATGCAAGAACGCATAGTATGCTCATAATCCAACGATGGTTAAGTGTTCTAAACTCTATTTCAATCATTGAAACTTTCTTAGAGTATGACAATAGTTGTTTTCATGAACTATTAGCATCAAAGCAATTTTCAAGTTATTGAAATAATCATAACGAAACATTCCAAGTCTACATCAAATGACAAACCATGTAAGATGTTACTCGGCGATTTTCACATGAGCATCTTTTGACTTTCGTCAAGAATATAAGATGAACTTGGTTGACGCGAAAGCTTACCAACACATATTTCGAGAAATATGTAAGCGAGTTAAACTCAGCTCGAAATCTCAAATGTGCATAATCGAATACTATATAGTAATACGACTTTTGTCTCAATATAGGAGATAGAGTAGAAATATACTTTCCAAGTGATAGATGAGTTTTAGTCTCCACATACATTTTGTTGATGAAGTTCCACAAGCTCTCCTTAGTAGTTATTCGTCTTCAATTTATGAACGTCGTGAAGTCTAATGCTCAACTACACAATCTATCCTAGTCCGAGACATTACTATAAGTAGACTAGAAATCAAGACTTATAGTTTTGATCACTAACATTGACAAACAAGCTTGAGATATAAACGCTTGCAAGTTCGACCGAGCAGTGCTCTAATAGGAGCGATATGCATGGACATTTGAGTTTCGGTATTTTTCCAGAACTTTTTCAGACGACGGGTCTGTTAGGCTAGAGGCCATAATTGCAGACCATTTACCGAAATACTATGCCCTTTTGACATTCTATAGAAAATCCATAGGCGAACAACTTTCTTTTTGGATGTTTTTCCTAGTTCCTTACCCATTTGTACAGTTTTAAGTTTTCCATGTTGTTACGTTAGAAATCAGAATTTTCGGTTTTGAACATTAAGGACAATGCCAAGTTTAAGTGTGAGGGAGTAGTTAACACTACACCAAATTCTGAGATTAGAAACAAAACGAAACCGTTACGAATCGGGGTTGTAACGGTCGTCGCCTGTTTCAAAAGTGGGTATTATAATTTTTTCGCAACGGAAATGGAGCCGTTACGAATTCTGGGTTGTAACGGTGTTAGTAACAGCTGACGATCGTTACGAAATGACACGTGGTAAAAGCTGAGAGCCGTTACGAATTTTTTGTAACCACGTGGTCGTAACGTCCTCGAGCCGTTACTACGTGGCACATTAGTAACGTGCTTGAGCCGTTACTACGTGGCAAGTTGAAACAGTTTCTAGCCGTTACGAATTTTTTTGTAACAGCAAAAAAATTACTGCCAGTCAACCTTGACCTCGTCAATATTGACCAATTTTGACCAGGTTAAGGCTGACTGGCAGTTCATTTTCTGCCGGAAATAAGTCGTAATTCTAAATTCAATACCTGCATACATTCATCATCCACACTCAACAACAATTTCTTCAATATATTCATATCACATTCATTCAATTCATATTAAATTTATATTACAAAAGAACTGAACAGATATATATTACAAAAGAACTGAAATTTTTCTAAGTACCAAACTTTTTTTTTTTTTTTTTGTTAAGTATCAAATTTCTAAGGGAATACATGGAAGGTTCCAAATTTCTAAGGGAACACATAGAAACTTGAATACATGGAACTTACAAATCTTAGTTGCTTTGTTCTCCACCCTTTCTGATGAAATAGAGCATCATTCAAATAACCACAACTAAGCTTTATATCCTTTGCATGCTTGCTTTGTTGAAAGCTTCAGCATCAGAAAACTCGATGTAGGCAATCCTGCAAAATACAACAGGCAGCATTATTATGACAAGTAAACTGGAAGAAATAATGTTCAAAATATGTAGCAAGTAAATGCAAACAAGCAATAATTACATAGGTGTAACACCAGATAGAAAATTTACTAAACCCTTGCAGCATGATGGTGTCACTTATAGCACCATCTTATAAGCAAAGAAACATCTGCAATAACCTGCGAACACAAAAATTTTGTATAGTTAGATGTTGGAAGTAAGCAACACAACAAGTTATGAATTTATCCTTGCAGTCTTAATGGTGTCAATTTCTAGCAAACTTATTACACAAAACTAAATAACCATTTACAATGATATCTGGTGCAACTAACACATGTATAACATCTTAAACAAAAATTCAAATTCCAAATCATTAACAGCACTCCAAGTGATTCATTGCTTTGTTAATTTGCAGGTCAAGAGTTTTAAGAGATTCACTCCTAGTCCTTCATCTATATTCTGGCAGTATAGAATATGAAATTAGGAAAGGCAAAGATACTTAACTAGTTAACTGCAACTAGGTAAGATGAAGCTTCATAACTTGGCACTCTCTTTGTCTTTCATATAGATTCTGCCAGGCAATCAATGCAATTGGTTCTGCAACAAACCAAAGTCTATAAGCTCTCTCACCAGGTAATACATGTGAAGTATACAAGTTGATGCCAAGTATACAAGTGAAGTACTTACCATGTAATCCAGCAGGTACACATGTTGATGCCAACCCCCGCGCAAGTATAAACTGAAGGTCAAATCCACAAATTTAAAAGCTCCAAAACACAAAAACATGAGCAATGGTAGGATAGGCTGACAGAAATGTGGACCAAACCTACAAAAACAACAAATAGACATTATTTCCATTATATAAATGTGAGTATGATTAGCAGAAGAAAAATCTGCTTCCACATGGGAAATGATTTTACCTGTAAACTGTCGTCCATTCCTTTTGCGATTCTTTTGCACATGCAATTGAATGAAAATAACGATGAATAACTGCCACAACATACTTCCCAAAATAAATCGTGGAACCCTCTCCCATTGTAAACATTTATGTAATGAGACATAACAGCAGTATTGAAGAGTGCCCATGTGTGCCAAGCTTTCGACCAGTCAGTTGCATATTGAGTGGCATTCAGGAATGCAATAAGAACTTCTGCTGACAACAAGAGACAATAAGTAGACTAATAAGACAACACTCTTCAAGAGAACAAAAAACAAGAAAAATGGATAGAATGAGAAAATATAAAAACTGCATTCATGGAGGGCATTGTTAAATGCACAAAGTTTAAAACTTACCAGTGCCGCAAGTTCTGTTGCCAAATATTTTCTTGCCCTCTCAAAAAATTCACGTGTCTCATCATACTGTAAAGAAGGGAAACTAAGCTCTCTACGCAGAGGTTATTGAGCTCTTCCCATCGAGCTAGTGCAGCCAAGCATCGCATTCTCCCCAAGGGCATGTGCTAAGGAACAAAGGGCATCAACATCATCCTTCCTAAGCTCATCACTGTTTCTGCAAATGAAAAGCATATGAAAATGATGAAAATAGGCAAGAACAATGATGAAAACGGCTAGGCGCAAGATATCACGTCAACTGCCTCATTAAGAGAGACTTACAATTCTGCATGAACATCGCATTGCTACTATAAGCATAACTGGATATTGGTAAGATGATGTTTAATTGTTAAATTCTAGATTATTTTTTTTACAATATGACATACCCCAACAAACGAGAAAACTAGTCATATGTAGATATATTAAAGGCAAGTTGTTGAAAACTTGCCCATCCAGGACAAGCTTCAAATGATGGACTAGCGCTGCTACGTGTCCAGTTACCTAGAAAAAGAAATATATATGCGGAAAATTACATATACGAAATATAGACAACAAGTTTCACATGGTACACAATCGCAAAAAGAAGTAGTGTGGTACCTGCACACAAAGGATCAACCTTGTAAGAGTCTTAATAGCAGCACGCCGTATTTCCACTGAAGCATCCACTTTAAACAAACGAATGAGCGCTGGAAGAAGTAAATGAATGTGCTCATCCAAAGTCCCTGCAACACACAAATAATAAGAGTACCAAATTCATAAGACTGGTTCCAACAGATAGAAAAACAGAAGTAAATGATTAATACAAACATAATAAGCAACAACTAAGCTAAAGAATACGAACCCCAAACACTTCAAGAGTATGAAGAATATCTAGGACATATGTGTAGTCATTACAACGTTTAGCATCAGTCAGTAATTAAATAACATGGAAGAATAACAGGAAGATATGTCCTGAATTCATCTATAAGAATACCAGCTTCACAAACTGTAGCCACCCTGTTCTGCTTTCCTCACTACATTCAGAGCAAGGGGTTTCCCCTCCTGTTATGAAAAAAATAAGAATAACCCAATAAGAGCAGTTTTCATCAGAAAAAAATGACAAGGAAATCAAATCAAAATTTAATACAGAATCAAAACCCTAGACAAACCTCGGTTCTATAAGCACCAACACCCAAATTCAACTTGTTAGGACTACGATTATATACTGAAAAATGAAAAATAAAACACGATTGTATTCATCATATCTTTAAAATACGAATCTGAGAATCGAAATCAATAAAATAGATAAGAATAAGAATACCTAGAAAAATTAAGATCTAAATCATCCTAAATCAACTTTTCATTTGAGAAACCCTAAATCTACCTACCATTTTCTTTGAGTTGAATCAACACTTGATTTAACAGCACCACCATGAATCAACTGGGTTCTCAACATATCCATCATCTTCCCATGATTTCTTCACCTCAAGAATAAACCCTAACCCTAACTCTCTTCCTGATTCATCATCGCACACGCATGGGAGGAAATATCCTCTGGTATAACTCATCGTGGGTGGAAACATAATGCCACGTATGTGAATGGCACACGCATATTCTAAAGGTGTTACGACCCAAGTGTGACCAAGCGTGTGACTGACACACCTATAAAATTCGTAACGACTTAGCCTTGTTACGAAATTTTTTAAAATTAGTAACGACTTTTGCATGTTACGAATTTTTCATAACGGTCATTTGTAACGGGAATTTTGTAACGGCCAGTAAGCCGTTATGAATTGCTGTTATTAATCCGGGAGAATTGGTATAGTCTATACATATAGAAATAACATGGTAGTCGTTGAAAAACCAATACTAGAACTTTTCCATGCATTAGCTCGTAATCTATCAATATTGAATCAATTTCTTTTTTATCTTTGGCAGTTTTCATGTTTCTCTAAGTTACTTGGTAGGACCCTAGTATTGCTTTAATGTTGTCGTGATAATGAATCATTGGTTGAGATATAAGCCCCAAAGACAACAAAAACTGATCAAATTGGTTGTATATATACAACAATATGAAATTGTCTTATGCACTCAAAAGAATGAGCCATCGGGCTCGAGTATCTACACTTAGATAGCAATATATATGTGTTCTCCCTGTCTCCTAAACAAGAGTAGAATGCAGTATCCATGGGAACTATCGTGTATTCTGCTAAAAAGGATCATGAGTTTGAACTCAAAAGATCTAATCATGGTGTCGATAAATTGAGTGTAACAACATCATTATTATATAGCAAATACAAAAGATTTAATGTGGGTGTCAACACTTAGATGACAATATGTGTGTGTTCTCTCTGTCTCCGTCTCCTAAGAAATAGTGGAATGCAGGATCCATGAGAACTATCATGTAATTTGCTGAAAAAGAGCATGCGTTTAGGTTCAAAAGATCTAATCATGATGTCGGTAAAATCAGTGTTGTTTTCAACTATTGCGCTATATACAAGTAATCCTTTGACAACTCGTACAAATATTTTGGATAACATCGTTCACCTTAGTCAAAATTTGCCTGTTTCATCATTCCATCTCCATTATCTTATCTGACCATGTAATTTAAGTATCATTTACATTTTATGTGTAGATACGCGAGTATTGTTCATAAAAACATTATGCACAAGTAGATTTCAATTATTATCTGAGTAGAGTTTGCTTGTCTATATGAATGTCACGCGCAAGTAATTGCTTATGTGTTATGGTTTGAATTCATGCGGGATATTGATTCTCGTAGCTAAAGAACTTAATTTAGCTTACTCAATGTCTATCCTTAATCGTTCTTACTTAGCTAGAAACTCAGAATAGTTTTTGTGACTATGCCTCTTGTAAACCCTCACGAGACTATAACTCGTCCACTAGGGGACACATAAGACTTTAAAGGCTTGTTGCACATTCTCAGTGTGACCGTAATTCCAGCGAAAGTAAATTAAATTTTGGTTTAGGTTGGGTAGTTTGCTCGATGACTAGCAAAATCTAAGTGTGGAGGAATTTGATAAGTGCATAATTTACTATACTTTTGCTATCGATTTCATGCTTGTATTTTCTATATTTCTTGCATATTACCTTGTAATACTCTTGTTTTCTTTTGTTTGTCTTATTCAGATAAAATCATCCAGAAAAAGCGAAAAGAGTGCTGAAATGGACCTAGAAGTGAGCGTGGACTAAGGACCAGGTGGAAGTCGACCAAATTCATGAGTATTCAACTCTATGTTGTAGAGAATGAAGATACGAAGAGAACGCAAAAAGAGTGAGGTCATTCCGAGTTCGTATGAGAAAGTTACAGGCAAAAACACCTTAAGGATCTCTTTTGGGGATCTCTATTAGGGATCTCTACTGGGACAGGTTCCGTACCTTGGGATCTATATCAGGATCGGTCTCCACTTTCAAAAGTTGCCAAATTTTTTCTATTATCATGATATATCGGTGGATTTTTGGGCCGAACTGGATTTGAACCAGCATAAACATATAGCCATCGAATTTGCAGTCCATCCCCATTGACCACTCGGGCATCGACCCAGAAAGAATCCATTTTTGACTTATGGATAGATCGATGATCAACCTCCTTTCTTAATACGCTACCCCAGCGGAAGTAGAATCCCCGCTGCTCCCTCCTTGAAAAATATGTGTGCGCGTTAATAGATATATTTGGAATTGGAATTCTCCATATTTGGTGGGACAAGAAAAATCAATATTCCTCCTTTAGAATAGGGATGGAAGGAGTCAGTGACGAAGCGATAGTGGGACAAGTGGGGTCTGTTGACCCCACTTGTTTAGAGAATTTAGTTAAAAAGGACATGATAATTTTGTAATTTATGCCTATGGAGAGAAAATTAATTATAAATTTTTTTTTTGTAGAAAATTAGTTAAATTTTATGCTCGTCCCGATTCTTGCTTTTGAAGTTACGGTCATGACTAGCCTATTTGATATCTGCATACGTCATAGAAAGAAAATAGTTTAAACCATATGATTTTTCATCGCATGTATCTTCTATATTTCTTTCCTAAAACATGATTTTTTTTTCTGTAAACAATTTTTATTATTTAAGTTATAGATGAATTTCAGCCTAATGAGTACCCAGTTGGCAAATCGTAGTTTTTCATTAATATTACGATCCGTTCCAAAAAAAATTAATACTGTTGTGACCTTTGGCCGCATATCCAATCAGTGACATCCCAACTCTATCCAAGAGAAAATGCCCGGTCTGTTCTTATCTAGTATATATGACATTAGTTCAAGATAACCAGTGGATAGGCAAACAAAGCATATTGTTATTTTCTTGTAATATGATTTCTCTGTATATCTCCCTAATCTTGCTTTGTTTTTCTTGACTATTACCTAGTATCTTTTCAATTGTATTACTTTCCAATCTTACTTTTGTACTCGGTCATATATCAATGTCTACCATACCATTTCTTTGGTTCATTTGTATGTTTTGTCACTTTAAACCTGCATTCGAAGTACCATGTATTGATAAACTTTCTTCAGTTTGGTTAGTATTGATGAGTGATAAGCACACTAGCAAGTAGATGAATTAATCTTTTAGCTCATTTGATGGCTATGCATATTATTGAGTTTCTTTTCGTCTGGCATGTCAGCGGTTTTTCTTGCCCTGGAGATACAAGTTGGCTAATCTTGTTAATGTATGTATGATTTTGTAGGAGGAGTCTGCTGCAATCAGGGCTGCAGGAAAGGCGTGGTACCAAGAAGTTCTTCAATGTAGAGAAGCCAGGGAGCTCATGGATAGTCTTTTCTAATTAAGAACACACAACTTCGACATAGAGTTTTATTTATTCTTTTGATAAGAATTTTATGTTTGTTTTGTTTTTCCTTTTTCTGCATCCTCTAAGACGATTGAGTGTTTCTGTACTTGTTTCATTAGATTGTTTTGACGTTCTGAAGTGAGCTTATTTAATATATTATTTTTTAAACATGTCATAGAAAAAGGTGGCCTGTCCGGCCTGGCCTGGCTGGCCTGGCCTGTTTAACAATTGGGCTTTGGGCAGGTTTGGGCTTCAAAATTAGTGTTGGTGCCCGCCCGCCGCCGCCCGAAAAGCCTTCGGGTAGCTTAATTCCAAGCTCGTCCGACTCGGCCTAATATAGAAAACAGCCAGGCAGCCCTACCGGCCCAATTTACACCCCTACTTTAAAGCATGCTTTGGTAATCGTTACAGGTTTAATAGATTCTAATATTTCGCACGAGCTCTTGTAGACCTATAATTTATATATGATTTAAGAGAGAGAAAATGGTGAATGTCGTGAAAAAATTTATTTGACCCCACAGCCTAAAAGCCTTGGCTCCGTCTCAGGGAGTAGCACATTCAAAAGAGAAACCAATTGCAGGCGACACTAGAAACATGCCAAAATTTATCTCATTTTCTTATACGAAATTGTAAATTCTAGTGTTACGTGTAACAACATTGTAAATCCCTCGGGACAAGGTAAAAGGTACAAGACATTATCAACTGAGTATGTTCGCATTTCAATATCCTCATTGGTCATGGCAAAATGAATCGTTCTAGCACTAATCCATAAAATTTTATGTGTCATGTAGTAATGACAAACGATCAAGTGGATTGTTGGGTTTCCTTAATAAACCAATTGGGTTTCTTTAATAAACCGACTAGGCTTCCAAAATAAGCCAACTAGGCTCATGGGTTTCTTTAATAAACCAACTGGGCTTCCAAAATAAGCCTGGGCTTCAATAATAAGCCATGAGTTTCTTTAATAAACCAACCGAGTTTCTTTAATAAACCGACTGATTGCTTGTGTGGCATGCGAATGCACCATTTTAATGGGGTACAAACACAGCCGACATTAGAAACATGCCAAAATTTATCTCATTTTCTTATGAGAAATTGTAAATTACTGTTTTAGGTGTTACAACATTGGAAATCCCTCGGGACACCGTAATTTCCGAATGATAGTAGAATTTGCATCAAGGTAAAAGGTACAAGACATTATCAACTGAGTCTGTTGCATTTCAATATCTCATTGGTCATGGCAAAATGAATCGTAAAGTTTTATGTGTCATGTAATGACAAATGATCAAGTGGATTTTTGGGCCTTGTTGTTCCTTGCGCATCAACACGTTCAGCAATACTATTTGTCCATACCTCGTGAGTCGTGACTCTTCCTGGCTCCACCTTTACGTCGACGTACTTCATCCCTCGATTGCTTGAACTCTCTCGATGCATTATGACAATTTTGTCTTGTATATCTCGGGAATGAATCAAAAACACCAACACACAACACTTTGAATATTTACTAGCACCGGTTCATATTTCACCCACGTCATTCTGCAAAGACCTCCATGTGTCAGTAAATTAACGGTTTATACAAGTTCTAGTTCATCATGTGGACTTCAACCCATTCATGTCCAAATTTCCCTCTCTATTTATACCATCTTAAGACATACTTTCCAACATCAAACCAGCAGCTTCCATCTATCATACACATTATTACATCTATTCCTCTGGTCTTCAGCACTTCCTTTTTTAGTTTTTATAGTAATGGCTACTGCTTCAGTTAATCACTCGATCTTGGCTAACCAGGTCAGCCGTGTCCGAACTCAAACACGAAGAAATGCTAGCTTTAGTGTTCGTTGCATGGCCGAGGAGCAACAACCACAACAACCAATGAAAACCAGCAGCAGTGCCAACCCACCCCCACAGACTCCAATTGCTACTCCTACTTTTCCACCACCGCGTGCTGCACCAAAGGTATGTCGCACTAATCGTATATACTATTTTAATAATTAATCTCTGTGATCTGATGAATACCAGTTGTGGCTTAGCTGATGAAAATATTTTTATCTGATGATGCGCAGAAGATGAGCACAAAGTTCAGCGATTTACTAGCATTCAGCGGTCCAGCGCCGGAGAGGATTAACGGCAGACTTGCCATGATTGGGTTTGTTGCTGCTATGGGAGTAGAGCTTGCAAGAGGTACTGATGTCGCAGCACAATTGGCTGATGGAGGACTTCCATGGTTTGTAATAACCAGTGTTGTGCTATCAGTGGCCTCTCTTATACCATTGTCTCAAGGTGTCAGTGTTGAATCAAAGTCGGATGGTTTGATGTCATCAAGTGCTGAAATGTGGAACGGTAGAGTTGCAATGTTGGGTTTGGTCGCATTGGTCCTTACTGAGGTTGCCAAGGGTGGAGCCCTTATTTAATTTTTTAATTTACTCATTTCTGTATTCCTTCTTGGTGTTTTGCAAATTTAAATTTAATCTAACTAGGACATGTAAATGTTTTTGATCAATACATATATGAAAGAGAGAAAATTTTGAAAAGAAAAAATTGCACTTGTTCTATTAGATTTATGATAAGAGATCAGAATCAGACTTAAATGGAAGACAAAGAGATTTAAAGTGGTTCGGCACTAACGCCTACGTCCACTGACAAAACCCCATAGGGGTGAATTATATTATGATCAACAGTAGATACTGTGATGATCTGATTTACATAATGTGATTCCTATTTATAGTGATAATAGGATAAATCAACAAACCTAGAAGATAGTAACAAACTAATTATCTTGACCAGGTATTACAGCTAGATTACAGGTATTACAGGTATTACAGCTAGATTACAGGATCTTGCAAACTAACTTGATCCACTTTTGTGTGCGTGTTTATTTTACTCCATGGTTGCCTCGGTCCTTCTTTGTAGCATAACCTCGGCTACTTGCTTACGGGTGCTATACTCCAATACCCCCCTCAAGTTAGACACGGAGAGATTTGAAGTGTTCAACTTGAACTGTTGTTGAAGAAGATGATTCCAAACGTATGATCTCTGGTGTCTTCTTCTCTTTATCTATATATAGGTCTTCTCTTTATCTATACTAGTAAGGCCACATGTGCGATGCACATGCTTGAATTGGATTCTTTTAACAACACCAAATTTGATAATAATGGAAGGAAAAAAATCTTAAAATAAAAATTTAATATCCTTGTTTGTACTCATTACGTAGATAATTTAAAGAGCTTTCAAAATATATTAACTTTGCAAAAATCCGATGTGTATTTTTAAAGATATCTAAGTTTTAATTTTTTTTTTGATCTATTTTTAAAAAATGGCGTTCCTGTAAATATACAAATATTAACTAAAAGCTTAGTTAATGGGGGTATTATTGTCATGTGAAAAGGCTTCACCAAACAATTACCTCTTTTCTTTATATTAGTATAAGATAAGATAAGATAGGTCTTCACAGTCGCTCTTCATAGTCACTTAATCATCCATCGCCACGACACTTGAGCAAAAGTGAACTACAGTAACAGATTCAGCAAAGGATCCATCCTCAATCTTGTGTTGACTGTTGAGAATTGGCTTGATTGAGCTATAAGCGAAATAACTAGGTAGAATGGGCTACTGGATTTTGTTTAACCAACAGTAACTGTACACTCTTCCACGGACCAAAGCATCTCGAAGATGAAAACATATATTCAAAATTGAATTGATATTTCTTAAATTAAGAAATAATTTTAGATAAGAGTTTCCGGAATGGGAAACCATGTCAAAATTGACAATTGAGATTTTAATGGAAACTACCAAAAATGGTTCCAGCAACAAGCTAAGAACAACCTTATGAATGGTGAAGAAACAACCACTCAGATATAATCAAAAAAGAAGAAAGCACATCTTCTATCATCACAGTTTTCATGAGAATGTATTTGCAGCCGTAAACCACAAATCAATGGAAGGAGTCAACAAGAACTTCTTCTTGAGAGAGAAGTGGACCCCTTGATGGTGTATGTATAGATAATATAAAAATACACGTATATGGGAAATATTTATAGCAATGATGATATACTTTTGAATGATAGGATATACTCAACGTATAATTGGTATAAGAAAACTATTTTGGAAATAAAATCAATTTCCAATATGGCAACAGATTCAATAAAAGCTGCTTGACAACTCATAGTGAGGAATTTCTGGGTTTGAATGAGAAAACCAGGATTTCTAAGAACTGATCTCCGGAAATGGAAAGATATCAGAGTCCATGAAAATCATTATCTTCCGTATTTGGGAAGATAATGAACAGCCTATTTGCTGATGAAGAGAAATAATTTTCGATAAAAGAGAACAAAAATTCTCGGATATGTTGGCTGTCAACATAATGTCGGTCAACAATCACTTAGATAATTAACGGGGTTACCGTATCGGATAGGAAATCCAAGAATCATATGCTGAAGACTTATGAAGATCAATCCAGGATATTTTGAACTGGAGCAACAAGATTGTTTTGACAATCCGTGATGACTTGTTGCTAATGAAGACAGACAAATAATGATTTTTTCTTTTCTTTTACTCATACTAAACAAATGCCAATGAAAAATGAGATAGAAAACACATATGTGTGATGACATAAAACCATTAACGTTTGTCATGAGAGAAAAAAAAATTTGGGAAAAATCAGTAACATACTGATTTTAGCATTGTTGGAGAAGCTATTCTCCAAGAAACTAAGGCATCTTATGATGCGAAATAAAATAACGATTTGTGTAGTGGTTGAAACTCCATCAAACACATATCAAAATTGCGGAAGCGATATAGAAAGACATTATGCAATAATGATGCTAAAGAAAAGAAAAAAATTAACACCGTAAAAAATGAAAGCAAGGATCTTTTCCTGCTCTGTACCATATTAGATTTATGATAAGAGATCAGAATCAGACTTAAATGGAAGACTTAAATGGAAGACAAAGAAATTTAAAGTGGTTCGGCACTAACGCCTATGTCCACCGACAAAACCTCATAGGGTGAATTATATTATGATCAACGGTGAGATATAATTTGATGATCGATTTACATAATAATGTGATTCCTATTTATAGTGATAATAGGATAAAATCAACAAACCTAGAAGATAGTAACAAACTAATTATCTTGACCAGCTGATAATGATTTTATATTACGGTGCTACCTCAAATAGTTATAAGCTAGATTACAGGATCTTGCAAACTAACTTGATCCACTTTTGTGTGCGTGTTTATTTTACTCCATGGTTGCCTCGGTCCTTCTTTTTGTAGCATAACCAAAGTCCTCACAACTTTTGAATAAAGAAAGAATAAGTATTTGCTACTTGCTTACGGGCGCTATACTCCAATATGTTCATTTTAATCAACCTTTCAAACTTCTTGATGTTTTTGCATTACCAAAAGCTTCCAAAATGGGATTTGAAGTATTTCATTCTCTATTCCACTACCCCCTCCAGAGCAGCCAAGTATTGCATGGCTAGAAACAACTATGATGAGATGTTAGTTCATTTATGTATGGGACGATTTTCTTTGAGCATTTCTAGGGTTTGTTTTTTGGTCGATAAGTAAGAGCCGGAGTAACAATCTTGAAACCCTCTACAAATCGAACCCAAACAAAAACATGAACAAAACCCTAATGATGAAACCCTAAAATCTAATTTAATGAGATGATGAAACCCAAAATAAAAAAAAAAAAAAACTCGATGATGCTTTCTTGTCAAGTTACAAACCAATATGTTCATTTTAATCAACCTTTCAAACTTCCATTAGAAACAACTATGATGAGATGTTAGTTCATTTATGTATGGGACGATTTTCTTTGAGCATAGAGTGGTAGCACCATTATAAAATACCTTGAAAATTTTCTTCTAGGATAAGTTTAAGATTTTGGTGGTGGCCTGAGGCTGGAGCAACCTCAGCCAAACCCCAAAGTTCTGTCGTTGTTGGTAATTGTCCATTCACCGCCATTAGAGTTCTTTGCTGGGGCGCACACCCTCTAGCCTGGCCCAAAACTCCTAGAATAAAGCCCACTTCTGCTTTGAGCCAGAAATGGCCTTCCAAAGGAACCATTTTTTGACCATGGTTATATTTTTAGTAAGACATTTAGAAGTAAATCTAGGTCACCCCTTATCTAGATATTTCTATTAATACCTAAATTACCCTCCTGATTAATTTTGGGTAATGATTAGTTAGTGTTAATAATAGTTAGTGTAGTGATTAGTGATTAGTGAAATGATTAAGTTAAAGATAATTAGTGAGATTAAAAAATCAGATGGGTTTTTTTAAAAAAGAAGTAGAATTATTGAGAGAGTAAAGTTAGAGAAGATGAAGAAGTAAAACATGGATTTTACCAACCACAACCGGAGGAAGAGTATTTGGGTACCCAGGTATGCTTCAAACTTAGATAATGTTGGTTGAATTGATCCAAAATTTCAAAAAATGTAAATTTTTTAAGTAGATTTGGGCTTGTTCGGTTACCTTATGTGAAGAACAGGTAACCGAACACATCTGAAAGTGTAGTTCGGTTACTTTTTCCAAACACGTAGGTTACCGAACTCGCTCTTAATGGAGGTTTTTAGTCGTTCGGTTAACACGTAGGTTACCGAACTTTGTTTATAGGATTTACAGAGTAATGTTCGGTTTGCCCGCAATGTTGCCGAACTTTAGGGTCTAGAAGTTCGATTGGTTCGCAACCTATATGTAACCGAACTTCACGTTGTTAAGATTTTACCAAGGGTAAAAAGTTCGGTTGTTTCGCAAACTTCATACCAACCAATATCTAACCGAACTACACACAATTAGTTAAGAGTTCGGTTTGTCAAGGTTTTTTGCGAACAAACCGAACATAGTGGGACAAGTTCGATTAAATTGAAACTCAACATAGTGGGCAAAATAGCACAGTTTGGTTACATTGGAATTTTTTTTTTTTTTTTTTTGTAATATTGGTAAAGTTCGGTTAGAAAATAGTTTTACCCTTCTTTGCGAACCAACCGAACATAGTGGGTAAAGTTCGATTAAATCAAAAATCAACATAGTGGGAAAAATAGCACAGTTCGGTTACATTTGATTTTTTTTTTTTTTTTTTGGTAATATTGGTAAAGTTCGGTTAGAAAATAGTTTTAGCCTTCTTTACGAACCAACCGAACTCTGAGTTCGGTTAAGAAAAAATTAATTCATGATAACCGAAGTGTTCTTCGTGTTTTTGGTTTCAGAATGTTCGGTTAGCAAACTAGTTTTTTTTTAAACTATTCCTAACCGAACATGCCACTGTAACTTCCATTTAAACCATATTTTGACGACTACTGCTCAAAATTTCAATCAAAAACGAATTAGAAGTAATAGGTTTGTGGGAAAATACTTATGGATAGGTTTGTTTATAAAAGATTTATTAATCGACGATGAAAATTCAATGAATCGACCAGGCTAAAAATTTGATGTTTTGATTAGATTTGTATATGATCAGGGTTAGATGATCATAAATTGATGAAGAAGAGAAGAAGAAAAATTGTAGAATAGAGGAAGAAGAAGTTGTAGATTAGTTATAATTTTAATTAGGTAAAAGAGTAAATATGTTAATGATTTAAATTAAGTTATATATATAGAGGTGGTGGTGGTTGGTGGTGGTGGTTGGTGGTGGTGGTAGTCGGAGGTGGCGGTGGTGGGAGGCGGTGGTGGGAGGAGGTGGTGGTTATATATATATATATATATGTGGTTATTAGGTTAGTTTTAAATTAAATTAGGTTAAGGGTAGGTTAGTCATTTCCACACTTTAGGACACCCCTTATAACTATTGTTAAGGTGGCCTAATAAGACCATGGTCCCCTCAAAAAAACCATGGTCCCCAAAAAATGGTTCTTCCAAAGGTTATACGATGAACCGTACTTTGGGCTTACGTGAAACTTTCACGGCATACATTGTGATGACCCTAACCAAAGAGGAAGGGCTATATATCGACTTTCAGATTTATATGTCTGAAGACGTAATACATGTACTTGTATACGTAACGAAGTAGCTATATATCGACTTTCATATTTGTGTGATAAGCATACTCGTATGCGTATCATGGAAAATCTAATTGTTTCGTGATCCAGATAGGTATGTATATTCGTATACAAACCGTTTTAGAACTGTTGTAAGGGAACCTGGTTAAAGTATCAAACTTGTATGCGAGCTAATACAGTTCTACGTTCTAGAACCAGTTTAGTACCCAAACCGGTACGCAAAATGAAATGTTCTATGAACTCCGGAATCGGTAAAAGTCTTTAGTTTGCAAACAGGTACGTGAACTGAGAAGTTCTGTAGACTCCGGAAATCGGTACATGCAAATTGGTCCGCGTACTGTGACTCAGCCAACTCACGAACGGTTAAAGTATTTGTACCTTGTACACTTACAAACTATGTCGATTTTGATTCAATTGCAATTAAATTATTTCTATGAGACGATTTGCAGTTGATCAATTCTATAATTAACACTAGACTCATTTGATTACATAATTGCGACTCAAGATTTATGTCTTTGTGAACATGAAAATGAGTGTTAAGCTTTTAAGTTCAAATCGGCTAGTTTCGGCTAACCATGTTGAACATAGTCACGGTTCGGTTACGGTTTACATAACCATAGTGTATATCTTGTATATGTGAATAAGATTCAAAGTTTTCATCTAACGGTGAATATTGTTTGCTTGGTTCCACAACTTTCTTAGCTTAAACCTAAAGCAACCTAGGCTTTGAAGTTTATATAAGGGGAACTCTTGGCAACTTGGATCTTTGAATCCTAACACTACTTTTTGGTGTGTCCTAGTTGTATCTAGAGTCATCCTCTCCAAAACCCTTTTAGGGTTTAGCGACTACAAAGACTTTATTGGGATTCGTGAAGCCATGTCCAGTTATCTTTTATCTTCATTACTCGAGTATCCTGATCTTGATTGTTTGTAGAGCCTTGCTCCATCAATCAAGATAGATAGTATTCACAAAATTCTCTTCGTCTCAGACTTTATGATTCCGCAAGTTTTATACTTGTGAGGTGAATAATAATCTAGGATGCACTTCGGGTTGCATAACTCTGGATTTTGAGGATAGCCAAACTTCTGTCTAAGTTGCTATCGATATTCATCACCTGGATCTTTCGTTTGATATGATCATCCGTTTAGATCATAAATCAGGAAATCAATTATAAGCTTAATCTGTGGGAGGCAGATTTGATTTAAGGTCTTCAATTGAGTTGAAACAACTCTTAGGTCGTGGGGCTCCTTCTAAGGGAGTCAATTACGTGGAGTCCTGCTGGGATTCAAGAGGCGTAATGAGCGCGATTGTACCTGAATCAGTGGGAGCCTGAGTTCAAGCTCAACTAAATTCCATACTGATGTTAACTGGTAGTAAGCTAGTGTCTGTAGTGGCTTAATAAAGTTTGGTGTTCAATCTGAACTAGGTCCCGGGGTTTTTCTGCATTTGTGGTTTCCTCGTTAACAAAATTTTTGGTGTATATGTTATTTCTTTTTCCATATTATATTGTTTATCTTTATAATTGAAATATCACAGGTTGTGCGTTGATCAATCACAGTAGATATGTCCAACCTTGTTTGTTGGATAAGACTTGATTGATCATTGGACATTGGTCTTTGGTACCGTCCAAGAACTTTATTTGTAGTTATGTTCACGGATTCAGTTCTATAAACGTTCTAACAACAAGAGAGTGAGAGATACAACTTTAGGCACTTTCCTTGATTGAGTTTTTACTCTCGGAGTTGTGTTGAGTTTGTAGGAGAAGAACATCGCGACATCAATACTTTTTGAGAGTAATAAACAACTACACTGCGAAGGCGTCGCAAGAAAGAAATATAAATGACGCAATGGATGACGAAAGCGGAACATGAGAAAAGTATGAAGACTTGGCGATATTTAGGAGTGTCGCAAGTAAAGACGTTTATAACATTCGCGACACTTCACGAGATGTTCCCCGAAAATAAAGGACGACTTAGTTTGTCATCCATTGTATACTACCCTATATAAAGGGCTGAGTCAGTCTGTTGTGGGGGATTTTTCTGAATTGTTAAGCAAGTCATTAGGAGAGAGAAAATAAGAGTGATTGTAATCTCTTTAGCTCTGTTCTACATTTCTTTGTATGATTTCCAGAAAACCATTAATAAAATATATTGTTATTCATCTTCAAATGGATAACTAAAAAAATTCGAGTGAGGGGTGTAGTGTGGGATTTCCTGCAACTACATATGCGCTAGAAACAGGGATTGAAGAAGATTGAGGATCGAAGAGTGCAGTTAAAATCGTTTAAATCAAGAAAATGAGAAAGGAAAATGTTAAATCAGATGAGGTAGAGGAGTTAAGAAGCAAGGAGCATAATGAAGATATGGAATACAATTCAATTACAAAAGCAATGGTTAATGAATTCCACGAAAATATTAGAGGAAGGATACATAAACGAGATTTTGAAGGAAAGAAGATTATAGATGAGGAGAAGACATCGTCTTTGAAGGAATGGGAGAAACAGAAAATAACGTTCACAGCAGCAGAAGTGCCTAGAGAAAGTTTGAATCATATATCTCCACTAGTGATCACGATAAATGCAAGCAGAAAAAGAGAAGAATCGGCAAAAGCAGCGGAAGAATGGGTAATAAATAGAACTTTGGTGGATACAGGGAGTTTGGTGAGTATCATGTTTTACCATACCTACAAAAAATTAGGATATAAAGATGAAGAAATGAGTTCCCCAAGGTATTATATTCATGGTTTTGGAAAATCTATAACAGTACCTAAAGGAGAGGTAAAATTACGAATTTTACTCGGAGAAATTGAAACACAGGTAACATTAAGTATAGTGGATATGGAATCGCCGTACCACATATTGTTAGGGAGACCTTGGGTACATGCAATTAAGGCGGTAGCGTCAACACTCCATCAGTGTATCAAATTTCCTATGCCGAGTGGAATTGGTGAAATCAGAGGAGATATTGATAAAGGAAGAATATACCATCAAATCGAAGTAAAGCATTATGAAGGGCAAGTGAAGAAGCGAAAAGATCGCAGGAAGATGTTAAAAGCAGCTAAGAAAGAAGAAGAATTTAGAATTTACATGATAAGAGCAAAAGAGGGAAAAGGAATACCTAGCGAAATCATGGGAAAAGGGAGTGAGTTCGCGAAGGAAATGAAAGGACCAACTCCTATGGGAGAACCGAAATCTAGTTATATCGCAGTAGAACAAACAAAAGAAGTGAATGTTGGAACCGAGGAGGAGCCCAAAATCTAAAAAATTGGGACTAAAATGGAAGCGGATGAAGAAAGAAGAACTGTTGAGTTGCTGCGAGATTACAAAGATATTTTCGCATGGGATATGGATGAAATGCCTGGTATAGATCCATCAGTGGCTTGCCATAAATTGGAAATTGACAAGAATGTAAAACCATTTAAACAAAGAATTAGAAAGATCGCGAAAGCATATCATCCTCAAATAGAAGAAGAATTGCAGAAAATGTTGGACGCGGGAATCATTAGACAAGCAAAATATCCCGAATGGATAGCAAATATGGTTATAGTCCCAAAGAAGAAAAAAGGAATAAGAATTTGTATAGACTTTACTGATCTAAACAAAGCTTGTCCTAAAGATAGTTTCCCATTACCAGATATTCCACAATTGGTTGAAGCGGCAGGAAACGAAAGGATATCATCTCTTGATGGATATAAGGGTTACAATCAAATTCCTCTCGCCGAAGAAGATCAAGAACATACTGCTTTCTTTGCTCCAAGAGGATTGTACTGTTATACAAAAATGCCGTTTGGTCTGCGAAATGCCGGTGCGACATACCAAAGAATGGTGGAAAAGGTGTTCGCGAGATGGATACACAAAACATTAGAGGTATACGTAGATGATATGTTAATAAAAAGTAGAAAAGCAAAAGACCACGTACAGGATTTGAAAGAAATTTTTGAACAAATGAGGCAATTTAATATCAAAGTAAACCCAGAAAAATGTACCTTTGGAGTCGCCTCTGGAAAAATTTTAGGGTACATTGTATCCAAAGAAGGAATTCAAGTCGACCCAGAAAAAAGTACAAGCGAGTTCGCGATATGCCAACAAGGCGACAATAAAAGATGTTCAAAAGTTAAATGGGTTGTTAGCTTCGCTAGGGAGGTTCATCTCGCGATCATCTGACAAATGCAAGCACTTTTTCAATATCCTTAGAAAGGGATCGAAGTTTAAATGGACAGATGAGTGCGAGAAAGCCTTGCAAGGAATAAAGGAACATTTAATGGATATATCAATTTTGCAAAAAGCGAGAAGAAGGAGAAGAATTGTTGATCTATCTTGCGACAACTTCGCATGCATTAAGTGCGGTGATGTTCATGCGAGTGGACGCAAGAGTAGAAAAACCAATTTATTACATCAGCCAAAACTTTCAATCTGCAGAAAGGAATTACTCAAAAATTGAAAAACTAATCTTGGCATTAGTTTATGCAACATTTAAGCTTCGTATATATTTTCAAGCGCATGTTGTCAAGGTGGTGACAAAAGTACCAATAGAATCAGTGATGAAGAATTCAAAGAGGTCGGGAAGAGTTGAGAGATGGAATGCTCAAATAAGTCATTGCAAACTCAAATATGAAATACTATCTTCGCCAAAATCACAGGTTGTCGCAGACTTTCTAGCAGAATTTCCTTTGGAAGAGGATGAATCAGTAGAAGAAATGATGGATGTGGAGGAAGAACATGGAGATCCAAAAGATTTGTTAACGGAACCGAATAGATGGGAAATATTAGTAGATGTGTCATCAAATGGAGAAGGAAATGGAATAGGAATTGTTGTGATATCGCCAGAGGGCAATAAAATAGCTCTTTCTTTCAGATTGGAGTTTGCATCAACAAATAATGAAACAGAATATGAAGCTATAATACATGCTTTGCGATTTGCAATAGAAATGAAGCTGGAGAATGTGAGGATTACTAGTGATTCACAATTGGCAATTCGCCAGATAAAAGGAGAATATGCCATAAACGAATTGTCTTTGCAAAAGTATAAGAAACTTGTTGTGAGTTGTCGATGCGAGATACCAAGAATAAAGTGGAGACATATATCAAGGAGAAATAATAGGCTCATGAGATGCTTTTGCCTTTATATCAAGTATGATGACAGATCCGGTTGCGAGAAACATTAAAATACAAACACTTTTGATGCCGTCAATTGACAAAGAAGAAGAACAAGAAACCGATGTAATGGTAGTAGAAGATGGAACACAAACACTTTATAAGAAGATTGGAGAGCAGAGCTTCATGCATATTTGATGACAGGAGAAACACCAAGAAATAGATTAGAGACACATAAATTAAAAAGCCGTGCAACAAATTATGAATTAAGAGATGGAGTGCTATACAGACGATCTTTTAACGGGCCTTCACTTAGATGCTTAACAAGAAAGGAAGGGGAAATCATATTGAAGATGTTGCATAGTGGGGATCTTTCGGTAACCATAGCGGTGGAAGATCTTTAGCACATAAAGCAAAAATGCGGGGCTATTATTGGCCATATATGCATGAGGACGCGAAACAAGTGTCAAGGCGTTGCGAGGATTGCAAAGGCATGGGAAGAAAATACATGCACCGGAGCTCGTTAAATTCTTCAACAAGTGTCCGGCCATTTGGAAAATGGGGTTTAGACATTGTAGGACCATTTTTACCAGAACGGGACAGAGAGAAGATATTTAATCGTCGCTACAGATTATTTCACAAAATGGGCAGAGGTGAAAGCGGTACAACATATTCGCGATAAGGATGTTTTTACTTTCATATTTGAGAACATTATATGCAGATTTGGGATTCAAAGACGGTTGGTATCTGACAATGGGAAACAGTTTGAAGGACAAAATATAGAATTGCTGCTTAATGCATTTCAGATACGATGTGGGAAATCAACTCCTCTATACCCGCAGGCTAATGGCCGGGCAGAAGCGACAAATAAAACAATCGCAGACATATTGAAGAAGAAGTTAGAAGGATACAATAAAGGATGGTGCGAACAAATACCCAATGCGGTATGGGCTTATAATACAACTAGAAGAGAAGCTACAGGCATGTCCCCTTTTGTTTAACATATGGAGTTGAAGCTGTACTCCCGACAGAAGTTAAAATTCCAACTACAAAGAAAGAAGCTTGGGAGAAAAATCTCAGTGCGGGTAACATTTTAATCAAATTAGATGAATTAGAAGAGAAAAGAGAAAGAGCACTACAACATATGGAGAATTATCGAAGATTGGCGGAGGAGAATATAACAAGCGCGTCAAGATACGTGAATTTCATCCAGGTGACTTGGTGCTGCGAGAAACACCTATATATCGGCGAGAAAATGGTGGCAAGCTGGCAAGAAAATGGGATGGGCCTTATATCATAAAAGAGATAGTTGGTACAGGGGCATATAGATTGATGGATCCTGAAGGCAAAGATGTAGGACAAAAATTAAATAGGCCATGGAATAGGTTATATCTTAAGAAATATTACCCATAGAAGATGGGAGAAATGGAATGAGCCTGTGATGTAATGTTTTTGCGACAGATAGATTGCGAGATTGAAGAAAATAAAGCCAGATTGTGCGAATATCTCGCAAACAATGCATGATAATAAAAATGAATGAGTGAGTGAATGGGACGAACCTTTATGGCGTACACCCTAGTTCGCGAATAATATTTCGTAAAGAGGCAAATGTAAGACCTAAAGTGCGTCATATAAGGGGTATCTCTTGACATGGCTCAGTGAAAAGGTTACACCGCTCCCGGAACTGAGTCATGGAGATTGGGGATAATAACATCCATCCGGGAGAGATACCTTGGATTTCCAACTATATAAGGTTATACCCTGGTTGGGCAACCGAGGGTCTCTTCCAAGGAGCCAGCGTATGACCAAGGCGCCGAGGTACACGGTTGAGTCAAGAGTGCGGGGAGCATGGAACTTCCTTACCACTCTTGACAAGTCTTGGCACATGCTTCACTCGGCCTGAAGAAAACTCCACTTAGGGTGCAGTCTCGTAACCATAAGCCCTATAGGTATAAGGGATAAGAGGCTGCGAAAACAACTGCTTGCCGTTAAGACCGGATGGGAGGAGCTAGTCTTGTATGGCCGATGTACGCCTCCTTGAAGGGGCAACCAGGAGATGATAAGGGCGGCACCCTCCATTAGGGAGGTGATAAGTGTCTTAAGACGCAAATGTCATGAGGCTCTATTTTAGCAAGAAAATTTAGGCTTGTCATATTTGTGCAATGATCCCGAAGAGGCAAAAATACTAACATGAAGGTGAGGCGAGATCAATGGGTTTTTTCATTTAAAAATGAAAAACGTCCTGCGATTAAATCGCAAAGACGATAATGTCATGGGATTTTATGTTCGTAAGAATATTTAAACCCGTTATATTGTCGCAAGAACAATATCGCAGAGGCAAAAATACTTGTGAAATGATAAGACAAGGTCAATGGGTCATTACATGGAAATGTAAAGACGTCCTGCGATCTTGTCGCGATGAGGGATGGCAAAATAAGACCTTTAACTAGGAAGGCAAAATAAGACCATACAATTAATGATAAGACAAGATCAATAGGTTTCTTCGTTATGAAGAAATCTTGCGATCATGTCGCAGCAATACATGTCAACAAAGAAGGAAAATGAACATGCTTGCGAGATTATAATTGCGAGGCAAGATATAAAGAGAATTAACAATAATAAGCACTTCGATAATAAAAGTTAATCATCAGGGAATTTGTTCTCCAAATCAAAAGAAGTACTTCAACAAAAATTCAAAAAGCATCCTGTGCAAAATGTCATCCAGTTAAAAAAGTTTAAATAAAAATGCATAATTACAGAAATAATTCAATTCTCTACATCAACAGGAGATGTTATGGGTTCTTCAACAATCTTATCAGCCTCTTTTTCGCCAGTTGGGAGGTTTGCATCAGAAGTTCCTTCATTCAGATCCTTACTGAAGATTTCATCATTTGCGACTTCTTCGCAGCTTTGATAGTCATAATCACTGTCAGGAGAATTGGGAACTTCATCATCACTTACTTCCAGAGGTGCAACAGAAACGGGATCAAGAGATTTAGATAGTAAACACCATTCACGAGAGCTTGACTTTAAGATGAAGTTGACGAAGCGCCTTCGCTGATTTTTACTCTCTATATCTTTGAAACCACACATATAGTTGAATCTTCTTTACGCTTTCTCCTGTCGCGAGAATGCATAAGGGAAGTAGCAAGCATTTTATTCTCCTTGTGAATTTTTGAGTGGTCAGATTTCAAAGCAGTAAGGGAGGAATGAAGATTTTTCTCAAACACTGCGAAACAAAGAATAAAAGCAACAAATATTATAAAAAATAAAAGTTATGAAACAACGATAAATGAAGAATAGATGAGGCAGCCAACTGTTATGACTACCTTCCTTTTGCGAGATAAGGCGCTGAGTTAATACAGAACAACTATTTTCCAGTTGGTCCATGGCGATATCAAAGTTATCTCCAACTAATCCTTTCAAACGAGCTCGCAGATTTTTCTCGTCAGAAATAAGTCTGGCATTTTCTTTTGCGAGGGAAGAATTGGATTTCTCCAATTGGGAACATTGATCCTTGAGTTGGTTTGCTTTTACACTTAAAGTTATTCTACCCTGAATAAGTTTATTTTTCTCGATAGTAACTTCTTAAAGATTATTTCTCAGTGAGCGGAGAGATTGTTCTTGCTCTTTACACGATTTTTGACAAATATCATACTGCTGCGAGTAAACTGACACCTTGTTTAATAAAGTTCGCTTCTCTTGAGAAAGAATTCCATTCTCATCTGATAAAGTTTCCAACTCTAAATTAGCTTTAGTCAAAGAATACGAGAGGCGAGATAAGTCATTACTTAACAAGTCGTGTCTCTGAGCTAAATCAACATTTTCTTTAGAAAGATTATCTATTTGGTCAACAGCATATGTGTGGAGATTATCTAATTGGTTATATTGCTCCACCCAAGAATCTTTATCAGCTCGAACTTCTTCAACAGTAGATTCCAACTGATATATCTCCATTTTTCGTTTCTGGTTTAAAGCTTGAAGGGTGAACAAGGACTTGAGTCTTCTAAAAAAAAAAAAAAAAAAAAAAAAGGGTAGAGGCAAAATGTACCTTTTAAATCTTCATTCTTCTTGCGAAGATTGTCGCAATCCAGTGAAATATTGAGAAGATTGTTCTTTAAGATCTTAACTTCTTGCTCCAAAGATATTTGCGATACTGTGTCAGAGCCAAAGTATTTATTCAAGGATTCAAAAACACAAGACTTGATAGGATCAGTGGAGGTTTTCTTGACATCGTTCATGGTGTCTGATAAAACTTTAAAAGCCACATCTATCCCTTCTAGGTTTTCTTTGGTAAGAGGGGTAGACTCAGAAGAGGAGGAAGGAAAAGTTGAATCATTCTTGATCATAAGAATGCCAGTTGAAGAAGTCTGATAAATAGGTGAAGGAGAAAGAGAAGTATTAAGAGAAAGAGTGGAGAGGGGTACATTTTGAAGAACTTCATTCACAGAAAACTCAGGGAATTGATTTATCCTGCGAGGATATTGCAGGAGAGGATGGATTATCTTGAAGAGAAGGGATTGGTCTCTCTTGCGAGGCAATCGCTGGAAGAGATGAATCGCTTTGCGAAGGCACAACAGGAGAAGGAATAAGATTGAACCCAGGAAAGGAAACAGAAGGTGCGACAGGCTTAGAGTGGCGATGCCTCTTGGGAGATCTACCTTCATTTTTGCCATCCTGCGAATTACAAGTTAAATAAGAAACAGAGGCAACAATATTGTTATTAAAAGGGTAAATGTTTCTTAAATACCTTGCCACTCGCAGGATGCTTTTTAGAAGCAAAGGATTTCAATTTTGAACTTGAAGAAATATTAGGGTTCTTAACGGTGAATTGGGAGCTGGGTTTGTCTTGGCTGAAATAAAAATGGTGGGAGAAACATTAAAAGAAGAACAATATTCAAATAAAAGACTACAATAAGAGAGATCAATCATGAAGTAATCAAAATTGGTGAAATCAACAGACCTTGATGCCATAGAAACAATAGCAGAAGAATTAAAGCAGGAAGACGATGAAGGAAAACGACAGAGAAAAGTTGCAGACAATAAAGAAGATGAAGTAAAAGAAGAGAATTTTCAAAGGGAATCCTTCTTTAAATAGACAAGAGAAGGGTAACCGGACGAACCGGTAAAAAATGTACTTTTAGATACGTGTAAACAGTCATTCCTAAATTCACGGAATCTTGTCGGTAAAAGAAAAACGAATAGAAATTAAACGGTGGCGACATATCAAAGCATTAGTTCTCATGACATTCTCTACTCCGCAGAGAATACATGAGAAGAGGCAAGATGTAGGAGAAGAATATCGCGACATCAATACTTTGTGAGAGTAATAAACAACTACACTGCGAAGGCGTCGCAAGAAAGAAATATAAATGACGCAATGGATGACGAAAGCCAGAACATGAGAAAAGTATGAATACTTGGCGATATTTAGGAGTGTCGCAAGTAAAGACGTTTATAACATTCGCGACACTTCGCGAGATGTTCCAGAAAATAAAGGACAGCTTAGCTGTCATCCACTGTATACTACCCTATATAAAGGGCTGAGTCAGTCTGTTGTGGGGGGATTCTTTTCTGAATTGTTAAGCAAGTCATTAGGAGAGAGAAAATAAGAGTGATTGTAATCTCTTTAGCTCTGTTCTACATTTCTTTGTAAGACTTCCAGAAAACCATTAATAAAATATATTGTTATTCATCTTCAAATGGATAACTAAACAAATTCGAGTGAGGGGTGTAGTGTGGGATTTCCTGCAACTACAGAGTTTGTCCATACAGATTGCCTAAGAAAAAGTTGGTGGTGTATTTTGGTACCCCTAGTGTTTTCACTTCTCTCTTTTTTTTCATCCAGAAAGTGTTGTTGAACAGTTCAGCTGATAATTAAACACGAAAATATTAGTCGAATTTCATTTTATGAATAAGAATACTAAGTTCAGATGTCATATTGTTTTATCGAATCTGCCGAACCTACAGAGTTAAGTTCAGCTGATAACTTGTTATCCAAACCTAGATATGTTTTCCCGAAGCCCAAGTTCGGTTGAACTTCCTATGAACCATGTTCTCGTCTCTTGTAGGATTCAGATGGGCAAGGAGAACTGTACAAAGAGCATAAGAAGTGTTGACACCCACATCAAGTTATTAAGATTTGGATTCACATATGATGTGGTACACCTTGATTATATAAAACTATATTGACTCGTTTAATTTATAGGTGCATAGAAGACAATTATGACAACCACAATCGGATTTTATTGTCATAAAACCATTTAATTAAAAGGTTGAATAACCTCTTAAACATGGATTCATCTCTTTGAAGCATTATCTCAACAAGATAGAGATAATAATTATTGTTTCAGAAACATTGGGTATTTAACTTCAAGTAAGTGTTTAAATAATTAATCATGATGATACTCGGGTTTCCACCAAACATTTTGGGTAAACTAAGAGTATGAATAACAAAAAAAAAAGTATTTTTGGTATTAATAGATCAAGGCATCTAGCATATAACAATAGAATCGTAAATCTTGCTCAAGTTTATAGACATACCTTCTAGAAGAATCCAATCATGAATCTTACGGCTTCACCAAATATTCCCATATTACCCAATAATATGTGCGCCCTAGTTCTTGTACCTTCCTCACCATCTTTCTTACTATATCATTTCTTGGTGAGGGTATACTTTCAACACAATTAAGTTCTGTTGGGGTGAACATCATTTAGTTCACCACAGGTAGTTGAAACAAAGTCATGCATGATTTCTAGGAATTGTACAACTTCCTTGAAACTTTCAACGACTTTTTCGTACCTAATTAAGATGGTGAACCTTGTCGAGATCTTTTATGGGAGATCCTTATTATTGACACTTATTGTTTTATTGATCTTCTTTGGAACCCATTTTTGAGTAACTTTAGGAGCAACGTGTTTCTTTTTCTCCCCAATGTTGTTAAACCTCCTTGGAGGAATACTGGAAGAACTGATATTATGCAAATCAGTTTTTTCTCCAGTTCATTAGATCTTGTCATCTTAACAAAATCAAATATGGCTTTATCTCTTTTCAGAAATTTGCAACCCCTTTGCAAGTGACCTGGTTTACCACAATCAAAGCAATTCTTAGTAGAATGAGAAAAGTGATGATTATTGTTACTTGGACATGTATGTGCTTCCATTGGAGTTTGATGGAATTTCTTATTTCCGTCATTCCCAGGTGGTGGAGATACTTCACTTTTGTCGTCAGTGGGATATTTTGATTGAGAATAATCTTTAGCCTTGACAAATTTCACATTCTTACAAATATTAAGAGCGTCTATTCCTTCATAGCCCAATCCTTGCGTATCACGATGACTTCTACATGCTTCCAATATCGAAGTTAATTTATCTGAGCTATTATTGACTGAAAAACTTTCTTTTAAGCTCATATTTTCTTCTTCCAACGTTTTGATCTTTTCAAGCGCGTTAACTATATCATTCTTGGATGATTCACGTTAAACTTTGAGATCTCCTCGTTCTGAATCAAATAAAAAGTTCTTCTCAATGTTTTCCAAATTATCTAGTTTTGCTTGAAGTACCTTCTATCGATCACGTCCTTCAGAGATTTTTTCTTTAAGACCTCGTATTTGTATGAGATAATCATTTGCACTAGTAGACTCAAGTTGGTCCTGCAAGTCTTTATTCTCCCTATGAAGTCTGTCATATTTAAATTTCTCACTGAATAAAGATCTTTCAGTTTCAGAAAGTTTCTGATGACATTCCTTAAGATGTTTATTAGCAATTAGATCTTCATGGAACACTTCTTCGTCAGAGTCAGAATATGTATCCGAAAAACATCTTTTAGAAGCTAATGCAAATTCGCCTGTATACTCTGGATAATCTTCAGGCATATCTATAATACCCCGACGTGTCACCTGCCGAGGATGAGAGAGTACGTTGGATGACATATGTCAGGTACTAGTCTCATGAGGGGAAGGGAACGTCGGAGATATTGGCTTGAATATATATTCCAGAGCCGAGGACGGCTCCAATTTAACGTGTTGGTATTGTAATACCCCGATATTCGGCAGTGGTTGGTCGAATGGAATATAAGTAATGGTTTGTCCATCGAGGCCTTTTCAGCGCAGTTGGCTCCAGAGTTGGCAGAAAACTCTGCAGTTAAGCGTGCTCGGGCGGGAGTGATTTAGTGTTAGTTGCCAGGGCATTTTGGATACATTTCCAAAAAAAAAAAAAAAAAACTTTAATTATTTGTGAGATATTCAATTTCCACTGAGATTTCCAAAAGGCTTCAGGCAATGAGAGGCTAGCAGGCTCAGAGCCTATCTCATTTAATTTGTCCTACATTGATTTCACAGTATAAATTCCATACTTAGTTAGTGTCCATCTAAGTCTATCCTGTTTTTGAACATTTGATTTGTCTTAAGAATAAATAGATTCTACTTATTTTCGTTCTTATTTCAAGGGGAAAAGAGTCATTGATAAGAAGGATTCCACTTTTTAGTGATTGGATCAATGAGATCTTCCACAAGTGTTAAAGAGGTGTTGCTAGAATATCTAAAACTTACTAGCTAGAGATTCACTTAGGCCTGAGACCCTGGAATCCTCCAAAATATTTTTGTTAAGTCCATCACCAACTGCCCATATGATATATTTCCTAATAAGATCTAAGTATGTACATAAGCAATTCCATGTCCAAGAACTTTTGTCTGTTGGTTTCACTTTTAAAGGACTTTTCCTTTTAAAATATATTGGTTTTAGGGTTTTTTCCCACAAAGAATTGGTTCATGGATCAGTCTCCAGGCTACTTTAGCTATCATAGCTAGGTTGAATTTTCGGGCATCTCTAAATCCTAGCCCTCCTACGTGCATTGGTTTACAAAGGCTTGTCCATGCTTTTGGGTAGAAACCTCTAGTGTTTTTATTTTTTCCCCACCAGAAATCTCTTTGTATGGTATCTACTCTGTTAGTGATTTTCTTAGGTAAAATGAAGCATCCCATCTGGTATGTAGCCATTACAGCTTTATTGAGAATCATTCTGCTAGATTGGATACCACTTTACCTTTCCATCCCTATGACTTAGATCCATTATTTCTAAGATTGGTTCCAAAGTTTTAATTTTAGATTTGTCTATGAAGAGAGGGGCTCCTAAATAAGGATCTTTAAGATTTATATGTTTAGTTTTTAGTAGCTTTGACATGATTCTTTGATGTTTTGGTGGAAACATTTTACTGAAAAAAACTCCTGATTTTTCGAAATTTATGAGTTGACTTGATGCTTTACAAAAGAGGTCAATTGTTGATAAAAGGTTTTTACATTCTACTAAATCAACTTTAAGAAAAAGCAAACAATCATCTGCAAAGAAAAGGTGAGAGATAGGTTCACTCTTCGGTGTTAAAATTAATTCCATGAAGTTTTTTAGATTGTTCCTGATTAAGGAGAAGTCTAGAAAAACCTTTCATACATATTACAAATAAGTAAGGAGAGAGTGGATCTCATTGTCTTAGACCTCTAGTGGGGTTAAAGAATTTCCCAGGTAGACCATTTAGCAAGACACCTTTTGAAGTTGTTGAGATACATTGTTCTACTAGATCACATACTCCCTGATTACAACCAAAAGATTTTAAAGTTTTTAAAAGAAACTTCCAATTAACTATATCAAAATCTTTTGACATGTCGATTTTGATTCCCAATCAACATGTTTTTGCTTTCTTTTTCTTGAAAGAATGAACTATTGCATGTGCTACAATAATGTTATCTAAAATTTGTCTAGAGGATAGAAAGACAGACTTAAAAGGTGAGATAATTTTATCTAAGAGGGGTTTTATTGCTATTATTAATTTATAAACTATGTTACAGAGGCCTATTGCGTGGAATTGAATTGGATTTTTGGGGTTTTTAGTTTTGGGTATTAGGAAAAGATGGGTTTTGTTTATATCCTGATTCATCAGTTTTGTTTTAAAGAGATTTTGCAATGTTTGCACTACCTGTGGGCCTATTGTATCCCAATTATTTTTGAAGAAACTTACCGGAAATCCATCAGGCCCCGAAGATTTATTAGGTTTCATGTTCTTAAGAACTGAGAGGATTTCATCCTTAAGGGGAATGGATGTAATATTTAGGTTAGCTTGTTCAGTAACTGATGGTAGAACATTTTGAAAAATGGAATCATATGAGGAGGAATCTGTGTTGTTTTCTGTAAAAAGGGTTTTAAAATATTCAGTAAGAATAGTGCTAATTTCTCCCATGTTCCTTGTGACTATGTTATAATTATTTAGAATATAATTTATATTATTTCATTTCCTTCTTCTTAGTGTCACCGTATGAAAGTACTTAGTGTTTTTTTCTCCTAAGTTTATTATGTTATCTTTAGATTGTTGTTTAGCGATGGATTCCTGTTTATTGTAAAGAGACTCTAATTATAGAAGTTTAGAATGAAGATTTCTTTGTTGATAGTCCGTTGGTGTATTATTTGGAGTCTTTTTATTTCCTTAGTTAGTTTAGTTATTTGTCTTAAAGAGAGGCCATCCTAGTTGTGAATTTCCTTTATCTAGATTGAGGAGAATGGGACAATGATATGATCCTATAGCTGGTAGGTGTGACAAAGATATTAGAGCATAGCTCGGTTCAACCCACCAAGCGTTGGTATGTCAAGTTTGGTTTTCATATTTTAGTGAATCAAAAATCATCTAAGAGTCGCTTGATTATGTACTAGAGACAACTTCGTATAGGTTAGACTAGAAAGTCTAGGATTATGAGACATACAAGTCGTGCTATATTGAAAACATAACTGCGAACCTGTGAATGATTATATTACTCTAGTAGTGAGACATGATCATATGATCATAGTATTAAGGAATTAGACTATGAAGTATAACGCTTATCTTTTGAACTTCGTAGATATGACATCGACATAATCGTATGAATGCTATTGTGATTATGTGCATGGGTAAGTTGAAGATTTCATCCAAGGAAACAATGTTTACATTTGTTTATAGGAAGTACATTCATGAACTTGTTTTATGAATCAAAAGGGAAATCGCTAGGCTTATTGGTATTGTTATTCATTTCATATCTTTGGATTACCACTATGTGTGAGTTAGTAGAACGGATCATAACTTGTTATGTATCTGGGTATAACTAATCGTAATGCCTGACTTATGATTTGGTATGAATGGTTGTTATTAATTAGTGTAACCGATCATAAGTAATCACCTGAGATGGTATGATCAATATTTGTAATTGGTGTGACCGATCCTAGTAATTGGTGTGACCGATCACAAAAGAGTTGTGTAATCGATCCTTGTAATTGGTGTAACCTATCCTGGTGATTGGTGTAACCGATCCTAGTGACTTGTTTAACCGATCACAAGCAATACCATGAGTATATGGTAACCGGTTCTGGTAATTGACGTAACCGATCCTGGTAACTGATGTAACCGGTCCTGGTAACTTGTGTGTTCGATCACAAGTAATCCATATGAAGGTATAACATATCCTAGTTATTGGTAGAACCGATTGAACCCATAATTGTGATTTGATATTTGATCAATCACATAGTTGTTCTTGGAATACAAATGAACCAATTGTAAACTTGTTTGGAAGTATGGTATAATCGATTCCAAGATTGTAAATATGAAAGAGGATTTACAAAGAGTAACTCTTATCTTTTATTGTTCAAAGATATTCCTTAATTACTCAAGGAGATCCCGGTCCTAAATAAATTAAGAATCTTTTAATTAAGATTGTTAGTTTTATATGCTTTAATTACCAGCAATTAAATGCATACCTCTAGAGAATAAAAATTAGTAATGTGCATTTACTAATTGGAGATTTTCTATTGAGGGATTTCGGAAAATATTGGACAAAGCATTTCTAGGAATTATGAAAACCGATTTGGGCATTTATTGCATATCTTGAGAATAATTTCGGTTTTGGAAATTCCTTGGTATCCAAATATCCTTGGTCTATAAATACCTAAGTTTGCATTTCTAGCAAACTATCCTAAGAGCCAGGCAAACTTCATCTTTTTGTTGTTTCTGGTGGAGCCGTCTATCCGGAGAAGAAAGTACCCTAATTAGGCGAAATCTCTTACGACCGCTCGTTCAAAGACTTATGTGGGATCAAGAATCTCTACGAGTACCGTTGGTGGGAAACTAGATAATTGCAGTTTATTAGTATTCGATTGACTTGATTGACTATTATCGGTTGTTGAATTTAATTTTGATTGCACCTAGTTTGTTTATTCTTGAGAATTTTCTCTTCTGATATAAGATTCACTCAAACTAGATTGAAGTGTCGACGGGATCTATAGAACTGTTTGTAGATCTAAATACATCTTGTGATAATCCATTGTTAACAGACTCCATTCTGTGCGTGATTGATCACAAGAGATTCAAGTGGTGTTGATCATGTTTAATTGAAGATTAAAGAAGATTTGAAGACAAAGAAGATTTCTTATTTGGTTTCTCATATCTTTGTGTAGCAAAAACCTTGATTGGCTGAGATCCAACTATAATCGGATTTATTCGATTGATTAGTTGCGTGAGATCGACATCACTTTATAGTTTCTTGTTGGATTTCATATTGATTGATTGCAAATCTAAACTCTGCTACTTCGGTAGTTGTTGGATAGATTGATCTAACCAGGCAAAGGAGTTTATTAGTTTAAACGGAAGAGACTTTGCATATGACTTGAGATATCTTTATCTGGAAAGAATCAATAGAGTTGTTACCAAACAGATTTTTTTGTTCCTTTACTGTTTGGAATACGATCCAAAGGAATTGTTCCAGTGCGTGCACTTATTGAATGTCGGAAGAGCATCGATACTGAATAAACTAAGTGAACTAGGTTTAGTTGCTTGGTCTCAACTATACGAAGTTGGTTTAGATTTGTATAGCGGCTTAATTCTGAGAGTATTCAATTCTGGACTTGGTCCCGGGGTTTCTCTGAATTTGCGGTTTCCTCGCTAACAAAATCTTGTTGTGTCTTTTACTTTTCCATTTACGCAATTATAATTGTTTATTATAATTAGAAGTAAAATACACAAACATTAACTCCGTATTACCGATAGTGATCCTATAGAGTTTGGTTAAGTCCGAACCTATTATCAAGTAATCACACTTTGATTGTTGTATTGTCTCGATCTCGTATCCATAGACGATCACACAAAGTGTGAATACCGATTCGTCGTATTGTCTCAACTTTGTCCATAGACAATCACTGTCGGTAAGAGGACTTATAGGTGGATATTTTAAAGATTGTGGTGTATTTGGGTACCCTCGTCTTTTCAAAAGATGCATTTGGAAATTGGAGATTCAATTTTGCATTTATCTCAGCGCTATTTAGTCTTTTCTAAATATTTATATTGCCTTGTCTATGATTATTCCATGTAAATTCATATCCTTTAAATTCTAGATCAAACAAGCCTGCATTCTCTAATATTTTTGCATAGTATTCACTGTCAGTTTTATTAAATGGTAATCCTCCTAGTTTTTCAGACTGGTCAAATATCATGTTAAAATCGCCTAAAACAATCCAGGGCATGTTCTTATTGTAAACTTGTTCTCCTATATCAACCAGTAGATCCCATGCTAGTTTTTTATTATGTGCGTAAAAGCTTCCATAAAAACAAGTTAAAATTCATTTACTTGTATTGAAGTTAGTTTTAACTATAACATTAATCATGTTGATATTCCATTGAACTATGTCAAAGAAAAAACCATCTACCCATGCAATTACTAGACCCCCGGCTCTTCCTATTGGGTCTACTATGTGATAATTAGGTAAAAAGGACACTAGATTTTTAACTAAGTATGCCGGTGATGTTGCGGTATGGTCAAAGCTAAAAATTGGCTTTGTGGCCAAAGTTAGGGTTTGGAACCGTGGAAGAATTATCCGTGAAAGAATAAGGGCTTGGCGTGGCCAGGGTGCCGTGGAAGAATTAGGGATTGGCGTGGCCAAGGTGCCGTGGAAGAATTAGGGCTTGGCGTGGCCAAGGCTTGGTTTTGGCGTCGTGGAAGAATTAGGGCTTGGCGTGGCCAAGGCTTGGTTTTGGCGCCGTGGAGTCGGACCCACATGTGGCGTGGCAACATTGGCCGTGTTGCCACGCCAATCCCATTGCTCCGGGAAATGCTATTTGGCTTTGGTAGAAATTTGCCCGAATTAGGGTTTGGCATGTCGAAACCCTAATTAGTGCACGTGGCATGCGGCTACGGCATGGCGCTACTTTTGTGCAAGCGGCCCCGTGGCTATGCAAAAGAACTATGGCAAGGCCATAGTGTGGAAACGGCCATAGGAGTAGGAATTGTCGTGGGTGGCTATTTATGGCAGGTTGCCACGAAGTGGCATGGTTGCGAGGTAGCATGTTGTGAAGTTGGCATGTTGCGAAGTTGTCGCGGTAGAGTGGCATGTTGGCATGCTACCGCGGTAGAGTGGCATGTTGGCATGCTGACCAATATGTTGTTGTGGTAGGGCGCATTTGGCTTGTCAGTTTAGCAAGGTGGCGCGGCAGGGTGTGTTTGGCCTTTAACGTATGGTGGTGATGAGCACATAAATGCTATATTTTATACCCATAATTATATTAGCTAGGACTCTATATTTTGGTTAATGATACTTTTTGAGTGCTTTTGTAGAAATTACCAGCGGATTTCGATCACGAAAGAATTTACGGTTAAATCAAGAGCTAAAAGAGCATTTGCGACTAAACCCCATAAGGCTATTCACATCACTAATGAGAAAGAATTAATTTAGTTGCTACTTAACAATCTGTGTTAGGACTACTTTATCCAGCACGACCAGGGATGCACAAATGATCTTTGTCTTGTTCAAGCACGCCAATTTTACTTCAAGCTAGCACGTCAATTCCACTATCCGCAGTATGTTAGTGCTATAACAAGGTTTGGTGGACGTGGCACTGTTGGGTCAAATGAGTGTTGGACGTGGCTTCATTACAACAACAATTTTGGGCGGTATTTAGTAAGTATGGAACAACACATCGTTCATTTCCCTGTTAAGCAGAGAAGAGATATAAGAGTAAATGGCAGATGGATGCTCCAAATGATGGCAGCAAAATCTTGGATCGAAACTGGTGGTGATCGACTGCAAGTGGAAGAAGAATGAGAAGAGACTCAGTGCAGATGGAGATTTCAGTGGTTCATAAATGGGAGTTGTTCGTTGCTGCCACACTCTTTTCATCTCTTGGTTAATACATTTGGAAGGTCGAGCTTGTTCAGTCGATGGAGGAAAGTTGGCGTTGGCTAGAGTGTGCAATGAGGAGTAGAAAGTGGTACTGGAGTGCGATTGTTGGAGAATGAAATGGGTTAATGGCAGGAAAACAGTGCAGGCAATCGCAGCGTTCTCTTAAACTGGTGGTATTTTTGTTACTCGAATGTGTTTGCCACGAGATGCTCTTGATGCTTGTGGTACCGTTGTTCTGCGCGAAGACGGAGCTGTGATGGAGGAAAAGGAAGAAATTATGAAGTTCAGTTAGCTATTACTGTGAAGGTGCGGCTCGAGTTGGAGGCCGATAATGACAAAGTGTGAGAGAACTCTTGGAAGGAATGGAAATGCTAAATCTTGCAACTATAACTAAAGGGATTTTCATGAGTTTCGGTACTTGAAATGTTTTGTGTGTCTGCTGGAGTTGGTAAGTGTTGGTAGATGCTGCTGTCATGGAGTTCGTGGGTTGAGAGAAGACGCCGAGATAAAAGGAGCTGCTGCCAAGTTTGTTATTGTTAACAATATTGGGTTCGGTTTGTTGGTCGTGGTTGTTCGATTTAATATGTGGAGCTGGTCAAAGAAGTTCAGCTGACGGTAAGATGGAGTTGGAGTTTTTGGCGGTGAACAGAGAAGAGAAGTGGGTCGAAGTAGTGGTGGCATGATAACAAGAAGAAGACGCGAGAAGACAAGGAGCTGAACATGCAGGTGATTGCCAAAAACGTGTCTGTGGATGGAGTTGTGCAGTGGTCGGCCGGAATTGGTTTCGATAGATCCGAATGTTGTTGTCAAGTCGCTGCAAAGATACAGTTGATGGAGGACTGAAATGGAAAGAATGAACTAGTGTTGTTGGCTTCGACTTATGGCTGCTGTACGGATGGAATCTAAGATGTACAAGGAAGACGAAACATGTTGCTGCCGTTGTTGCATGGCTGTGAACCGAGATGACAAGTTTTAATGGGAGCTGTAATTAGATGATGAGCTGTGTTTGCGATGACGGAAGACAAGAAGAGATGCAGATGTCGAGCGATGAAGGAAGGTATTTGAGGGTTAAGAAAAGAGTCAAGTTGGAGCTGTGGCAGAATTGGCAATAGCCAAAGGAGCGAGAAGTTGAATCTGTTGTGGGTCCCGGTCGAGAGGAGTGATGGACTTTAGAGCCTGAATTTGGATTACGGTATGGTGGGCCTTGGAAGAGAGTTTCTAGGTCTTATTTCTTCGCCAGCAACACCTATATATATACATGGTTTGAGAAACAGAAAAAAGGGGGCCGACGGCCAGAGAGGAGTTTGGTCTGGAAGCGCGGCTGGGAAGTGCTGAGTGATGCGCGTCGTTTACACAACAAATTAATTAAGATATTTCCCACTAATTAACTGGTAATATAGCGGTAGTAAGAGATCGTTCCCACAGAGAGCTGTGTAATTGACAAGTTATTCGATCAGCAAAATAAAGTAAATAACGAAGGGGGAATTGGTTTAAAGAAAAATAAAAAGAATAACAAATAAAAGAAAGATGATTAAGGAATCATTCGCCGTCACTGGAAAGAAACTTAATAAAATTACTTGTTTATTTCTTGTAGAATTTCTATATCACCAAGTAGAATAGCAATAAGCTCTGCTATCCTCGGAATTCTGTTACCACTTGGATGCGGAGCGCTCGACTACCGAGATTCTATCCATCCGAGCCACCATGAATAAGGTCTCAAGATGTAACCCATAGGATGCATTACGTTTTGTGAATTAGGTTGATCCTAGCATCGGACGTATAAGCTCGGTCCCGCTTACTAGTGTCATCTCTATACACAATTGCTTAACAAAATCCCTCTTGTCGGCTTTTTGCGATGTACTACTTGTGTATGGAGGCGAGTGACTATTACACGTATCACCAATCCCAATACTAGTAGAAGAATTACTACCAAGTTAATTCAAATGGCAGTTGAACAACCCGGTAGTAATCTTAGACGATAAAAATAATAGAGACAATCGACAAGAAAATTAAACTCAAAATAAATATGTAAAAAGAATTAAAGTTTCATAAACCAAGACTTTGAAATCATACCTTAATCAGTAGAATTTAGCTACACATGGATTTACTAAAACCCATAAAAATATATATAGAAGAAGAAGAAAATAGCTTGGTTTCCCCCTAATGGGGTTAACCCAGAATAGAATAAAGCCTCCTTTCTCTTCTTTTTCTCTCTCTATTTTTCTCTCCAAAAAGTTATGTATTTTCCTCCTCCAAAAGTTATATTCCTCTCACATCCTAGCTAGTCCTATTTATATATGTTCCAAAGGAAACCTATCGTGGGCGAGAATTCCTTATGTGATAAGGATACCAAGTCGGTGGACAAAGTTTCAAACTTATCAAAGAAAAGGTGATACTGATATGGTGTGTCACGAACTACTCTAACAAAATATACACGGCTTCTGGTTGGCTAAGACTGCAATGGACCCCATGTGACACCAGTGTGTCTACTTTTACGGCTCAATGTATATCAATTTAAATACCATAGGCTGCAGCGAATTTCCTCCGTCATGTTGTATTACCGCGTAAGAAGCATTCATTACGATCTTAAAATCTTGTATGCATATCTATCAAAGAATCTGGTTTCTCAAGTCTTATATCAGCTGCCTTCTCCTCGACTAGTTCATCATCAAACGAATGATCTCAGCACCATATCGACGGCTTATCTAACGTCTCAAACTGTCCGGTTCGAAACCAACTCGAGCTCAACTCTCGCCATCGATACCAATATCCCAGCTTCGAGCTAACGTTCTCCATCCCAGTCTTCAAGAGCAAGCAAACAAAACATCACCATCGATCACATCGCGATAATGGCAATAACAACTACAACTTCATTCTCGTTGTCCAGTCACTCATTTTGTGTTTCAAAAACTCGAGCTGAGCTCCTCCATGCTTCATGACATCTCCTTTGTTCCGTAAACCACAACCAACAGACCGAGTTTCCATTAGCTGCGGAAAACTCCACAGCGTCACCACCACTTCCATCATACATTACAACCAGAGCCCATTCCTGTTTTCTCTCAAGTTCACGTGACATCTTCCCACTTCTCTTATCTCCTGTCGATCACCAATGACATCTTCTAACTCCATCTCTCACTCGTCCCTTCCATGAATGGAGGGCTCCATCACATCATTATACTTGTCAGCTTCTTCCACCAATCACTGTCGTGATCATCATGATCAACATCACCGATCATTACCAACGACAAGCAATCACTTCCTCCCTTGGTTTTGTCGTGCTCAAATATCCTCCAAAACCTTGACAATCTCACACACGAAAGTCGTGTTCTTCCTTGCATCGAACTTATTCGTAATGCAGCAGCATGAGAACGGCCGGAACTGGTTGTGAAACTCGACCTCTGTTCTGTCAAGTATAAATGTTAGAAGACGGTGGCCTTGAGTAAATAGGCCGGGTGCCTTAACAGTATTCAAATTCTAGCTTCCCCCATTAAATGACATAACTGCCTTTAGCAGTTCCCGTGGAACAGTCCACCCCTTAACAGAATGACTACCCCTTAACTTACAGTGGGGGTGCCAATAGCACTTTCCCGATAAAATGACCATTTTGCCCTTTATGCTTCTGAGTTCTTGTTTTGCTCATAACTTCTTCATACGAGCTCTGAATGACTCCGTTCTTTCGCCATTGTCTTCATCTTCTCGTCCTCTACACAATGAAAATTCGAAATCTTGTATTTGAACGAGTTCCATTTGGTCTTTGGCCCTTCTCCACTCGTAGCTAGCTTCTTTCCTTGCACAATTAAGTACAAATCCACTTCTTTTGGATGATTTCCCTAACAAAACACAAATAAAAGAAAACAAGCGTCATATACAATAATTTGCAAGAAAACCAACAAATACTAGCATGGAATTAACACCAAATATATGTGAAATATGCACTTATCACTGAGACAGAGAAAGGAAAAGCGCCGTCGGCTTTAGATCCATAGAGAAGAAGACGGTTTGAAGTTCCATTATCTCAATTCCGTTTCGATTTGCTATAGATTTCCTTTCATTTGTTTATGGCTTTTGAGAAAGCCATGTTTGGCTAGACTTTTGTAGCTAGGGTTTTTATGGGTTGAAACCACTTTGGGTATTAGGGTACTTTGAATTGATTAATTGAGCAAAAAGACCAATATGATTTGAATAAATTAATCTTTGAATATTGTTTATGTATTGATTGAAAATTAGTTGTTGCTTCACCGGTTTTGAAAACCTATGTGCCGAATTAATAGTTTTACAAATATATTTGTCTTATTATTTGATGATCCATGCTTTGTTAAAAACTTTGATGGGTTATGCTTAGAAAAGCAATATAAAATTTGTGAACCTATATTTGGTTTCGTATAACTTTCTCGCTGATGCAATTTGATGGTTCATACTAGGATTCAGTCTTTTGATGTGCCATGCTTAGGGTATACCAGTTGATATTTTGCGACTCTAATATATATAATAGGTGATGTCAATAGAACGAACAATAAATACATATTCATAATTATGTTTCATTTCGAGTATTTGCAAGGAAATAGTGGTGGATACCAACAAAACCACAAGATTTTCACATTTGATTCATCTCATTTTTATTAGTTTAATTTTATTATTTCGTTTTCAATTATAAAAACTCAAAAACATTATTGTTGGTTACTCTTATTAGAGATACCGATTATTGATATTTCCACCGCTCCTTGTGGAAACGACCCGATTTGCCTTTTGTCTACTAGTTAGACAGGTGCGATTGCGGTTATTATAATATAGGCATCTCGGATTACTATCAATTTTGCGCCGTTCTTGGGAGAGTGACTGAGGAATATTGTAATTAGTACTTTTGATTTTTTAAATAGTTAGGTTTTTATTTTTATTTTTGTAAAATATTTTTATTTTTTTTTATTTTTAGCGTTTCTTTTTCCTTTTGACTTGTTTTGTGTGTCAGAATTTTATTTCAGGTACCTTTTTGAGAACGATGAATGCTTTGCTCGAGACGTCGTCTATGACGCTTGGTGAATACATGTATGGGTCACGGTATAAGGAAGTTCTTGCTTATAATCGTCTCAGATATGGAACTTGGAATCGCGTAATTTCGCTATGGGTGGTTATTCGAGATGAGTATCAACCCCAATACCATGAGGGTGAAAATGAACTTGACACTAGAAGTGATTTTAGGAATTATGATATCTTGATATAATATCTCGAATCTATTGTATCTTACCCAACTCATGATCATTTAACTCGATTATTTGTCTATTCATAAGGACGAGTTGTGTTAGAGACGTCATTTATTGAGATAATGATGATTTAGAAGAACATATTTATCTGAAGATACTATTGTTGAGTCCGATGACTTAGAGACGATGAGACGTGCATAATGAGATATTTTCTAATCATTCAAATAATGAGTTTCCTATAAGTCACTTAGTTGCAGAGATAGTGATGAGGCGATTATTCATGATATTGTTGCTCCACTTTGTGCTCTTGTTTTTCGATCCATCTAGTAATTTTAGAATCTTTGATGTGAATGTTGAACATATTGATATTGGTCGGATAACTTGTATCGATGATTTTGAGCCTTTATCTCGTTTGTTTAGCCCACTTTTTCGATTCTTATGACCCTATGATCATTGATATTATCAATGCATTGCAACCTCCAATAGTTAATCAAGGTAACTCAACCACGGAATTAATTTCTGCGGACTTAGAACCAGATTTAGGAGTTGCTGATTTTGATGAACCTGAACCACTAGATGCATGCATCATTGTGCTTAGTTTGATAATCCGATACCTTTTTACGTTGTCAATACATTGATTCCTATGATTTTTAGTGAAGATAAAGTGTCGACCGAACGTATTTCAGCTGATTTAGAACCTGATTTAGGGCGTGTTTCCGGAATAGAAAATAATATGCTTGTTTTCCATGAGAGTGATATGCTTATCTTGACTAAGGATTGCTTTCTATTGAGAATGGATTTACACGTTTGTTTTGAGGTTTATAGTGTTTGCGGAGTTCACATTTGCGGTGACCCGATTTGTTGGATTGATCCCCAACTTTTCAGACTTTATATATATGGTTTGCAAGGTACTTTGGTGTATTATCACCCGGTTTGAGATTCTTTGCCTGCAAGCTGGGATACGAAGATTATGCTTTATGGGATTCAACCCATATGATTTCGCTTCATGGGAGTCAACCCATCAGATTTGTTTTCTTTCCTCTATCTTTTATTTGTTTGCTTCAGTTTCCCATCCTAATTTCTACGTTGGATGACTCAATTACATTGAGGACAATGTAATGTTTAAGTGTGGGGAGTGGCATTTTCGTTAGGCTTAAAAAAAAAAAAAAATTAAAAATATGACCAATTTGTTTAGCGGGTCTGACAAAAAAAAACAAAAAAAGGGGTTATTATTTTTAGAGTATTTTCTATGACCATTTGTTTAGCGGGTCTTTTTCATTCTTTTTCGATTTTCATTTTATGACCAAATTTATTTAGCGGGTCTACAATTTAAAAAAATATAAAAAAATGATCGGCTATTTAGCGGGTCTTTCTGTCTAGCTGTTTAGCGACATCTCTATCCTTGTTTAGTGGATTCGTCTAGCTTGTTTAGCAGGACATTTCTATCCTTGTTTAGTGGATCCGTCTAGCTTTTTAGCAGACGATTTGTCTCGCTGTTTAGCAGACATCACTCTTTATCCAGCTGTGTAGCGGATATATTCTTTGTTTTGCTCGAGGACTAGCAAAATATAAGTGTGGGGGTGTTGATGAGCACGTAAATGCTATATTTTATACCCATAATTATATTAGCTAGGACTCTATATTTTGGTTAATGATACTTTTTGAGTGCTTTTGTAGAAAGTACCAGCGGATTTCGATCACGAAAGAATTTACGGTTAAATCAAGAGCTAAAAGAGCATTTGCGACTAAACCCCATAAGGCTATTCACATCACTAATGAGAAAGAATTAATTTGGTTGCTACTTAACAATCTGTGTTAGGACCACTTTATCCATCACGACCAGGGATGCACAAATGATCTTTGTCTTGTTCAAGCACGCCAATTTTACTTCAAGCTAGCACGTCAATTCCACTATCCGCAGTATGTTAGTGCTATAACAAGGTTTGGTGGACGTGGCACTGTTGGGTCAAATGAGTGTTGGACGTGGCTTCATTATAACAACAATTTTGGGCGGTATTTAGTAAGTATGGAACAACACATCGTTCATTTCCCTGTTAAGCAGAGAAGAGATATAAGAGTAAATGGCAGATGGATGCTCCAAATGATGGCAGCAAAATCTTGGATCGAAACTGGTGGTGATCGACTGCAAGTGGAAGAAGAATGAGAAGAGACTGGTGCAGATGGAAATTTCAGTGGTTCATAAATGGGAGTTGTTCGTTGCTGCCACACTCTTTTCATCTCTTGGTCAATACATTTGGAAGGTCGAGCTAGTTCAGTCAATGGAGGAAAGTTGGCGTTGGCTCGAGTGTGCAATACAGGGAGTAGAAAGTGGTACTGGTGCGATTGTTGGAGAATGAAATGGGTTAATGGCAGGAAAACAGTGCAGGCAATCGCAGGCGTTCTTTTAAACTGGTGGTATTTTTCTGTTACTCGAATGTGTTTGCCTGAGATGCTCTTGATGCTATGGTGTCGTTGTTCTGCGAAGACGGAGATGTGATAGAGGAAAAGGAAGAAATTATGAAGTTCAGTTAGCTTTTACTGTGAAGGTGCAGCTCGAGTTGGAGGCCGATAATGACAAAGTGTGAGAGAACTCTTGGAAGGAATGGAAATGCTGCGTACTGCAACTATAACTAAAGGGATTTTCATGAGTTTCGGTACTGAAATGTTTTGTGTGTCGGCTGGAGTTGGTAAGTGTTGGTAGATGCTGCTGTCATGGAGTTCGTGGGTTGAGAGAAGACTGCCGAGATAAAAGGAGCTGCTGCCAAGTTTGTTGTTGTTAACAATATTGGGTTCAGTTTGTTGGTCGTGGTTGTTCGATTCAATATGTGGAGCTGGTCAAAGAAGTTACAGCTGACGGTTAGATGGAGTTGGAGTTGTTGGCGGTGAACAGAGAAGAGAAGTGGGTCGAAGTAGTGGTGGCATGATAACAAGAAGAAGACGCTGAGAAGACAAGGAGCTGAACATGCAGGTGATTGCCAAAAACGTGTCTGTGACTGGAGTTGTGCAATGGTCGGCCGGAATTGCAGTCAATAGACTGAATGTTGTTGTCAGGTCGCTGCAAAGATACAGTTTATGGAAGACTGAAATGGAAAGAATGAACTAGTGTTGTTGGCTTCGACTTATGGCTGTTGTACGGATGGAATCTAAGATGTACAAGGAAGACGAAACATGTTGCTGCCGTTGTTGCATGGCTGTGAACCGAGATGACAAGTTTTAATGGGAGCTGGAATTAGATGATGAGCTGTGTTTGCGATGACGGCAGACAAGAAGAGATGCAGATGTCGAGCGATGAAGGAAGGTGTTTGAGGGTTAAGAAAAGAGTCAAGTTGGAGTTGTGGCAGAATTGGCAACAGCCAAAGGAGCAGTAAGTTGAATCTGTTGTGGGTCCTTCGTTCAGAGAGGAGTGATGGACTTTAGAGCCTGAATTTGGATTACGGTATGGACTGGGCCTTGGAAGAGAGTTTCTAGGTCTTATTTCTTCGCCAGCAACACCTATATATATACATGGTTTGAGAAACAGAAAAAAGGGGGCCGACGGCCAGAGAGGAGTTTGGTCTGGAAGCGCGGCTGGGAAGTGCTGAGACATCGAAAGGAAAAGCTTCGCCGGCTTCAGATCCATAGAGAAGAAGACGGTTTGAAGTTCCATTATCTCAATTCCGTTTCGATTTGCTATAGATTTCCTTTCATTTGTTTATGGCTTTTGAGAAAGCCATGTTTGGCTAGACTTTTGTAGCTAGGGTTTTTATGGGTTGAAACCACTTTGGGTATTAGGCTACTTTGAATTGATTGATTGAGAAAAAGATCAATATGATTTGAATAAATTAATCTTTGAATATTGTTTATGTATTGATTGAAAATTAGTTGTTGCTTCACCGGTTTTGAAAACCTATGTGCCGAATTAATAGTTTTACAAATATATTTGTCTTATAATTTGATGATCCATGCTTTGTTAAAAACTTTGATGGGTTATGCTTAGAAAAGCCATATAAAATTTGTGAACCTATATTTAGTTTCGTATAACTTTCTCGCTGATGCAATTTGATGGTTCATACTAGGATTCAGTCTTTTGATGTGCCATGCTTAGGGTATATGACGAGGTGTCAATCTCGCAAAAATAAATTTCTCTACTTCTCTTTAACTAGCAAGTAGTATAATGTAAGTAGGATCGTCCCAAGGGAGGTATGAAGTTCAAGTTGTTATGCAAATACTCTTAGCAAAGATGATTTTGTTGTAGAAATGCTGAAAATTGTAAAACGTATTCAAATATGAGAAGAATTGATTAAAGGTTCATTCTAGACCACGGAATACAAACCAAATTGATAGATAGTTATATTCTTCACATTATCATGTTACTAACAACCCTAGAATAATTAGTACGCTCAACTATTCCGTTACTATCTCCTAGCTCACCGGATACGGAAGCGCTCGACTCGGGTTCCTACTTGCCAAGTTTCCTAGAGGTACGCTTACTAGGTTTGACTTGAACAAGTGCTCTAAGTTCTGCGAGATAAGGTTGCTCCTAGTGATGAACTCAAAGCATGAATCACCTACTAGTGTTGATTTCTACATATAGGTACTTAACAAAGTCCCATCATCAATACCCACATATTACTACTTGTGTTTATCTTCTCTAGACAATTACGGTCGAAGAAAATCTAAACTAGCAAATAGATTAAGAATTAATGATTCAATTTCGAACTTAAACCCTTAACAAATAATCCATAGACAATATTAGCATGGTAGAAATCAATCAATAACATTAATGAATGCAAGAGAACAAGTTTTTCATATCAAATATAGATTCATATTTCGGGCTTCAAATCGCCCTTAATCAAAGAGAGTTTTAGTTACTCATAATATTGGAGTTCATCATCATCAAATAATAATGGAAATAAAGTAAAGAAGATGAAAATATTAAATGAAAGCAAACCCTAGCTCCGGCTCCCTGCAAATCTCCAAGAAGAATACGTATCCCCAAAAGAATAAACCTTTTCTTTTATAGCCTTCCCACTTTCCCAAAATTAGGTCTTCAAAGTCCATCATCAAAAAGTCCACCAAGCCCATGAACCATGTGTGAGAAACCCATGTGAAAATATGTCTCAAAAATATGCTCGCCGGAAAACTGGGTTTCCGGCCGGAATATGGGGAATCCGTCGGAAAAACATCTCAAAGCCGGATTTGTCATCGACACTTTGTCACCCAGGCAGTTTTACACTTCCCGTAGCTCAACTTTGCTTCTCTGCAGTTCAAACATTCACAAAACCACTAACCCAATTTCTTATCTTGCGAAAACGCACCCAAAAGCGTGACCCATAGCTCATATGTCCCGGCCAACTCTTGTATCCGACTCATACCCCCTCGCGATTCTTTGAAATATTGCGATTCATGCTTCAAGTTAGAAACCGACTCACCGGAACTATGCTCATAAACTCACCAATCTAGCTCGCTTTTGCTGTTTTGCAGCTTCAAAATTCATTCCCAGTTGCTTCCAGCCAAGATGGCTATTCTGCAACTCCACTCCAGCTGCAACCTCCTAGCCATCGCCAGTTCAAACCCAGCTCTGCCTTGACTTAGTTCAGCCACTGCAAGCATCTTTACTTCTTCGCACTTTCACATCCAGCTTTTCTGTGTTTATTTCTCAGCTGAGAGCTTCCATTTGCCTCACCAGTTACCAGCCAGCCCACTTCACTGCATTCCAGACACTGCCGCAACCCACACCTGCACACTGCCCTGCAAAACAATTAACACAGGCTATTATACCCAGCGTCTGGCAGTTGCTCTTTCACTGCACATTAGCATTACTTCAGCTCCACAATCAACAAAGCACCAACAATTTCGGCTCCTACTTGAAATGCACTCGTAATCACTTCACTTGTGCTGCCAGATACTCGAGCACAACCCATCATCTTCACCCGTTTTAAGAGCCAGCAAGCCAACTCAACATCTTAACTGCAGTTCCATACATCAACCATTGTTGCTTAAGCTAATTCAACCCACACTACAAACAATGCCACCATTCCAGCCTTTGATTCCATGTCGAGAACCCCTAAAACTCCAGCCAACATCGCCATGCTCGTTTCACCTTCTCCATTGATGTTGCTGCTAAACCTCTCCGTTTGCACAGGCTCACAAAACATGAACCCAAGACGACTGGATTATCATTCATGCCTCATTAAATTCAATCACAAAGCAGCACTTTCTTCCATCGGTTTTAGCAGCTCGACCAATTACCTCCACAACAAGTTCGAGTCATAGAACCAAGATCATCCTTGCTATCGAACCGAGACCAAGAGTTGTCAAATGAATTAACCACTCCACTTGCCACATCCATGAAGCTCAGACCTTAAGTTCTTGTACTCGAAAACATCTCTTGGACCTCCACCCGTTCAAATTCTCAGTCGTACATCACCTCAGCTGAGATTATAACCACTGCCAAATACTCCCCATTGATCGAATCAATTTCAGTCGCATCAAGAGTAACCATTTTCTATCATTTCCGCTGCTGCAAACGAGAATGCAGTGTACCATCGACCAACACCAATCGCGATATAATCAAACCCAGTCACAACAGAGAACCAAGTTTGCTCGTTACATGACATGCCTAGAACACTATCGTTCTTCGCTTCATTTCGTCTTCTTCTGACCTCGGTGTTCTGGTCCCTCTTCTTTCCATTTCTTATTATCTCGATCTCAATCGGACCATTCTCCTTCTAACAAACTCGTCTATTAACTCTTCTCTCTCAGGCACAGTTCTCGTTGATTTAACCTTGGACGGTGTATAAAACCCCATATCTTCACTGCCATCATCGAAACAATCAACAGCATCTTCCTATTGCATTCATATACAACTTCACTCCTGCACTTGCAATCAAACTCAGTTCATCCTCCATCCGCAACAGAGACCACCACCTGAGTCACTGCAATTAGCACCAGCTGCTACTCCTTGCACTCCCCATCTTAGTCACAGATTAAGCAACTCCAGCTGCGTCAACTGCCAAGCCATATGCACATTAGCAACTCAACTTCAGCTGCCATATTGCACGAACCAGACTGTCATTGCCTCCACCTGAGCTGCACCTTCAACTGCTCCACTGAATTCAGAACAACACACCATCAGTGTCACTCTGTAGCTCATTTTTCGTTCTCGACAGCAGCCAAGCATCACCAACAGTACTGCGTATCCACCAGTTTCCATTTCAGTCGCGTCGACAACACTTCCTTTCAGCTCTTCCCTGTCCTGCCAACTTCACACGAATTCATAACCCCTGCCCAGGCCATTTAACTCCAGTACCTGAATCAACTCATAATCGACCCCAAACTCCTAGCCAGTTCCTTTACTGATTCTCACCCAAGTACTCTCAGACAAACTCACGCGCCAGTGGAACCCATGGTCAGCAATCGCACTGATTCCTGCTAGCTTCAAAGCCCCATACGACCCTCAAATTCACATCCATGGCTAGCTGGTGAAGCTCAGCTTGGTAGTGGTTCAAACATTCATCGGACATCTTGTGTGCAAGAAACGGCTGAGCATGATTTGAGCTTGCTGGTGATTCAAAAGGCAATCCATCTCCTTCCCTGCAATTCAATTTCACAATTGTGACACAAACGGCAAACCCATTGTTCCTGAAGCTCTGAACTTCTAAATAACTCTTCATTCTCCTCCATTACTCACCCACAATCGACGGAAGCAAGCTCATCTTCTTTGTATTCTCGGTTTAAAACTAAACCCAAACTTCCTATACCACGTCTCCAGTGATGTTCTCGTCTTCTTCACCGATTTAGGCACCAAATCAAGCTCCAAGCTAAACCCATCTCGATCCCTGTCTCATTTAAGCTCTCAGCAGCGCCTCCATTCTTGTTTTCAGGGAGCATGAGTTAATGAGTAAAGGGAAAATTGAATTTGTCTGAGAAGAGAAGCAACTCGACCTAAATCGTGTCGTAAATGCAGATTGGGATATCTACACCCACTTTGTTTTTATATAGGCCACAAAAGCATTATGTGGCTTGTTAGTTCTGCAACCGACAGCCCAATTCTCTATTCGACCTCATTCTTCATCTCCTCCTTGCGCAACCGTAGCTAGTTTCACTCTCTGTGAAATGGTCTTTCTGCTCCAAATGGACACTGTGTCCTCCTTTCGAATTTCACCAGCGATCGCGCCTCTTACTTCTCAAATCTACTTCTTCTCAATGAGAATCATCACTAAAGTTGTCATGCTTTACAGACAGAAGTTGCATCACTAAAGCCGACAAACTTTTCAGACAGCGATGAAGAAATAAAAGCAAATACTGAGAAATAATCTGCCTCCAATGCTTTTTCCACGTTTCCTCTCCTTTTGATCCAAATGACTCCAAAGTACCTGAATACTCAAAAACAAAACATAAGATACACAATTTACAAGAAAACTTAGCAGAGAAAGCATACACAATAGATAAATAATACGGTGTTTTAGACACCTATCAAATTCCCCCACACTTAGACTTTGCTAGTCCTCGAGCAAATCAAACTAAATAATTATAAAACATACATACAACTCCGTCTCGTCGAGGCTACGGTTACTCTAAGCATGAACAACAGGCCTTTGAACCCCTAGGTGTCCCTAGTGGACGAGTTTTAGTCTCGTGAAGGTTTACAAGAGGTATGCCTACAAAACCTATATTTTCGACTCCATCTATTTGTGACAAATCAATGAATGAATCCAAAATGACTACAGGAGGAGGTACCTTGCACAAATTCAGTTCGTATATAAGTAAATAAAGCTCTAATTAGACAGTCGAACAAACCACAATACTCGGAAACTAACAAACCACAATCACAATGAAAAGATTAAGAAGATGGAAATAGATGTAGATGTTGGCGAATGTTCACAAGTGATCGATGTTTCCCATATCTGTCTGAAGGTCACTACCAAGATGAACCTATGCATCCTATTGGATTGAGCTCTTGGTGGTCAATTCTAGTGTCAACACATTTGGCATATACAAGGGAACCAGTGGTCAACAAACTTATTTCTACATCGACTCACTGGCATATACAAGGGAACCAGGAGTGACTTTATTCACCAAATATAATACTTTCTTTTCTTTTTCTTTCTTTTTCACTTTTTTTTTAGACGGCATGATTAGATCTATGGATCCAAGCGCATGCTTCTTGTCAGCAAGTACATGATAGTTGCCTTGGATCCTGCATTCCACGCTTGTTTAGGCGACGGAGACAGGGACTACGTTTCACACATCTTTGCTATTCCCAAGTGTCATTCTTATTCCGTTTGGTCTAATTGGTGGTCTCTTTTTTCTTTTTTTTTTTTTTTTTTTTCTTTTTCTAGCAACTCAATCACTCTATTTCATCCTAGCAGTAATAACACGTCGATGTTTAGTGACCCACCAAAGCACTTAGAGAACAATAGATAAATATGGAAAAATAAAATAAAAATAGAATGCGATATGGTGATATTCCGAGATATGGTAACGACTATCATGTTATTTGTGATTCCCGAGCTATGTTCGTTCTTGTTAATTAATGGGTTCCTCAACTCCTGCATTCAAAATGATTCCATCCACTAATGGTGTCATCCTAAAGGCACAAGTTTCTAGATTTCGGAGTTCAAAAAGCACAAAATTTTTTTTTTTATTTAATTTTTTTTTTTTATGGCATAAAACTACTAAACACATAAAACAAACTATACAAACATATAAATGCTCCCCCACACTTAAACTTTACATTGTCCTCAATGTAAAATTGAATCATCCAAAGAAGGTTCAAGGTGGGAAATTCCGCAATTGATATGCAAAAACAAGAAAATAAAGATAAAATGCTTAAAAATAAAAAGATAAAGGGAAAGATACAAAACCGGTGGGTTGCCTCCCACTTAGCGCTTGGTTTAACGTCGTCAGCCCGACGTTCGGCTCCATTACTCCTCCAGAGGGAGTGGATCACTCAATGTAATCATATCCACGATTCTCCGTCACAACCGCTCATAGTATGGTTTCAAGCGATGGTAGTTAACCTTGGAAATCAGCCTGTTTTGGGACTAGTTATCTCAATCGCACCATGCGCAAAACACATTAGTAACAACAAATGGTCCAACCCATCCGGACCTAAGTTTACTCGGAAACAATTTAAGACGAGAATGGAATAAAAGTACTTTCTGCCCTATTTCAAAATTCTTTCGGGAAATCATTTTATCATGGAAAGCCTTGGTCTTTTCTTTATAAATGCGTGAACTTTCATATGCATCATTTCGTATCTCTTCTAACTCATTGAGCTGAAGTTTCCTATGTTCACCAGCTGCATCTAATTCCATATTACATACCTTGATAGCCCAATAAGCTTTGTGCTCAAGTTCCACTTAAGATGGCAAGGTTTGCCATAGACAAGCCTAAAAGGAGACATACCGATGGGTGTCTTATAAGCTGTCCTATACGCCCACAAAGCGTCATTGAGTCTATAACTCCAATCTTTCCTTGTAACATTCACCGTCTTCTCTAAGATGGACTTAATCTCCCGGTTGGAAATTTCAGCTTGACCGCTCGTTTGTGGATGATACGGTGTGCCAACTTTATGAGAAATGTTATACTTCTTTAGAAGAGCGTGAAAGGATCTCTTGAAGTGCGAACCTCCATCACTAATCACCACTCGAGGTGTTCCAAACCTAGAAAAGATATGTTCCTTCACAAACTCACAAACAATATGAGAATCATTGGTAGGGGTGGCTTTAGCTTCCACCCACTTAGAAACATAATCTACAAGCAAGAAGTATAAAAAATTTCCCATTGGAATTCACAAAAGGCCCCATAAAATCGATACCCCAAACATCAAAAATCTCAACAGCGAGAATTGGTGTTTGCGGCATTTGGTTTCTAGCACCAAGGTTGCCTGTCCTTTGACACCTATCACAAGCCTTACAACATAGATATGCATCCTTAAACAATGTAGGCCAATAAAAACCACTTTCGAGAACCTTGAGGGCTGTCCTCTTGGCTCCGAAATGGCCACCCCAGCATATGAGTGACAAAAATTCAGAATTGATTGGAACTCGGATTCGAGTCACGCACCTGCGGATCATTTGATCGGAGCAATGCTTCCACAAATAAGGTTCATCCCATATATATTGCTTAGCAATCTTCTTGAGCTTGTGTTTTTGGAATGTAGACATGGAACTAGGTACTTGTCCCGTCACCAAGAAGTTAACGATATCAGCGTACCATGGAGTTGTGCCACCAACCGCAAAGAGTTGCTCATCCGGGAAGCTATCATGCAAAGGAATCGCTTCTTCGGACACAACCAATCTGCTTAGATGATCCGCTCTGATATTCTCACTGCCCTTTTTGTCCTTGATTTGCAAGTTGAACTCTTGAAGAAGAAGAATCCACCTTATGAGCCTTGGCTTAGCATCCTTCTTTGTTAGCAAGTACCGAAGTGCGGCATGGCCAGAGAAAACCACCACCTTTGTACCCACTAAATAAGATCTAAACTTCTCGAGTGCAAACACTATGGCCAAAAGCTCCTTTTCAGTAGTGGAGTAGTTGATTTGTGCTCCGTTGAGAGTTCTAGAAGCATAATAAATGGCATATGGAACTTTGCCATCTCGCTGTCCCAACACGGCTCCAACGGCATAATCACTTGCATCGCACATCAACTCAAATGGCTTGCTCCAGTCCGGTGGTTTGATGATTGGTGCGGTAGTCAACAACTCTTTCAAGGTGTCGAAAGCTTCCTTGCATTCCTTGTCACAATCAAAGGCCACATCTTTTTGCAAGAGTCTACACAGGGGCATTGCAATCTTGGAGAAATCCTTGATGAATCTCCTATAAAAACTCGCATGACCAAGAAAAGAGCGAACCTCCCTCACATTTGTGGGGTATTGTAAGTTCAGAATCAAATCTATCTTAGCCTTGTCAACTTCTAACCCCTTAGAGGATACAACATGACCTAGCACAATCCCATGGTTGACCATAAAGTGACATTTTTCCCAATTAAGCACAAGATTAGTTTCTACGCATCGTTTAAGAATAAGTGCAAGGTTATCTAAGCATTTGTCAAAAGAATCACCATACACATCATTTGAAATCATCCATAAACACTTCTATGATGCTTTCACATAATCGAAAATATACTTACCATACAACGTTGAAAAGTGGTGGAGCATTGCACAAGCCAAATGGCATGCGTCTATACGCAAAAGTTCCAAAGGGCAAGTAAACGTTGTCTTTTCTTGATCTTCGGAGCTATCACAATCAGTTATAACCTCGAAAAACCATCAAGAAAGCAATAATAAGCATGTCTAGCCAACCTTTCAAGCATTTGATCAATGAATGGTAAGGGAAAATGGTCCTTTCGGGTGGTAGAGTTGAGCTTTCGGTAATCAATGCACACTCTCCAACCGGTCTGAATTCTAGTTGGAACCAAGTCATTATCTTCGTTTTTTCACCACCGTGATTCCGGACTTCTTTGGAACTACTTGAATCGGGCTCACCCATTTGCTATCGGATATGGGATAGATCACCCCTACTTCCAACAATTTCAGGATTTCCTTCTTGACTACTTCCATCATCGGAGGGTTCAAGCGACGTTGAGCTTCTCTTGTTGGTTTTGCCCCTCCTCAAGAAGTATTCGGTGCATACATGTGGAAGGGTGATTCCTTTGATATCGGCTATAGTCCACCCAATGGCAGATTTGTACTCTCTTAGCACTCGAACAAGCTTCTCCTCTTGCACCTTGGTAAGGTTGTTGGCAATGATCACTAGGTAACTCTTCCTTGTCACCTAAATACACGTACTTAAGGTGATCCGTGCAGAGGTTTCAACTCAAGAATAGGTGCTGCACAATCGACGGTAAAAGTTTCTCATTAGTAAGCGGCAAAGCAACATAAGACACATTATATTTTGGTGGAACTTCTTGTAATGAGTTAAGAGATAAAACAGCCTCTTTAAGCTCATCACAAATAGCCAATTCACTTTCAAGGTCTTTATATTTCCCATAACCTAAACCTTCCACTATGGTGTTTTCTAAAGTATCTTCACCATTCAATTCAAAAATCTGTTGAGCTAGAGAATCAATAATATCAATTGAAAAACAGGAATGCACATCACTAGGATATCTCATAGCCTCAAAGATATTGAAACTTATGACTTCGTCATCAAATTCCATAGTTAAAGCGCCCTTGAAAACATCAATCTTTGTTCTAGCGGTTCTCATGAATGGTCTACCCAACAACAAGGAGTAGACGATGGTGAATCTTCATCCATCATGTCAAGAACATAGAAATCATTTGGAAATATGAGTTGATTAACTGCACCAAAACATCTTCAATAACCCCTTTCGGGTAAGAATTAGACCTATCGCAAGTTGTATAACAATACCGGGGTATTCTTAAGAGGTCCAAGATTCAATGATTCATAAACGGAGGCAGGCATAACATTAATGGATGCTCCTAAATCTAACATAGCACGTTCAAACCCGATTTTACCAATAGTACATGGTATGGTGAAACTACCGGGGTCTTTCAACTTAGGTGGGAGTTTCTTTTGAAGATATGCCGAAGCATTCTCCCCACACTCATTACCTCGTTCCGGTTAATTTGTGCTTGTTAGTGCACAATTCCTTCAAGAACTTTGCCCAACGTGGAACTTGCCTTATCGCCTCAATGAGTGGAATGTTCACCTCAATCTTCTTGAAGATTTCCAAAAGCTCTTGGTACAATGTCTCCTTGTTCGACTTTGCAAACCTGCTTAGGAAAAGGCGGAGAAGTAACATAAGTAGAAACATGAGTTTTAGAGGTAGAATTTATTCGGGTCAGCCTTTTTAGGGACTGTTTCACCCTCTTCTTTCTCCAACTCAGGTTCATGGGACACCGGTGAAGTTTCCGGTTTCTCTACTTGCTTCCCACTTCGTAACTCAATAGCATTGGCATTCTCCTTGTGATTTATTGGTTGCGAAGGAAGTTTTCCCTGCTTGTGCCTCCAATTTGCTCACGGCATTAGCTAATTGACCCATTTGTGTTCGGATGTCCTTCATCTCCATTGCTGACTTTTGCTTATCTTGCACCATTGTGTTGAGAATGAGATTCAACTTGTCATCTATACTCGTGCCTTGAGGTTCTTGTGGTGGTCTTTGCATGAATTGATATCCTCCTTGTTGATTGAAAGTAGGATTTGCAGCAGCTTGCTTGTTTGCATAGCTGAAATTCGGATGATCACGCCAACCTGGATTGTATGTGTTGGAGTACGGATCGTACCTCGGCCTTTGCTGATTTTGGTACATAGCACTTGCTTGCTCAACATCTTCGGTATATGATGATGGTATGACAGCTGCTGACTATTTGAGTCATCATTCTCTCCATGTTGCCCATCCTTTGTTCCATATGTGAAGAATTGCCAACTTCATTCACCTTCCTTACTGCTGATTCATCTCGAGTGTAGAATTGTTGAGTGTTCGCAGCCATATTCTCCAACAAACTTGTAGCTTCCGCAATGGTCTTGTTGGTAAGTGCACCACCACTTGCGGCATCGATCAAATTTCTATCATTAAAAAGCAGCCCCTCGTAGAAATATTGAATCACAAGTTGATCGCTGATTTGGTGGTGTGGGCAGCTAGCTAAAAGCTTCTTGTAGCGCTCCCAATACTCATGGAGAGTCTCTCCGAAACTTGCCTAATACCACAAATCTCCTTGCGAATCACAGCTGCTTTTGATCTTTGGAAAATACTTCTCAAGGAACAATTTCTTCATCCCATTCCATGTGGTTATGCTCGGCGGGTAAGCAAAAGAACCACTCTCTGCAGTATCTAAAAGAGAGAAAGGAAAAGCTGTCATCATAGCCATATCCGCATCTGCAGGTGCTTGCTTCATACTAGTCACAACATGATGGAATTGTTGCAAGTGACGATTAGGATCTTCTCCCGCTAAACCTCTGAATTTGGGCAGCAAGTTAATCAATTGTGGTTTCAACTCAATGGTTCCATTCAAATTTGAATACATAAAGGTCTTGATCTAGGTTTGGAGAAGTGAGCTCCTTGAGTGTTCTTGGAGCAGGTGGCCGACCTCCCATTGTGTTGTCTTCCTCTTCGTCCGAGTCCGAGAATTCACTTGGTGTAGAACTTTGAGGAAGTGGAGTGTTGATTGCTCGAATGAAATCCTTAAGTAAAGTGCACGAACGAAGACGTATACCAATTGGACTTGGTACGCCCTCTCACGCATTCACCAAAGAATTAGTACCTGAAAATCGATTCTAAGAGGTTGAATAAGTAAATAGAAACTGAAAATAAAAGCAAAAGTAACAACTAAGAATAAAAATAACAACTAGACTTGCCACGCCTCCCTAGGCGCCAATTTTGACGAGGTGTCAATCTCGCAAAAATAAATTTCTCTACTTCTCTTTAACTAGCAAGTAGTATAATGTAAGTAGGATCGTCCCAAGGGAGGTATGAAGTTCAAGTTGTTATGCAAATACTCTTAGCAAAGATGATTTTGTTGTAGAAATGCTTTGAAAATTGTAAAACGTATTCAAATATGAGAAGTAATTGATTAAAGGTTCATTCTAGACCACGGAATACAAACCAAATTGATAGATAGCTATATTCTTCACATTATCATGTTACTAACAACCCTAGAATAATTAGTACGCTCAACTATTCCGTTACTATCTCCTAGCTCACCGGATACGGAAGCGCTCGACTACTAGGTTCCTACTTGCCAAGTTTCCTAGAGGTACGCTTACTAGGTTTGACTTGAACAAGTGCTCTAAGTTCTGCGAGATAAGGTTGCTCCTAGTGATGAACTCAAAGCATGAATCACCTACTAGTGTTGATTTCTACATATAGGTACTTAACAAAGTCCCATCATCAATACCCACATATTACTACTTGTGTTTATCTTCTCTAGACAATTACGGGTCGAAGAAAATCTAAACTAGCAAATAGATTAAGAATTAATGATTCAATTTCGAACTTAAACCCTTAACAAATAATCCATAGACAATATTAGCATGGTAGAAATCAATCAACAACATTAATGAATGCAAGAGAACAAGTTTTTCATATCAAATATAGATTCATATTTGGCTTCAAATCGCCCTTAATCAAAGAGAGTTTTAGTTACTCATAATATTGGAGTTCATCATCATCAAATAATAATGGAAATAAAGTAAAGAAGATGAAAATATTAAATGAAAGCAAACCCTAGCTCCGGCTCCCTGCAAATCTCCAAGAAGAATACGTATCCCCAAAAGAATAGAAACCTTTTCTTTTTATAGCCTTCCCACTTTCCCAAAATTAGGTCTTCAAAGTCCATCATCAAAAAGTCCACCAAGCCCATGAACCATGTGTGAGAAACCCATGTGAAAATATGTCTCAAAAATATGCTCGCCGGAATATGGCCGGAATCCGGCGTCGGAAAAACATCTCAGGCCGGATTTGTCATCAGACACTGTCACCAGGCAGTTTTACACTTCCAGTAGCTCAACTTTGCTTCTCTGCAGTTCAAACATTCACAAAAACCAACTAACCCAATTTCTTATCTTCATAAAACGCACCCAAAAGCGTGACCCATAGCTCATATGTCCCGGCCAACTCTTGTATCCGACTCCATACCCCCTCGCGATTCACTCGAAATATTGCGATTCATGCTTCAAGTTCGAAATCCGGCTCACAGGAACTATGCTCACCGGCTCACCAATCTAGCTCGCTTTTCGACCTTTTTTTGCGGCTTGAAATTCATTCCCGATTGCTTCCCAGCCAAGATGGCTATTCTGCAACTCCACTCCAGCTGCAACCTCCTAGCCATCGCCAGTTCAAACCCAGCTCTGCCTTGACTTAGTTCAGCCACTGCAAGCATCTTTACTTCTTCGCACTTTCACATCCAGCTTTTCTGTGTTTATTTCTCAGCTGAGAGCTTCCATTTGCCTCACCAGTTACCAGCCAGCCCACTTCACTGCATTCCAGACACTGCCGCAACCCACACCTGCACACTGCCCTGCAAAACAATTAACACAGGCTATTATACCCAGCGTCTGGCAGTTGCTCTTTCACTGCACATTAGCATTACTTGACTCCACAATCAACAAGCACCAACAATTTCGGCTCCTACTTGAAATGCACTGTAATCACTTCACACTGCCGGATACTCGAGCACAACCCATCATCTTCACCCGTTTTAAGAGCCAACAAACAACTCAACATCTTAACCTGCAGGTTCCATACATCAACCATTGTTGCGAAGCTAATTCAACCCACACTACAAACAATGCCACCATTCCGGCCTTTGATTCCATGTCGAGAACCCCTAAAACTCCAGCCAACATCGCCATGCTCGTTTCACCTTCTCCATTGATGTTCTTTGCTAAACCTCTCCGTTTTGCAGGCTCACAAAACATGAACCCAAGACGACTGGATTATCATTCATGCCTCATTAAATTCAATCACAAAGAACACTTTCTTCCATCGGTTTTAGCACTCGACCAATTACCTCCACAACAAGTTCGAATCACCGAACCAAGATCATCCTTGCTATTTGAACCGAGACCAAGAGTTCATCAAATGAATTAACCACTCCCTTTGCCACATCCATGAAGCTCGGACCTTAAGTTCTTGTACTCGAAAACATCTCTTGGACCTCCACCCGTTCAAATTCTCGGTCGTACATCACCTCAGTGAGATTATAACCAACGCCAAATACTCCCCATTGATCGAATCAATTTGATCGCATCAAGAGTAACCATTTTCTATCATTTCCGCCGCAAACGAGAATGCAAAGATGTACCATCGACCAACACCAATCGCGATATAATCAAACCGGTCTACAAGAGAACCAAGTTTGCTCGTTACATGACATGCCTAGAACACTATCGTTGTCGCTTCATTTCGTCTTCTTTCTGACCTCGGTGTTCTTTGGTCCCTCTTCTTTCCATTTCTTATTATCTCGATCTCAATCGGACCATTCTCCTTCTAACAAACTCGTCTATTAACTCTTCTCTCTCTCAGCACGGTTCTCGTTGATTTAACCTTGGACGGTGTATAAAACCCCATATCTTCTTTGCCATCATCGAAACAATCAACAAGCATCTTCCTATTGCATTCATATACAACTTCACTCCCGCACTTGCAATCAAACTCGATTCATCCTCCATCCGCAACAGAGACCACCACTCCGAGTCACCTGCAATTAGCACCATTGCTACTCCTTGCACTCCCCATCTTAGTCACAGATTAAGCAACTCCAGCTGCGTCAACTGCCAAGCCATATGCACATTAGCAACTCAACTTCAGCTGCCATATTGCACGAACCAGACTGTCATTGCCTCGACCTGAGCTGCATCTTCAACTGCTCCACTGAATTCAGAACAACACACCATCGGTGTCACCTCCCAGCTCATTTTTCGTTCTCGGACAGCAGCCAAGCATCACCAACAAGATCTGCGTATCCACAGTTTCCATTTGATCGCGTCGACAACACTTCCTTTCGGCTCTTCCCCTGTCTGCCAACTTCACACGAATTCATAACCCCTTGCCCGGGCCATTTAACTCAGACTGAATCAACTCATAATCGACCCCAAACTCCTAGCCAGTTCCTTTACTGATTCTCACCCAAGTACTCTCAGACAAACTCACGCGCCAGTGGAACCCATGGCTGGCAACTGCACTTCGATTCCCTGCTAGCTTCAAAGCCCCATACGACCCTCAAATTCAAATCCATGGCTAGCCTGGTAGTGGTTCAAACATTCTCATCGGACATCTTGTGTGCAAGAAACTGGCGAGCACGGATTTGAGCTTGCTTGGTGATTCAAAAGGCAATCCATCTAAACCTCTGAATTGTTGCAAGTGACGATTAGGATCTTCTCCCGCTAAACCTCTGAATTTGGGCAGCAAGTTAATCAATTGTGGTTTCAACTCAATGGTTCCATTCAATTTGAATACATAAAGGTCAGGCGATCTAGGTTTGGAGAAGTGAGCTCCTTGAGTGTTCTTGGAGCGGTGGCCGACCTCCCATTGTGTTGTCTTCCTCTTCGTCCGAGTCCGAGAATTCACTTGGTGTAGAACTTTGAGGAAGTGGAGTGTTGACTGCTCGAATGAAATCCTTAAGTAAAGTGCCCGAACGAAGACGTATACCAATTGGACTTGGTCTGCCCTCTCCACGCATTCACCAAAGAATTAGTACCTGAAAATCAGATTCTAAGAGGTTGAATAAGTAAATAGAAACTGAAAATAAAAGCAAAAGTAATAACTAAGAATAAAAATAACAACTAGACTTGCCACTTTGCCTCCCTAAGCAGCGGCGCCAATTTTGACGAGGTGTCAATCTCGCAAAAATAAATTTCTCTACTTCTCTTTAACTAGCAAGTAGTATAATGTAAGTAGGATCGTCCCCAAGGGAGGTATGAAGTTCAAGTTGTTATGCAAATACTCTTAGCAAAGATGATTTTGTTGTAGAAATGCTGAAAATTGTAAAACGTATTCAAATATGAGAAGTAATTGATTAAAGGTTCATTCTAGACCACGGAATACAAACCAAATTGATAGATAGCTATATTCTTCACATTATCATGTTACTAACAACCCTAGAATAATTAGTACGCTCAACTATTCCGTTACTATCTCCTAGCTCACCGGATACGGAAGCGCTCGACTACCGGTTCCTACTTGCCAAGTTTCCTAGAGGTACGCTTACTAGGTTTGACTTGAACAAGTGCTCTAAGTTCTGCGAGATAAGGTTGCTCCTAGTGATGAACTCAAAAGCATGAATCACCTACTAGTGTTGATTTCTACATATAGGTACTTAACAAAGTCCCATCATCAATACCCACATATTACTACTTGTGTTTATCTTCTCTAGACAATTACGGGTCGAAGAAAATCTAAACTAGCAAATAGATTAAGAATTAATGATTCAATTTCGAACTTAAACCCTTAACAAATAATCCATAGACAATATTAGCATGGTAGAAATCAATCAATAACATTAATGAATGCAAGAGAACAAGTTTTTCATATCAAATATAGATTCATATTTCGGGCTTCGAAATCACAACACTTCCTTTCAGCTCTTCCCTGTCCTGCCAACTTCACACGAATTCATAACCCCTGCCCAGGCCATTTAACTCAGACTGAATCAACTCATAATCGACCCCAAACTCCTAGCCGGTTCCTTTCTTCGATTCTCACCCAAGTACTCTCGAGACAAACTCACGCGCCGGTGGAACCCATGGTAGCAACCGCACCGATTCCTGCTAGCTTCAAAGCCCCATACGACCCTCAAATTCACATCCATGGCTAGCCTGGTGAAGCTCGACTTGGTAGTGGTTCAAACATTCATCGGACATCTTGTGTGCAAGAAAGCTGGCGAGCACGATTTGAGCTTCTTTGGTGATTCAAAAGGCAATCCATCTCCTTCCCTGCAATTCAATTTCACAATTGTGACACAAACGGCAAACCCATTGTTCTGAAGCTCTGAACTTCTAAATAACTCTTCATTCTCCTCCATTACTCACCCACAATCGACGGAAGCAAGCTCATCTTCTTTGTATTCTCGGTTTAAAACTAAACCCAAACTTCCTATACCACGTCTCCGGTGATGTTCTCGTCTTCTTCACCGATTTAGGCACCAAATCAAGCTCCAAGCTAAACCCATCTCGATCCTGTCTCATTTAAGCTCTCGTGGCGCCTCCATTCTTGTTTTCGGGGAGCATGAGTTAATGAGTAAAGGGAAAATTGAATTTGTCCGAGAAGAGAAGCAACTCGACCTAAATCAGTGTCTGTCCGTACAGATTGGGATATCTACACCTTTGTTTTTATATAGGCCACAAACAGATTATGTGGCTTGTTAGTTCCGTGCAATCGACAGCCCAATTCTCTATTCGACCTCATTCTTCATCTCCTCCTTGCGCAACCGTAGCTAGTTTCACTCGCTTTGTGAAATGGTCTTTGCGCTCCAAATGGACACTGTGTCCTCCTTTCGAATTTCACCAGCCGATTCTTTTGCCTCTTACTTCTCAAATCTACTTCTTCTCTTCAATGAGAATCATCACTAAAGTTGTCATGCTTTACGAGACGAAGTTGCATCACTAAAGCGACAAACTTTTAGAATGATGAAGAAATAAAAGCAAATCGAGAAATAATCGCCTCCAATGCTTTTTCCACGTTTCCTCTCCTTTTAATCCAAATGACTCCAAAGTACCTGAATACTCAAAAACAAAACATAAGATACACAATTTACAAGAAAACTTAGCAGAGAAAGCATACACAATAGATAAATAATACGGTGTTTTAGACACCTATCAGTATACCAGTGATATTTGCGACTCTAATATATATAATAGGTGATGTCAATAGAACGAACAATAAATACATATTCATAATTATGTTTCATTTCAGTATTTGCAAGGAAATAGTGGTGGATACCAACAAAACCCTGGTTACCGATTTTCACATTTGATTCATCTCATTTTTATTAGTTTAATTTTATTATTTCGTTTTCAATTATAAAAACTCAAAAACATTATTGTTGGTTACTCTTATTAGAGATACTGATTATTGATATTTCCACCGCTCCTTGTGGAAACGACCCGTACTTGCCTCTGTCTACTAGTTAGACACCGTGCGATTGCGGTTATTATAATATAGGCATCTCCGGATTACTATCAGGTGGCAAGTTTAGAGCAACTTGATTGGCCACAAAATGGGGCCGGCCAAACACAAGGCGCGACCACACTTCTGGTGAGAGTGTGGCGGCTTTGGCGCGTTCTGATTGGTCGATTAGAAGTGGGGCCGGCAAGCATGGGCCCAGCCATAACTTGTGTGCGTGTGGCGAGTTTAAAGCGACCTGATTGGTTGAGATAAATAGGGTCGGGGCGTGGCTAATGGCGCTAGATGGCCTAAGGCATAGCCACGCCTCTCTTTGCTGCCGCGGCTCCCTGTTTTCTTATTCTGGGCGAGGTTCTGCACCTGCCAATCCATGGCGGATTAATTACTTAGGCTTAATTTTGACAAGCAAGATCTGGTACATTGCGCGAGGCGTGAAACCCTAACTTCTGTAAGTTAGTTAGGACTATTGATTGAGTTCTATGTGTTGACACAAAGTTATTTTTAAGTTCATTGCCAAAGAGCAGCATGCTTTTGTGATTCGAATACCTTATGCAAAGACCTTATCCTTGATACTTGGAGATTCGTGCTACTCTACTGCGAGTGAACACAAATCGTCATGCCATATCAACATTAAGGGTTCAGCCGGAGAACATAGCATGGAAGGCATTCAGAGGAACTTATATTAAGTGAATATATGCGAGGCGCCGAAATTCACAGAACATCTGGGATGGTTGCTACATTCGCCAGTCTGGATAAATTTCATGTAAGTGTATTGAGCGGCTCAATAAGTATGCCAATGGAGAGCTTAGCACATGTGCCTCTGTTTCCTTGCAGAGTGTTGTCACATCAGATGCAAGGTTTTACGATTTTAACCTTAATCTAAAAACCACCATCAACATTAAGTCCCCTGCTTAGCTCGGAATAGTGGCATTGTTGCGGGGTAAGCATGAGATGGTGACAAACGAGGATAAAATCGAAACAACAAGTCATGAAGAGATTGTCAGGAAGATTTAGTTAACCTTTGTCAGGAGGCACGAAGAATCTGCGATCCTTGCATCGGGGCTTCGCATAAATTTGGTTTGGCCATGGGGTGCTGGCCTCAGCACTGCGACTTTGGCTACTAATCAGAGGTGGCAATGCAACTTGGTCCGCGGAACGGTGAATGTTGCTAGCCGGCTAGGTTACGGAATGCATGGAGATGGCACTGTCCTGAACGGCCAAGATGGCGCTTCCTTGGTTGGTGGAGATGGCGTTGCTTTGAACGGCCAAGATGGTGCCGCTTTGACTGGCTACGGAAAGGTGGATGGCGTGGCTAGCTTGGAAGGGCCGATGGCGAGGCTAGCTTGGAAGGGCCAATGACATGACTAGCTTGGAGGGCCAATGGCGTGGTGAAGATGAAGCCATGGAGCTTTGGCTTGGGACACGGAGAGGATGGCGCTGGTTAAGCCACAAAATGGTAGGGACGGCTGCTGACTTGGATACCAAACCCTAATTATCCCGTATAAACAAATATCTAATCCAGCTGGTATCACGCGTTTGAAGCCTTAACTCACGGCTGGTAAAAGGATTTTCTTTCTCAGGCTTCATCAATCCGCTGAATATAAGAGGTGATCTTGAATCCTTCGTTCATATAGATCTTTATAAAATCGCGTCCACCCTCTTCACAGGTACTGTCTCGTGTTTCTTTTCCTAGTTCCCATTTTGTCTTCTTCATCATGTAGATTGCCGGTGCAAACATGGTAAATTTTTTTTTGTAGCATATAATGGGATCTTCCAGTGATGATCATAACTCTGACTCTTCGGAGAGAGATTTTGAAGCCAACGAAAACCAGTTTTCTTTTCATGAGGAGGTATTAGACAAAATTGATTCCATGTTCCGTGAGGCTGACAAGATTATACAAGGCATGTCTCTCGCCCATTTATGCAGAGTGCAGATGTTTGTTTAGACTCTCATGGCTTCGGTGGACATGGAGGAAAAGTGGATGCATGATGAAGCATCTCAGCGTGTCGGGAGATCTCAGAGTAATGAAGCTTCTACAACCCAGTGCTAGGTTTGAACGATTCGCCTCTCGGTTGAAGCGGCGGAAGCGAGTCCATGAAACTTTTAGGTGAGGGCCAGTTTAATTACATGTCCATGATGGTATCGTAATCCTTGACTTTGATGCGTACGAACCGGGACATCCTCAAGAAGCTGCTGGAAAATCTCTTGAGGAAGATGTCAACACGGTTTCTGGCCAAGCGACTCGGAGTGGGCCAAACTGTTGTCAGGGACGTTGAAGTGACCGCTGAGGATGTCATCAAGGCGGACGAGGAGACGGAGGAAATATATGTTAGGGCCATTGGAGAAGCCATGGAAACATACGCTGGGACTGCTTGTTGAAAAAACGCATGGACAGGATGTGGAAGTTCTTTCTTGTGAAACGGCTTACGGATGGGATGCTGAGGTCGCTGCTGCCGAAACGACGTCTGGATGGAACATTTCTTGCCGAGAGAAGGTCTTTGGGGAAAGTGCTTGAAAAATCTTTGATGAAGGCGTTATTGATCCAGGCGTCTGTCATTAACGACCAGTTTTTCCACTTTTGCTATTTCTTCTCGGCGTGTAGCCGCTTTTGATATTCCAAAGGTTTACTTTCACTTTCTTATTTCTATGGAGAAGTTAGGGCTTCGCCAAGTAACATTCCGTTATTCAGCCTTTATGGTTTCACATCTCCGAATGAATTAATAAAACCTTCATACTGAAAAGACCTTGTATGTGAAAATAAGTTGCTCGCCCCTTCTAGCCACCCAGTAGATGGACAGACGCCGTACACAAATAGTGTGGATGGAATTTACCACAGGTACTAGCCGGCCTACTGCGCAGCCAATGCCTCCGAACGCCGACATCACCCATAATAACTCGAGACAGGGGAAATAACAACAATGGTTTAAAGGTTCGACAGACCTGTTTCTTGGTTCTCCCTTGTAGCAGCATCGTTGTCACACATCCCAAAAACTAGTAGAGCGTTAGGTGAGATTTGAAGTCGGATATTTTTGAAAAGATATTTGTTCTGCCGCCTGATGATCATCTTCCTTGCATATTCCCTTCTTCAGTACTTTTGGATAGATATTTTTAGGGTGGTTTGGTTTCTCTGGTTTTGAATCGCCAGGTAGTGACTCTGTGAGAGTTTGGGTTTACTCGGTATTTTTCCTTTAAGATGATTTGGGAAACTTTTTAAGGAAAGATGTTCTTTTAATTGAAATTTAAAACTCTACTTATGAATGCAAGCGGTGCAACCATTTTAGAGAAGTTACAATCATTGCGTGAAAAGGGAAAAATGCTGAAGGAAATGTTGAAAGGATAACGCTGGAGGTGAAGGTAGCACAACGTTTTAGGTATTGAAGGGTTTGAGCCATCGCGAGTGAATCGTCACACCTTCCAATTTGTCGGTATTGATAAGTTTGCAGTAACCGCCCAAGATAACATCCGCCACCAGGTATGGCTCGTCTTCCTTTCCTTTAGGCGGATCGGGTCGAGCGGCTATCTTCACTGTTATATCTCCAACTTGAAACGAGGTCGTCTTGACTACCACATCTCCAATTTGAAACGGGTTTAGGTGATGCGTGTCGTAACCACAACAAATTAATCAATATTTTTCCACCTAATTAACAAGTAATATAGTGTAGTCAAGTTCGTTCCCACGACGAGCAAGAGATTCTAGTTGTAAAAATTGTCACAAAAGGGGGGTGTAAAGCAAAAGAAAGTAAACAAAGCAATTAAAAGATAAAGTTGAAATCAATAAGAGAGACAAGATCAAGGAATCCTTCTTCGTTGCAAAATAATGATTCAAGTTATGATTTTCATCCACATGTTATTAGTCACAGATTATCACCAACCGTAGGTAAAGCAGCTAGATCAGTGCTAAACCCCTAAATCCCTTGTATCACCGGATATGAAAGTTCTCGACTACCGGATTCTATTTACCAAACCACCTAGTAGTAGATCACTCAAGATGTAATTTAAATAAACGCATTAAGATTTATGAACTTATTAGGTTGATATTAGTAGTTAGACTCTTAGATCAAGGTCTACTTGCTAACGTTGTTTTCACACACAATTGCTCCACGGAATCCCTCCGCAAGGTCTCGTGTTTGCTACTTATGTAAAGAGTCAAGAAACGATTACTTATCCCCTAACTTTCACTAGCTTTAGATTAAATTAACAAATCAATTTAGCGTGCACTCTAAACAATCTATCAATCAACCATGAATGTATAAACATTCCTATTAGTAAAAACAAACGATAATCATGTGAAAAACTTCAAGATAGAATTGAAAACAAAACTCAAATCATATATTAAGAACTAGGAATTCATCCTCAATCAATAAGAAAATTAGCTACTCATGTTTTTGAAATTCACACAAATAATTAAAAGGAGAATTTTTCAAGTTCACACAAATAATTAAAAAGAAGAATTTGAAAAGCAAGCAAAAACACAAGTGTTGTGTGTGTAGAGAGGTGTGTAAAAGATAGATGTGTAAAAGTGTATAGAGAACTTCTCTATTTATAGGCTTCAATGTTCTCCAAATCTTCCAAGGAATAGAATCCTCATTCCATAATAATTCAATTTCCAAGTTTAAGGCTTTCTCAAATCTTCCATCTTCTCTTTCCAAATTTGAACCAAATTCTCCATCCAATTCCAAACCCAAGTCTTCACACCCATGACAAGAATCCACACAAAAATCTGTTATTTTGGTCGCCGGAAAATTACTGGGATTCACAGGAATCCGCCATAAACGACATAGGATAGTGTTTGTAGGTCACTGAAAGTTCTTATAGTTAACGAGAATATTCCGTCACCCACCGTCAAATATAATAGTCAAGATGGTCTTCGGTTAGTCCTTTGGGTCAAAGAGGAGTGTATTCGGACACGAAGTCGACTTCTAACTCGGCTGATTGGTCTTACTCGGCTGAGTTGGATCGGTCATCGGGTCCACTGAGTTAACTCGCAAAGGTGCGAAACCCGCCGAGTTCCGTTTGTTTCTTTGGTGTTTCCGGCCAAGTTCAGCCTCTCTTTAGCTCCATTCTGTTAAGAACCTAGCATTCATCTAAGCAATTCAAACATCTCACCGCAATTCATTCACACTCCCAGATTATTCATCCCAGCAGCCTTCAATTTCCTCTATTGCATCTTGCAAACTCAATCAATATGTACAATGGCAAAGACGGCTAAATCAACCACAAATCCATCTTCTAATTCATCACCAAAACCAACAGCTTCATCTTCTGCTCTTAATTCAACAGAAGATCAACATTTCTCCACTGCTTTCACGAATACAACCCATCCTTTCTTATTGTCTGTAACATCATTATTCTCGATCTCAGACCATCAACAATACCAACTCCCTCAACCTCAACAAAGCAGCAGAAATTCATCACCATCACCAAATTCAAATCACTCATCTGCATCTTCAATGGCGACACAGTAACTCGGTCCTTAAGCCAAACCCATCTTCCATCCACTGCTTCACTCGATGATTGTAGCTCTATTTTTCAATCTAAACACCCATCGTTACTCAGCAGCATCACCATCTTATTTTAAACCAACAAACCCTAATCGATTCAAACCCCTGTAACAACAGCACCACTGATCATCAATTCTTGCTTCGATTGCAGCAACGACAGCTTTACTAACTCGAAATTTAACAAAACCCATCTTTCTTTTCTCAAACCCTATTAAATCTAGCCACTGATTTATCCATCTTTTCCATTATCAATTCATAGTAACAGCACCACCATCTTCTCCAGTAGCGTCATCGCCATCTCTGTCATTGATCTCTCTCTTTTATCAATTTCCCGATCGATGCAGCCGGATTTAGCAATGGGTTGCTTGCTTTTATTTCTTCTCAATTCCAAGTTTACAAATGATTGGAATGAATGAGAGATGACTCTCAAATTTAGGGTTATAAATTGGGGATGGATATTTGCACCCAGGTACTTTTGATAAAGGTTAACCAAGTTTCTAGCCCCTTATCCTCAGCTGGTCTATCTTTAGCACTCCTCCAAATAGAGTTGCCCCTTAACTTTGACTGGGATCCAGATAATGTTTGCCCATGAAATGACAATTTTACCCTTTTGCTCAAATTAGGTGATTTCTTCTTCTTTTCCTCCGTGCGACTCCAAAGTAGCTACAAAACTCAAAACAAGCGTAAAATACATAATTTACAAGAAAAATAGCAAAGAAAGCATAAACAATAGATAGTAAATAGGATGTATTCTACACCCTATCATTAGGCGTTGCGCAACCACTTGATTTTTGAGCTCGTCATCTTTGGTTGTAACCGCTTCTAGATTTTTAACAAAGCGTTTGAAAGGCCCAACGTCCCATTCACATCTCCTAATGACGCTCGGGTTGATAATCGGACCGAGTCCCCACGCCTGGCCGAGAGGAGAGGTGATTGGGTGCAGAAAGGGTTGTTTAACCAGGCTTACTTGTGCTCGGAATCTGCGGATGAACGTCGACATGCTTTCTCCAGGCAATTGAGTTACATTGGTAAGTTGTTGATACGACAACATGTAATCTTCCAAGTTGGACGGCTTGTTGGAAATTCTTTCGGGTACCGTCATCGGCAGAGGGGATGCTCTTAACTTCGCTTTGTTGTTGTGTACCCATGCGCGCCCCAGAATCATGTCGTAATTTGAGAGTTCTTTGACGATGTGGAATTTTCCATGTGTTAGAGTGTCTCCCACCTCGATTTCAAGGTTGATGTAGCCATATGCGTCCATCGCCTTCCCTTCCAAGTTTTTGACCATGGTTGGGGAACGGGTAGCCTCCTGCTTCGAAACTCCCGTAGCTCTCAGAGTTTTGATGGTAACGATGTTGAAGTCAGAGGCTGCGTCGATTAATGTGTTGTCGAGCTCGGTGTCCCTCAGGTAAACCGTGGTCAGCAGTCCCCAGTTGTATTTTCCAGTACCGCTTCCCGAGAGAGTTTGGGGTTCTGGCTTGGTTTCTTCAGTAGGAAAGAGTCTCTTGCCCAATACAACACGATTAAGGGCTGTGAAGATATCTTGACGCTGTGTCTTGGAGAGATAGAGAATTTCGCACACATGCTGCATCATGGATTGCAAGTCTCATGTACAGAGTCCCCAGAGACCATGCAACTCCTGACTGGAAGTGGATCTCTGTGAACTCCTTCATTGCCCAGTCGAAGCTCCCCCGCTTTTTTTTTTTTTAAGATATGCTTTAGCTTATTGCAGTCACTCGTCGGGTGGTGGACAAATATGTGATAGCGGCAATATTTGGGGTTTGCCATTTCCGCTTCGGTTGGTGGGCGTCTGGTAGGAGGTAGTCTGATGGTGTCATCTTGGATCCATGCTTCCAAGAGTTCAATCACTTCCTAGATTGGGAACGGGAAATCCAAGACGTTTTCTCTAGCTTCTTGATGTCGCATGGGAGCTTTAGCGGTGGTCTTCCGTGACGGAGCTGCCTGTAACGCTGGCGCTGCGCGTTTGGATTGTTGTTCTGCCGCTGGAGCCTTTATTTTTCCTCCTTCGTCTACCACGCTCACAGTTGAGGGACAAGTGTTGTATTGCTTATTGACGAGGCGTCTATTTCCTCGAGTTTCACAGCGTCCTCATTTCTGGTTGGCCTGGTTCTTTCCAACAATGCTGGTGCTGTTGTGGCCGACCGTTTTGTAGCTTCATGAAGTTCAGAGAATGTCTGGAATCGCAGATTCTCTAGTAAGGCGCGGTAGATGGGAATCATCCCATTGATGCAAGAATCCACCAATTAATGTTCGGTCACATTCGGGTCATGACAATCTAGCGCTTGAATTCTGAATCTTTCGACGAAATCATTCGGATGTTCGTTGTTTCATTGGAACATCCTTCCTAGATCTGAGAAGGTAATTTGCTCAGATACAAATAAGTACTTCTTGTAGAAAGCCACAACCATGTCGGACCAATTGGAGATCTTTCCTGGCGTAATAATGTTGTACCATGTGTATGCTCTTCCCGGTAAGTGATTTGAAAACTCCTCAAACGGAGAACGTGATTGTATTCGTGCTCCTCCGGGGACTCCAAGAATCGAGAGACATGTTTACGGGCATTACTGATGCCGTCATACGAGAGAGAATTGATGGGAAGAGTACCCCATTGGAAGAGGAATTCTTTGTGTTTCCATAGGATACGGGGTTGATCTTTGATGTATGTCCATGAAATCGCTTTTGTCTCGGTTTCGGAGAAGTCGTTCCAAATCTTCTCGTGTGACAAAATTGGACGGTTGATTTCCTTCCGTTGGAGTTCCTGGGCGAATCTCTTCACCTACAAAGGTGCGCCCTGTTGAGGTGCTGGCGCCAGGGGTATCGGAGGTGTTCCTCATTGGTTCTGGCTGGCGCGATTCTTATGGTAGCCTCTCTGTTAGTGTCTTGAGAAAAACAAGTACCTCCTTCTGAGTTGAGGCCATGTCCGTCTGAGCTCTAGCGAGAACCTCCTGTCTTTCCATCAAATCAGTAATAGTAATATAGGGTCGGCTTCCTTTGGTTCCTCCAGTTTCTCGTCCTGACGGCGGAGTAGCCGCGGCTCTAGTGACGGTTGGAGGTGTCATACTTGACAAAATATTGGGAGCGGCTGCAGCGGCTCTGGATCTGGTGATTGGAGGTGTAACACCCGAAGGAGCATTTTCCGCGGCAGAGGCTCTGGCTATGGTGATTGGAGGTATAACACCTGAAGGAACATTCTCCATGTTGCTGGTGTTGACAGGTGGCGTATTAGCACCACTGGGAGAAACGTTAACGCCGAGAATAATTTCGACGCCAGTGTTCTCAGGGTTTGTTGCTGATCCTGACCTGAGGTCTACCATCTTGAGATCGAAGTTGAAAGATGAAATCGGGAATTGGGAAATTGATATTGTAACCGAGAGATTAATCTCCCACTGTGGTCGCCAATTGTTTGAGGGTGAAAACCGTTTCTGCTGATTTTGGTAATTTTGGGTGTGTGTAGGTGAGAAACGAATCTAAACCCTAAACAATGTACTGCACGAGAGTACTTTTGATTCGAGAGATCAATCTGTACAATCCTGGCCTAAACCAAGAAATGGTCGTTCCAGGCTTGCTTCGGTCACAAAGTGAAGGAGAAGGGTTGGTCTTAGGGAGGGAAGCGAAGAAAGTATTGAGACCAGAATAGTTGATTCTGGAAGTGTGGGAGTTTTGTGACTTGTATCAGAAAGTTAAACTAGCTAGCTGGATGAAAAATCTATCAGATGATTTCTGGATGTTGTATTGTTCTCCTGACCAAAAACCTGTTGTTTGGTGGAAATAGGTGAGACCTATTTATACAAGTCATAGTGAAACGTACCCTGGTCTCGTAGGAAGTGAAAACGATTGAGTGGTGGAAGAAAAGAGTAACGTGTAACTGTTAGACGTTATGCTTCCATGATGAGGGAACTGAATTCGTGTAACCTCCAGTCATTACGCTTCCATGATGAAGGAAATGAATTGTTTACACCGTTACTTTTTACCACCACTAATTATCCCACTTCATGACACTTTCTTGTAACGGGCACATTGCACGCCGCACGCTGTAAACCGCCAGACCAATACCCTGATGAGCATCCCTCAGTTTATGACATATTTTGATGTCTCGAGTGTTTTCGTGGAACACATGTAGCACTTTGCTACGTGTGGCAAGTTAAAATCGAGAGGCTTGCCGCAGGTAAATAGCATGTGATGCTAGGCTCGTTTTGGCTAGTCGCCCAAAACTTGTCGCGAGCTTACCGGTTTGGTGGCGAACTTCGATGGCCGAGATCGCATCTTATGAATAAGGGTAGTCGTTGATTGTGGCTACCTTGTGTTGGCGCCTAACAATGGCGCAGTAGTATCGCGGCATGACTTGTGCATGCCAGTGGCACGATGGTGCAAGTGGTGCCTGGCGTAGCCATGGTCGTTGGGTTTAGGTGGTTGGTCGCCTAAGAGTTGCCACAAGTCCATCAGTTCGGTAGCGAACTTGGATGGCTGAGATTGCATCTCATGAAGAAGTATGGCCATTGATTATGATCAAATCTTGTTGTATAGTGAAGTGGCGTCAGCCACATGCTAATGGCATGCCAGTGGCGTAGCCATGGCATAGCGGCATGCCAATGGCGTAGCCGTGGCATATCGGTATACAGGTGATGTTGCGGTATGGCCAAAGCTAAAAATTGGCTATGTGGCCAAAGTTAGGGTTTGGCGCCGTGGAAGAATTCATCGTGGAAGAATTAGCCGTGGAAGAATTAGGGCTTGGCGTGGCCAAGGTGCCGTGGAAGAATTAGGGCTTGGCGTGGCCAAGGCTTGGTTTTGGCGCCGTGGAGTCGGACCCACATGTGGTGTGGCAACATTGGCCATGTTGCCACGCCAATCCCATTGCTCCGGGAAACGATATTTGGCTTTGGTAGCAATTTGCCCGAATTAGGGTTTGGCATGTCGAAACACTAATTAGTGCACGTGGCATGCGGCTGCGGCATGGTGCTACTTTTTTGCAAACGGCGCCATGGCTATGCCAAAGGAACTTTGGCAAGGCCATAGTGTGGAAACGGCCATAGGAGTAGGAATTGCCATGGGTGGCTATTTATGGAAGGTTGCCACGAGGTGGCATGTTTGCGAGGTAGCATGTTGTGAAGTTGGCATGTTGCGAAGTTGCCGCGGTAGAGTGACATGTTGGCATGCTACCGCGGTAGAGTGGCATGTTGGCATGCCGACCAATATGTTGTTGTGGTAGGGCACGTTTGGCTTGTCAGTTTAGCAAGGTGGCGCGGTAGGGTGTGTTTGGCCTTTAACGTATGGTGGAAAGTTTAGAACAACTTGATTGGCCACAAAAGGGGGCTGGCCAAACACAAGGCGCGACCACACTTCTGGTGAGAGTGTGGCGGCTTTGGCGCGTTCTTATTGGTCGATTAGAAGTGGAGCTGGCAAGCATGGTCCCAGCCACAACTTGTGTGCGTGTGGCGAGTTTAAAGCGACCTGATTGGTCGAGAGAAATAGGGTCGGGGCTTGGCTAATGGCGCTAGCTGGCCTAAGGCATAGCCACACCTCTCTTTGCTACCGCGGCTCCCTGTTTTCTTATTCTGGGCGAGGTTCTGCACCTGCTAATCATGGCGGATTAATTACTTAGGCTTAATTTTGACAAGCAAGGTCTGGTACATTGCGCGAGGCGCGAAACCCTAACTTTTGTAAGTTAGTCAGGACGATTGATTGAGTTCTATATGTTGACACAGAGTTCTTTTAAGTTCATTGCCAAAAAGCAGCATGCTTTTCTGATTCGAATACCTTATGCAAAGACCTTATCCTTGATACTTGGAGATTCGTGCTACTCTGCTGCAAGTGAACACAAATCGTCATGCCATATCAACATTAAGGGTTCAGCCGGAGAACATAGCATAGAAGGCATTCAGAGGAACTTATATTAAGTGAATATACGTGAGGCGCAAAAATTCTCAGAACATCTGGGATGGTTGCTACATTCGCTAGTCTGGATAAATTTCATGTAAGTGTATTGAGCGGCTCAATAAGTATGCCAGTGGAGAGCTTAGCAGACGTGGCTCTGTTTCCTTGCGGAGTGACGTCACATCAGATGCAAGGTTTTATGATTTTAACCCTAATCTAAAAACCACCATCAACAGCTAGAAACTCAGAATAGGTTTTGTGACTATACCTCTTGTAAACCCTCACGAGACTATAACTCGTCCACTAGGGACACATAAGACTTTAAAGGCTTGTTGCACATTCTCAGTGTGACCGTAATTCCAGCGAAAGTAAATTAAATTTTAGTTTAGGTTGGGTAGTTTGCTCGATGACTAGCAAAATCTAAATGTGGAGGAATTTGATAAGTGCATAATTTACTATACTTTTGTTATCGATTTCATGCTTGTATTTGCTATATTTCTTGCATATTACCTTGTAGTACTCTTGTTTTCTTTTGTTTGTCTTATTCAGATAAAATCATCCAGAAAAAGCGAAAAGAGTGTTGAAATGGACCTAGAAGTGAGCGTGGACTAAGGACCAGGTGGAAGTCGACCAAATTCATGAGTATTCAACTCTATGTTGTAGAGAATGAAGATACGAAGAGAACGCAAAAAGAGTGAGGTCATTCCGAGTTTGTATGAGAAAGTTACAGGCAAAAACACCTTAAGGATCTCTTTTAGGGATCTCTATTGGGGATCTCTACTGGGACAGGTTCCGTACCTTGGGATCTATATCAGGATCAGTCCCCACTTTCAAAAGTTTCCAAATTTTTTCTACTATCATGATACATCGGCGGATTTTTGGGCCGAACTGGATTTGAACCAGCATAGACATATAGCCATCGAATTTGCAGTCCGTCCCTATTTACCACTCGGGCATCGACCCAGAAAGAATCCATTTTTGACTTATGGATAGATCGATGATCAACCTCCTTTCTTAATACGCTACCCCAGCGGAAGTCGAATCCCCGCTGCTCCCTCCTTGAAAAATATGTGTGCACGTTAATAGATATATTTGGAATTGGAATTCTCCATATTTGGTGGGACAAGAAAAATCAATATTCCTCCTTCAGAATAGGGACGGAAGGAGTCAGCGACGGAGCGATAGTGGGACAAGTGGGGTATGTTGACCCTACTTGTTTAGAGAATTTAGTTAAAAAAGACATGATAATTTTGTAATTTATGCCTATGGAGAGAAAATTAATTATAAATTTTAGTTTTGTAGAAAATTAGTTAAGTTTTATGCTCGTCCCGATTCTTGCTTTTGAAGTTACGGTCATGACTAGCCTATTTGATATCTGCATACGTCATAAAAAGAAAATAGTTTAAACCATATGTTTTTTCATCGCGTGTATCTTCTATATTTCTTTCCTAAAACATGATTTTTTTTTTATGTAAACAATTTTTATTATTTAAGTTATAGATGAATTTCATCGAGGTCCTGCGGATCCACCCAATCTAAATACAGTTATAGATGAATTTCAGCCTAATGAGTACCCAGTTGGCAAATCGTAGTTTTCCATTAATATTACGATCCGTTCCAAAAAAAATTTATACTGTTGTGACCTTTGGCCGCCTATCCAATCAGTGACATCCCAACTCTATCCAAGAGAAAATGTCAGGTCTGTTCTTATCTAGTATATATGACATTAGTTCAAGATAACCAGTGGATAGGCAAACAAAGCATATTGTTATTTTCTTGTAATATGATTTCTCTGTATATCTCCCTAATCTTGCTTTTTTTTCTTGACTATTACCTAGTATCTTTTCAATTGTATTACTTTCCAATCTTACTTTTGTACTCAGTCATATATCAATGTCTGCCTTACCATTTCTTTGGTTCATTTGTATGTTTTGTCACTTTAAACCTGCATTCGAAGTATCATGTATTGATAAACTTTCTTCAGTTTGGTTAGTATTGATGAGTGATAAGCACACTAGCAAGTAGATGAATTAATCTTTTAGCTCAGTTGATGGCTATGCATATTATTGAGTTTCTTTTCGTCTGGCATGTCAGCGGTTTTTCTTGCCCTGGAGATACAAGTTGGCTAATCTTGTTAATGTATGTATGATTTTGTAGGAGGAGTCTGCTGCAATCAGGGCTGCAGGAAAGGCGTGGTACCAAGAAGTTCTTCAATGTAGAGAAGCCAGGGAGCTCATGGATAGTCTTTTCTAATTAAGAACACACAATTTCGACATAGAGTTTTAGTTATTCTTTTGATAAGAATTTATGTTTGTTTTGTTTTTCCTTTTTCTGCATCCTCCAAGACTATTGAGTGTTTCTGTACTTGTTTCATTAGATTGTTTTGACGTTCTGAAGTGAGCTTATTTAATATATTATTTTTTAAACATGTCATAGAAAAAGGTGGCCTGTCCGGCCTGGCCTGGCTGGCCTGGCCTGTTTAACAATTGGGCTTTGGGCAGGTTTGGGCTTCAAAATTAGTGTTGGTGCCCGGCCTGCCAGGCCTGAAAAGCCTTCTGGGTAGCTTAATTCCAAGCTCGTCCGACCTGTCCTAATATAGAAAACAGGCCAGGCAGCCCGGCCTGGCCCAATTTACACCCCTACTTTAAAGCATGCTTTGGTAATCGTTACATGTTTAATAGATTCTAATATTTCGGTACGAGCTCTTGTAGACCTATAATTTATATATGATTTAAGAGAGAGAAAATGGTGAATGTCGTGAAAAAAATTATTTGACCCCACAGCCTAAAAGCCTTGGCTCCGTCTCAGGGAGTAGTACATTCAAAAGAGAAACCAATTGCAGGCGACACTAGAAACATGCCAAAATTTATCTCATTTTCTTATACGAAATTGTAAATTCTAGTGTTACGTGTAACAACATTGTAAATCCCTCGGGACAAGGTAAAAGGTACAAGACATTATCAACTGAGTATGTTCGCATTTCAATATCCTCATTGGTCATGGCAAAATGAATCGTTCTAGCACTAATCCATAAAATTTTATGTGTCATGTAGTAATGACAAACGATCAAGTGGATTGTTGGGTTTCCTTAATAAACCAATTGGGTTTCTTTAATAAACCGACTAGGCTTCCAAAATAAGCCAACTAGGCTCATGGGTTTCTTTAATAAATCAACTGGGCTTCCAAAATAAGTCTGGGCTTCAATAATAAGCCATGAGTTTCTTTAATAAACCAACCGAGTTTCTTTAATAAACCGACTGAGTGCTTGTGTGGCATGCGAATGCACCATTTTAATGGGGTACAAACACAACCGACATTAGAAACATGCCAAAATTTATCTCATTTTCTTATAAGAAATTGTAAATTACTGTGTTAGGTGTTACAACATTGGAAATCCCTCGGGACACCGTAATTTCCGAATGATAGTAGAATTTGCATCAAGGTAAAAGGTACAAGACATTATCAACTGAGTCTGTTGCATTTCAATATCTCATTGGTGATGGCAAAATGAATCGTAAAGTTTTATGTGTCATGTAATGACAAATGATCAAGTGGATTTTTGGGCCTTGTTGTTCCTTGCGCATCAACACGTTCAGCAATACTATTTGTCCATACCTCGTGAGTCGTGACTCTTCCTGGCTCCACCTTTACGTCGACGTACTTCATCCCTCGATTGCTTGAACTCTCTCGATGCATTATGACAATTTTGTCTTGTATATCTCGGGAATGAATCAAAAACACCAACACACAACACTTTGAATATTTACTAGCACCGGTTCATATTTCACCCACGTCATTCTGCAAATACCTCCATGTGTCAGTAAATTAACGGTTTATACAAGTTCTAGTTCATCATGTGGACTTCAACCCATTCATGTCCAAATTTCCCTCTCTATTTATACCATCTTAAGACATACTTTCCAACATCAAACCAGCAGCTTCCATCTATCATACACATTATTACATCTATTCCTCTGGTCTTCAGCACTTCCTTTTTTAGTTTTTATAGTAATGGCTACTGCTTCAGTTAATCACTCGATCTTGGCTAACCAGGTCAGCCGTGTCCGAACTCAAACACGAAGAAATGCTAGCTTTAGTGTTCGTTGCATGGCCGAGGAGCAACAACCACAACAACCAATGAAAACCAGCAGCAGTGCCAACCCACCCCCACAGACTCCAATTGCTACTCCTACTTTTCCACCACCGCGTGCTGCACCAAAGGTATGTCGCACTAATCGTATATACTATTTTAATAATTAATCTATGTGATCTGATGAATACCAGTTGTGGCTTAGCTGATGAAAATATTTTTATCTGATGATGCGCAGAAGATGAGCACAAAGTTCAGCGATTTACTAGCATTCAGCGGTCCAGCGCCGGAGAGGATTAACGGCAGACTTGCCATGATTGGGTTTGTTGCTGCTATGGGAGTAGAGCTTGCAAGAGGTACTGATGTCGCAGCACAATTGGCTGATGGAGGACTTCCATGGTTTGTAATAACCAGTGTTGTGCTATCAGTGGCCTCTCTTATACCATTGTCTCAAGGTGTCAGTGTTGAATCAAAGTCGGATGGTTTGATGTCATCAAGTGCTGAAATGTGGAACGGTAGAGTTGCAATGTTGGGTTTGGTCGCATTGGTCCTTACTGAGGTTGCCAAGGGTGGAGCCCTTATTTAATTTTTTAATTTACTCATTTCTGTATTCCTTCTTGGTGTTTTGCAAATTTAAATTTAATCTAACTAGGACATGTAAATGTTTTTGATCAATACATATATGAAAGAGAGAAAATTTTGAAAAGAAAAAATTGCACTTGTTCTATTAGATTTATGATAAGAGATCAGAATCAGACTTAAATGGAAGACAAAGAGATTTAAAGTGGTTCGGCACTAACGCCTACGTCCACTGACAAAACCCCATAGGGGTGAATTATATTATGATCAACAGTAGATACTGTGATGATCTGATTTACATAATGTGATTCTTATTTATAGTGATAATAGGATAAATCAACAAACCTAGAAGATAGTAACAAACTAATTATCTTGACCAGGTATTACAGCTAGATTACAGCTAGATTACAGGTATTACAGGTATTACAACTAGATTACAGGATCTTGCAAACTAACTTGATCCACTTTTGTGTGCGTGTTTATTTTACTCCATGGTTGCCTCGGTCCTTCTTTGTAGCATAACCTCGGCTACTTGCTTACGGGTGCTATACTCCAATATGTTCATTTTAATCAACCTTTAAAACTTCTGTCAGAAACAACTATGATGAGATGTTAGTTCATTTATGTATGGGACGATTTTCTTTGAGCATAGAGTTGCGCAGCTTTCTTGTCAAGTTACAAAACTGCTATCGGCAATGGTAGCACCATTATAAAATACCTTGAAAATTTTCTTCTAGGATAAGTTTAAGATTTTGGTGGTGGCCTGAGGCTGGAGCAACCGCAGCCAAACCCCAAAGTTCTGTCATTGTTGGTAATTGTCCATTCACCGCCATTAGAAATAATTTTTCATTTTTCCGATATTCGAGTTCTTTCTTTGGCGCACACCCTCTAGCCTGGCCTAAAACTCCTAGAATAAAGCCCATACTGCTTTGAGCCAGAAATGGCCTTCCAAAGGTTATACGATGAACCGTAATTTGGGGCATACCTGAAACTTTCACGGCATACATTGTGATGACCCTAACTAATTTGGGGTGATAAGATGTATCTTATGGGTGGTTAAGTTATTTGGATATATGCTTGGTTATTACTTAATTAAATAACTTTAAAATTTTAATTTTTTTTTTCTTCTTCTCTTCTTCCTTTCTCATTGTAAGGAAATGTACAACACAAAGTATATTCCTATAAACCCAAGTTCTATTTTTTTTTGGTGCTTGATTGATAGACTAGAACACCGCTACCACAGTGGGGAGGGCCGACAGAAGAAAAAAGGAAACACTGCTGCAATTGGACTGTAAAAGAAAATTTGTGCCTAAAGTGAAATTATCACTTTTCTGACGGAGGAGTACATTGTTTTATTAGTTGCAATGGAAAATTAGTTGATGCATAAACCAAAATATGGTTGCATAATGTGTTATGCATCCTTTGTGGTGGTTTGCGTAACGGCTATGAGATCAATTTTTGAAAATTGTGCCTAAAATTATAAACACCTCCTAATTTTTCGTAAAAACTTTAAATTTCGTATTATTGTTTGTACTCATTATGTATCTTTAAAATCTTTCCAACGAGATAAAATTTGTAAAACTCAAAGGCATGGATTTTTAGACATGTTATATTTTACTTTGTTGGTCAATTATACCCCTGGAAAAATATGATACATAAGGAATTATAATACAACCTCTTTGGTTTATTTACGAAAATGTCTAATACCTATTTGCCCTTCCTCTTCGGTGTATTTACGAAAATGTCTAATACCTATTTTCCCTTCCTCTTCGGTTTATTTACGAAAATGTCTTAAGGAAAAAAAGAAAAATTTGATATAGAGGGGCATATTTGGTTTTTTGGCCTGTACCATTTCCAATCTTTTTGTGTTAATTGATCACTTACATTTTACAAAAAGTGACCATATAGAAGGTCCTCCCTCCATAGCTTCGCTCGTAAACCCAAAAAATCGGAATTTTACGATAGTTACAAAGTGAAGTTCAACTGGCAATAAAAATAAAGTATTAGCTGAACTTCTTGTTAGAGCATTGGTAGGCCTGGAAGATGGGTAAATTATATGGCCTACGGGTTATACCGCAAGTGCACGGCGTCTATTGGAGACGCGGCAGAGTACGGGTCGATCCACGAGAGACGAGGGGGTGCTTTCAATGATCTATGGCTATGCTAAGGCGAGTTTCCTAGCAAGTAACAAGTGACAGAGTGTAACAAAAGATATTTTTGTGCCGAAACGGCTGATATTGAAGAATGAACCTAAACTAAGGTAAAAACAGTGACAAAGGTATGCTTGGGTTATCAATTCCACCACTAAATTCCTAGTATGTGCTTTCAACTAAGTTAAAAGTCTTGTTCCTATAGTAGCTAAGGGCGGGGTGTCAATTACGCCACTTAACTAAGGAGTTTCTCCATGTAAAACTTCAAATACCGACTAAGGGTACTAACTTGAGCATTAGTTATCTAATCAAGTATAACTAATCAAAGGAATTAGCATTTAATAATTGAAACAAAAGTCTGTAACACACTCAACATAGATAGAACCTAACTACAATCCATACTTGGCATGAACTGTGAGAGAAAAACATTGAGGTGTTAGAATTGAAGTTATCTAATAATATTAAGCATGCAAGAACATTTCAACCGAGTTTAAACACAACCGTGAATTAGGGTTTCATCTCAAACCCTAGCAACTAAATTAAAACATGAAAACAGAAATTAAACCTAATTGGCAAAGACCTTTGGCTAATCCGGGCGTAACTAATTTCACTCTCTACTCCTCTATTTATACATGCAATTCAACCAAACCCTAATTTCTTTAAAAAGTAAAAATAATTGAAAAATAACACAACCCATACTCGAATCGCCTTTCCCTTCTTGTCTAGTCGCTCTCAGAACTCCTCTTGGTTTGATTAGGTGAACAACCCTAACTTCTAGTTATCTTTAAACTAGCTTCTAGGGTCTTGAGAAGCTAAGAGAAAGATAACTCGAGGAAGAGTGATGGAGTAGGTGTGGTAGTTGGTGGCTGAGGTAGTTTGTGGAGGGGTGATGGTGACGAGAAGAGGAGAAGGAGAGATGGTGGCGGAGGGTTTTGCAGAGCTCTGCTCTGTGTGTCGGGGTGAGGGAGGAGAAGAAGAAAGAGAAAATGAAGTTGAGAATAGGGTTGGTCGAGTGGGTAGTATAGGGTTAGGGATTTTCTTTGTGAGGCATGAACATCAAGCTTTGATGTGGACCGATGGAGCGAGCGTCGGATTGGTTGGAGAAGATCTTAACTGAGAGAGGTAGCGGTTTTGGAGCGATCTGGTGTTGCGCGAGTACATCGAGGGTTGATGAGGCGGCTGTAGCGACCGTAGGATGTGGATGAGAGAGATCTCAACGGTTTGGAGTGGACGGGCTCGGATCCGGGTCATGGGTTGCTCAGCTCAAGCCCATGTCTTCCTTGTTGGGTTGCAACCGATTCGCGCGCGGGCTTTGGCTATCTGCTCCATAGACGCTTGACTCAATTCTTCGCTCTTTGGGCTCCTCGGTTTCTTCGGGCTTTATTTATTACCTAAAAACACAAAATTAATTAATACAAATATTTATTCTTGAAAACCAAGAAAACACGAGAATGCAGGATAATATCGATTCATAAGCGCAAAAGATGAGTAAAATGCCAATAAAAAGGTGTATAAATATGCACTATTTGGCACTCATCAAATACCCCCAAACCTGAATTTTACTTGTCCTCAAGTGAAACGAGAAATGAAGAAATCCTAACTATACCCCTGTCGCAGGTCTCTCGAATGCATTTAGCGTATGCACTAAGCCTTTAAACCCCTAGGTGTCCCTAGTGGACGAGTTGTAGTCTCGTGAGGGTTTACAAGAGGTGTACCCACAAAACCTTCTCCAACTTCAGAGTGTAAACGAGTCTCAAGCATCCAAGGAGCTATGAGGACATAGAGTTTCTGCATGCTAGTAACAGAAGTTAGAACTATCGAAGAACGCATTCTCATCCTTAAGTCTTTGAGCGAGAAGTAACCATACCATATGAAAGAATTCGGATTCGATTGTGATCATAAGCCTCGACTTCGCCTCACCATTAGGGTTTTATGATAATTGCACTCAAAAGATCGCTTTTTAGTCTCTCATGTGTGCAGGCGGGAATAAAGAGAGAAATCCGCACACGTTGTAGGTAAGAAGGATAACCTTAGAAATAAAATACGGAGACTCCACGAAATGTGGACAAAAAGAATCTTTTACGATGATCTCTAAGAAGGGAAATCAACCATTAGCAAGGGTGGGAGTACTCACTCACTTCTCACCCGATCGGCAATTAATATCACTCTCTCATAAGAAACCATAGAAACGTCTTCAATCTTCGGTCTTCGGTCTTCGGTCTTCACTTGTTGATGACGAACTTCTAAACTTCACAAAACTTGACAATTTTTAACTTTTCTACTCAAATTCCTTGTTGTTTGGATTTTTCTTTTTGAACTCTTCTTTACCATGGTGGTAGCAAAAATAAGAAAATAAACTACAATATTTTTTTATTTTTTTTTTTTTACTTTTGATTTTTTGATTTTTTGAATTTTTTGATTTTTTTTTTTTTTTTTTTTTTTTTTTGAATTTACAATAAGTGAAAATAAAAATACAGAAAATGAAATAACTAACTCCATGGACAAAGGACTTTATCACTCAATTTTTCCACAACTTGTATTGTCTTGATTTTATAAATTTTATTAATTCTCATCCTATTTTCTTTTCGTTTTTGTTGCACGTAAACCTTGGACTATCTCAACTTTTCTTTCAATATTCGATTACGCTCCGGTTCTTGGCGATGATGTGTTTCTATGGGTCTTCTTGATTGAGAGAGAGTGATGCTAACGGCAAATCGGTATTTAGAAGTAGTTTTCTTCTTTAGACGTCACCCTCATGATTGACAAAAACTAGCACTCAAGAGATCAAAAGTAGTCTTTGAAAATGGTGCGAAGTTGGGTAGCTCACCATTCCTACCCGGAATTTACGTAAGGTGACACACACTCTAATGACTTTTCTAGAAAGTTGCAAAAATTTGAAGGTTGGTGCCTCACTTGATGTAAAATGGGTAGTCTCCACTATGGGTGATCACAATTCTACTACCGAATATCTAAACAGACACCTAGTTAAGCCCTCCGGTATGGTTAAATCCAACTTTAACGCTCTAATCAACTAAGAAACCCGATTGCGTTTTCCGGTACTTCCAAGTTCTGTTATTTCGGTCAGAATCTCTATGTAGACATAGCTAAAAGCATGCTAGTGACTCTAAAATCTCTAAAAGTTGGAGGTTTTTACAAAAAGAGTTTTTGAAATTTTTTTTTTTTTTTTTTTTTTTTTTTTAATATAAAAGGTGAAATAAAAGACTAAAAACTCTAAATGCAAAATAAAAGACTAAAAACTCTAAATGCAAATGCACCCCCAAACCTAAATCAAACATTGTCCTCAATGTGTCACGAGATAGGAAAAATTTAAACAAATCACGTACCACGAGAACTATCTTTGAATAGATAAAAGGGAAGAGATTACCGGATGTCGGCGGGAGCATGGTTGAGCTTCATTAATCAAGGCAAAATCCAACATTCTCAGTGGAGATCATATCGGATTAGCATAATATATGTGCAAGAAGACTCAACCGATTCAACAAAAGAAAAATTTAACAAGTCCTACAAAAATTTATATACAAAAATTTACTAACAATCTAAAAAGTTAAGGGTCAACCCAAAAGATAATGTACAGAAACATAGAACATGAAAATGGGCTTTGGTTTATGTGGGAATTTGGTTTATTGGGATTTGGTTTGTTTGGGATTTGGTTTAAATGGGCTGATTTGGTTTATTGGGTTTTTGGTTGGTTGGGAAAGTCGGCCCTGACTTGGTTGCTGACCCGGGTGTGTAGCTTAGTCTTTTTGCACGGCCCAGCTAGATAGGCCAAGTTATGTGGGCTCAGGTGGGTGCAAAGCTCGGCTTTGGTGTAAGCCCAGATCCGGCCCAGCTGAGTGGAAAAAGTATAGCCCGAAATAATTTGAGTTGGGCTGATTGTTTGGTTTTTGTGGGAAAATTTGTGTGGTTGCGGCCCAAAGTGTGTTGATCAGCCCCAGTGTGGTTCTAGCCTAGATGGTGCAGGCTCGAGATGGGTTATGTGCGGCCCGGTGTATTGTGGGCTTTGTTTGTGTAGACAGGCCCACAAACTCGGGTTACGTGGGCTTGATTTGGTTTAAGCCCAGAGTGTGGCTTATGTTAGCCCAGATTGATTAGCCCGGTGATGTTTAGCCCAACAAGTGTGGGTTCTAGTTTGTTGCACGGCCCGGTTGGGTTCGGCTATGTGGAGCCCAATGGTTGGGTTTTAGTGGGCTGGTTTACTCACGAGCCCAGGTTGCATGCCAAGTTATGTGGGCTGGTTTGGGGAGGTGCAACGAGTGTGTGCATTTGAGCACGGCTCCAGAGGTATGCTCGAGGCCACACAAGTATGCTCGGGCCACACACTAAAGGTTTTCACGGGGTAAAAACTTGGTGCAACGGTGGTGCTCACGGGTATGCTGCGAGTTGCGGCTCTAATGGCTCATGCTCGGGGTTATGCCGGGAGTGCAAGGAGCTCAAGCTTGCGCTTCGGGGCTAGCAAGGGAGCTCAAGGCAATGGGTACGGAGCGGATGCTCGGCAAACTCGATCTCACAGTTGCGGGGGTGTGTAAGGTAAAGGCACACAACCGGGGATCACACGGATGCAAGTTCGGATGGGCGTGACTATTCGGATGTCACAGAATTCACTCGTACACAAGTGATACCGGTTCAAAGATGCAACAGGTGAGCAATTTGACTTCAAAATTCACAGTTGAGCCTTTTCTAGCGATTCTGAGATGCACGAGATGAGCTGGTTAAGCTTTTTACAACATCTTGCGAGAATGTCAACTCACTTATAGCAATTTATAGCTAGGTCTCACTCAAAGGCACAGTTCACGGGTCTCACACGAGTGTTAACCTAGTTCACAGTCACGGGGTTGACGAGGGCTGGTGACAGGGCGGATGCTCGGCAAATTTGGCTTCCAAGTTATGACCCAACACTTGCGGCTTCGGGGAGCTAGCAAGGTGGTTTCTGAGCTCACACAAGGGAGTAGATGGATCCGAGTTAAAGCATGCAAAGGGTCGGGTAATCGACCAGCCACTACTGGGGGTTGATGATTCACAAGTGAAGCTCAATGCAATGTTTTACCCAAGACAGGGCAATGCACAAATGAGCTGGTTAAGCTTTTAAAACATGCAACGAGATGGCTCACAAGATCACACAAGGCAAGGGCGGTGACAACTAGGCTTTAAAGCATAGGTCTTGTAAAGGCCAAGAATTCACGGATTCTACCACGGCTCGACTCACGGCTTGGGGGTGGAGATCGGGGCGAGATGGTTATGCTCGTGGTTTGCAAAGCTCAGCGAGATATCAAGGCTCGGTACAAGGTTTAACAAAGCACACAACCACATCGGGGGTATCACGAGATCATTCACAAATCATTCACGGGCAATACGGGGCAGATGTTTGTACTTGTTGTGGCTCAAACTCACGGCCCAGGGGCTGGAGTTGATCACAAGCCTTATCAAGGCCAAGGGTTCTCAGTCAAAGAAGCACAGATCACTTAAGCATGCTTAGCTAACATGGTTCGGCTAATGGGGTTCTCAAACATACACAACTATCATGCTTACAAATTGACTACCAAGAAGCCACTTACGAGGCTGCGGTTTGCTCGGGGCTTTGCACCTTTTTCTCCCACTCCTTGGGCTTGCTCAAGAAGACAGACAAGCACAAGAGGCACCTGCTAGCTCAACAAGGAGTTTTTAGTACTCAAACAAGTATCAATGCCAAAGTGCAAATGACTGAGATGCAAGATGTTATAGCTTGCGAAAACTACAAACATATGGGCTATGATAATGCAGCTAAGTTACAGATGCAACTAAGTTATCAAGCTAAAAATGCAATGAGCAGGATACAGAGTGCAATGACAGATTAATCTATAGAAATAAACATGAAGTAAGCTAAGTTACACTAAAACGAGGGTTACGGGTAATAACAAAAATTCATGTAATAATTCAAACATGCAATACTGAGGCTAAGTTACTCTACAAGTTAAGTTATTCTACAATGTAAAATGGATATGTACAGAGATGATTGAAAAACAGATGAAGCGAGCCAATGAATCAGCAAGGCACGCGCCAAGTCCCCGGCAGCGGCGCCAAAAACTTGGTAGGCCTGGAAGATGGGTAAATTATATGGCCTACGGGTTATACCGCAAGTGCACGGCGTCTATTGGAGACGCGGCAAGTACGGGTCGATCCACAGAGACGAGGGGTGCTTTCAATGATCTATGGCTATGCTAAACTGAGTTTCCTAGCAAGTAACAAGTGACAGAGTGTAACAAAAGATATTTTTGTGCCGAAACGGCTGATATTGAAGAATGAACCTAAACTAAGGTAAAAACAGTGACAAAGGTATGCTTGGGTTATCAATTCCACCACTAAATTCCTAGTATGTGCTTTCAACTAAGTTAAAAGTCTTGTTCCTATAGTAGCTAAGGGCAGGGTGTCAATTCTGCCACTTAACTAAGGAGTTTCTCCATGTAAAACTTCAAATACCAGCTAAGGGTACTAACCCAGAGCATTAGTTATCTAATCAAGTATAACTAATCAAAGGAATTAGCATTTAATAATTGAAACAAAAGCTGTAACACACTCAACATAGATAGAACCTAACTACAATCCATACTTGGCATGAACTGTGAGAGAAAAACATTGAGGTGTTAGAATTGAAGTTATCTAATAATATTAAGCATGCAAGAACATTTCAACTGAGTTTAAACACAACCGTGAATTAGGGTTTCATCTCAAACCCTAGCAACTAAATTAAAACATGAAAAACAGAAATTAAACCTAATTGACAGCACTGGCTAATCCAGGCGTAACTAATTTCACTCTCTACTCCTCTATTTATACATGCAATTCAACCAAACCCTAATTTCTTTAAAAAGTGAAAATAATTGAAAAATAACACAACCCATACTCTGAATCGCCTTTCCCTTCTGTCTAGTCGCTCTCAGAACTCCTCTTGGTTTGATTAGGTGAACAACCCTAACTTCTAGTTATCTTTAAACTAGCTTCTAGGGTCTTGAGAAGCTAAGAGAAAGATAACTCGAGGAAGAGTGATGGAGTAGGTGTGGTAGTTGGTGGCTGCGGTAGCTGTGGAGGGGTGATGGTGACAGAAGAGGAGAAGGAGAGATGGTGGCGGAGGGTTTTGCAGAGCTCTGCTCTGTGTGTCGGGGTGAGGGAGGAGAAGAAGAAAGAGAAAATGAAGTTGAGAATAGGGTTGGTCGAGTGGGTAGTATAGGGTTAGGGATTTTCTTTGTGAGGCATGAACATCAAGCTTTGATGTGGTGATGGAGCGAGCGTCGGATTGGTTGGAGAAGATCTTAACGGTGAGAGAGGTAGACGGTTTTGGAGCGATCTGGTGTTGCGCGAGTACATCGAGGGTTGATGAGGCGGGCTGTAGCGACCGTAGGATGTGGATGAGAGAGATCTCAACGGTTTGGAGTGGACGGGCTCGGATCGGGTCGCGGGTTGCTCCAGCTCAAGCCCATGTCTTCCTGTTGGGTTGCTGTGGCCGATTCGCGCGCGGAGCTTTGGCTATCTGCTCCATAGACGCTTGACTCCAATTCTTCGCTCTTTGGGCTCCTCGGTTTCTTCGAGCTTTATTTATTACCTAAAAACACAAAATTAATTAATACAAATATTTATTCTTGAAAACCAAGAAAACACGAGAATGCGGGATAATATCGATTCCTAAGCGCAAAAGATGAGTAAAATGCCAATAAAAAGGTGTATAAATATGCACTATTTGGCACTCATCAAGCATTGCTCGGTCGAACTCACAAGTGTTGCTATATCAAGCTTGTTGTCAAAACTATATCTTGATTTCTAGTCTACAATTAGTTAAGTCTCGATCTAGGATAGTGGAGTTTAGAAACGAGCCAGACATCATTTCTTTCTACCGTTTGAAGGCGAAGATCAACCGAAGCTTTTGGAGAACTTCATCAACAAAAGGTGAGTGAAGACTGAACCACCTATTTCTCAAGTTATATTCATCACTCTATCCTTGAGACGATTGTCGCATAACTATAAGTAGACTGCCTGCATAGACAAGAATTTCGAGTCGAGAACTAATTATTTAGTTTACGAATTTCTCGAAATATAATGACTAAGCTTAATGAACATTTGTTCATACTTGATCAATTTCGGTGGTGAACAATTTATTGTTCGGAACCAAATTATGATTCAAGTTTATCATTCAAAAATAGCCTGGAACAGTGATATGTGTCATTGATGTTATTCAAGAATGTTTTGAATTAATTTAGATAAATATAGAACTACTATATTTAGAATACAAGACAGTGTTATCAGCCTTACAAACTGGGAAAACTGTTATATGTCTGAAGCCGTAGTACATGTACTTGTACACGTAACGGAGTAGCTATATGTCGACTTTCAGATTTGTGTGATAAGCATACTCATATGCATATCATGGAAAATCTTTCGTGATCCAGATAGGTATGTATATTCGTATACAAACCGTTTTGGAACTGTTGTAAGGGAACTAGGTTAAAGTATCAAACATGTATGCGAGCTAATACAGTTCTACGTTCTAGAACCAGTTTAGTACCCAAACCGATATGCAAACTGAAATGTTCTATGAACTCCGGAACCAGTAAAAGTCATTAGTTTGCAAACCGGTACGTGAACTGAAAAGTTCTGTAGACTCCAGAACTTTAAATTGAATCAAAGTTTGCAAACCAGTACGTGAACTGAGAAGTTCTGTAGACTCCAAAAATCGGTACATGCAAACCGGTCCGTGTACTGTGACTCGACCGACTGACGAACGATTCAAGTATTTGTACCTTGTACACTTACAAACTATGTCGATTTTGATTCAATTGCAATTAAATTATTACTATGAGATGATTTGCATTTGATCAATTCTATAATTAACACTAGACTCATTTGATTACATAATTGTGACTCAAGATTTATGTCTTTGTAAACATGAAAATGAGTGTTAAGCTTTTAAGTTCAAATCGGCTAGTTTCGGCTAACCATGTTAAACATAGTCACGGTTCGGTTACGTTTTACATAACCATAGTGTATATCTTGTATATGTGAATAAGATTCAAAGTTTTGATCTAACGGTGAATATTGTTTGCTTGGTTCCAAAGCTATCTTAGCTTAAACCTAAAGCAACCTAGGCTTTGAAGTTTATATAAGGAGAACTCTTGGCAATTGGGATCTTTGAATCCTAACACTAGTTTTTGGTGTGTCCTAGCTGTATCTAGAGTCATCCTCTTAAAAACCCTTTTAGGGTTAGCGACTACAAAGACTTTATTGGGATTCGTGAAGCCATGTCCAGTTATCTTTTATCTTCATTACTCGAGTATCCTGATCTTGATTGTTTGTAGAGCATTGCTCCATCAATCAAGATAGATAGTAGTCACAAAATTCTCTTCGTCTCAGACTTTGTGATTCCGCAAGTTTTATACTTGTGAGGTGAATAATAATCTAGGATGCACTTCGGGTTGCATAAGTATGGAATTTGAGGATAGCCAGACTTCTGTCTAAGTTGCTATCGATATTCATCACCTGGACTTTCGTTTGATTTGATCATCCGTTTAGATCGTAAATCAGGAAATCAATTATAAGCTTAATCTGTGGGAGGTAGATTTGATTTAAGGTCTTCAATTGAGTTGAAGCAACTCTTAGTTCATGGGAATCCTTCTAAGGGAGTCAATTACGCGGAGTCCTGCTGGGATTCAAGAGGCGTAAGGAATGCGATTGTACCTGAATCAGTGGGAGACTGAGTTCGAGCTCAACTAAATTCCAGACTGAACTTAACTGGTAGTAGGCTAGTGTCTGTAGTGGCTTAACACAGTTTGGTGTTCAATCTGGACTAGGTCCCGGGGTTTTTCTGCATTTGTGGTTTCCTCGTTAACAAAATTTTTGGTGTCTATGTTATTTGTTTTTCCATATTATATTGTTTATATTTATAATTGAAATATCATAGGTTGTGTGTTGATCAATCACAGTAGATATGTCCAACCTTGTTTGTTGGATAAAACTTGATTGATCATTGGGCATTGGTCATTGGTACCGTCCAAGAACTTTATTTGTAGTTATGTTCACGGATTCAGTTCTATAAACGTTCTAACAACAAGAGAGTGAGAGATACAACTCTAGGAACTTTCCTTGATTGAGTTTTTACTCTCGGAGTTGTGTTGAGTTTGTCCATACAGATTTCCTAAGAAAAAGTTGGTGGTGTATTTTGGTACCCCCGGTGTTTTCACTGCTTTTTTTCATCCAGAAAGTGTTCTTTGAAGCAGTTGGTACTGATAATTAAACACGAAAATATTAGTTGAATTTCATTTTATGAAGAAGAATACTAAGTTACATGCATAAGAAATTTGTCAAACATACGTGCATAGGAAATGGAGAAAACTCATAATACCGGAAACAAGTTAGGTTTTATTTTTTCTTGATATGCAACACGAAATGATATTACCAGGACATATAGATTAAAATCCAAACTAAATTGCGGGTTTCTGACACTTCTGGATACAACGTAAAAGATACACAATATAAAACAACACAACATACGCATAAACAAATAAATAACACAATGAACAGTAGTTTAATTGACACAATATATCATCATCACCTAGGAGTTGAAGAATAAGATGTTGCAGAGCAATGTAAACATACATACATGCGCTCTTTTTAAACTTTAAAATGCCAAACCACTTGAGAAGATCACTCATGAAAGATATAGCTATATGTTTACAGCAGTTTTCTAGGCGCTCTTTTCAATCCATCAGAATTATGCTTTCCAGCACTGATTTCAGTTTCGCTATATGCAGTTATGTCCTTAGCAACAATATTCTTGCCTTCAAGAATTGTTGGAGGAATATATCCCTTTACAACAAGTATCCATGTCTAAAAGTCACGGGCTTGTAAAAAGGAGCGCATAGCTATTTTCCACCATAAGTAATTAGTGCAATTAAATCCTGGTGATACGTAAATCGAACTTGGTTGAGACAATCTTAGGTTCATGTCTATAGGTTCGGATTGCTACAAACACAGACTTATTAGGTCTATACGATGTTTGCCTGCTCTGATCTTTGTGTTACTGATAGTCTTCTTAATAGATGGTTTCTGAGACCAGAATAAGATATGTTTATGGATTTCAAAGGACGATTGCCTAGCAGATTTTGATTTACTTTCAAAAACTCTATTACATCTTTCCTTCCAAATGTGCGACATTTTTGTAAGCATAAGTTCAATTGTCACCTGATTAGTATGCTGAAATCCGTTTTACATAAATCTAACAAATTGGTGTTTTGATCAACTTGAATATTGATAAGGTTTGGTTCTAATTTCCGTACAGATTAAGCATAGCTACAGTGTAATAGCAAATGCTCAGTTGTTTCAGGTGCAGCTCCACACATTATGAAAGAATGATTAGTGTTAGTTGCCAGGGCATTTTGGATACATTTCCAAAAAAACAAAAAAAAAAAAAAACTTTAATTATTTGTGAGATATTCAATTTCCACTGAGAATTCCAAAAGGCTTCAGGCAATGAGAGGCTAGCAGCCTCAGATCCTATCTCATTTAATTTGTCATACATTGATTTCACAGTATAAATTCCAGACTTAGTTAGTGTCCATCTAAGTCTATCCTTTTTTTGAACATTTGATTTGTCTAAGAATAAATAGATTCTACTTATTTTGGTTCTTATTTCAAGGGGAAAAGAGTCATTGATAAGAAGGGTATTCCACTTTTTAGTGATTGGATCAATGAGATCTTCCACAAGTGTTAAAGAGGTGTTGCTAGAATATCTAAAACTTACTAGCTAGAGATTCACTTAGGCCTGAGACCCAGGAATCCTCCAAAATATTTATGCTAAGTCCATCACCAACTTCCCATATGATATATTTCCTAATAAGATCTAAGTATGTACATAAGCAATTCCATGTCCAAGAACTTTTGTCTGTTGGTTTCACTTTTAAAGGACTTTTCCTTTTATATTGGTTTTAGGGTTTTTTCCAACAGGTAATTGGTTCATGGATCAGTCTCCAGGATACTTTAGCTATCATAGCCAGGTTGAATTTTTGGGCATCTCTGAATCCTAGCCCTCCTACGTGCATTGGTTTACAAAGACTTGTCCATGTTTTTTGGGTAGAAACCTGTAGTGTTTTTATTTTTTCCCCACCAGAAATCTCTTTGTATGGTATCTCTTCTGTTAGTGATTTTCTTAGGTAAAATGAAGTATCCCATCTGGTATGTAGCCATTACAGCTTTATTGAGAATCATTCTGCTAGATTGGATACCACTTTACCTTTGCATCCCTATGACTTAGATCCATTATTTCTAAGATTGGTTCCAAAGTTTTAATTTTAGATTTGTCTATGAAGAGAGGGGCTCCTAAATAAGGATCTTTAAGATTTATATATTTAGTTTTTAGTAGCTTTGACATGATTCTTTGATATTTTGGTGGAAACATTTTACTGAAAAAAACTCCTGATTTTTCGAAATTTATGAGTTGACTTGATGCTTTACAAAAGAGGTCAATTGTTGATAAAAGGTTTACATTCTACTAAATCAACATTAAGAAAAAGCAAACAATCATCTGCAAAGAAAAGGTGAGAGATAGGTTCATTCTTCGGTGTTAAAATTAATTCCATGAAGTTTTTTAGATTGTTCCTGATTAAGGAGAAGTCTAGAAAAACCTTTCATACATATTACAAATAAGTAAGGAGAGAGTGGATCTCATTGTCTTAGACCTCTAGTGGGGTTAAAGAATTTCCCAGGTAGACCATTTAGCAAGACACCTTTTGAAGTTGTTGAGATACATTGTTATACTAAATCACATACTCCCTGATTACAACCAAAAGATTTTAAAGTTTTTAAAAGGAACTTCCAATTAACTATATCAAAAGCTTTTGACATGTCGATTTTGATTCCCAATCAACATGTTTTTGCTTTCTTTTTCTTGAAAGAATGAACTATTTCATGTGCTTCAATAATGTTATCAAAAATTTATCTAGAGGATAGAAAGACAGACTGAAAAGGTGAGATAATTTTATCTAAGAGGGCTTTTATTGCTATTATTAATTTATAAACTATGTTACAGAGGCCTATTGGGAGGAATTGAATTGGATTTTTGGGGTTTTTAGTTTTGGGTATTAGGAAAAGATGGGTTTTATTTATATCATGATGATTCATCAGTTTTGTTTTAAAGAGATTTTGCACTGTTTGCACTACCTGTGGGCCTACTATATCCCAATTATTTTTGAAGAAACTTACCGGAAAGCCATCAGGCCCCGAAGATTTATTAGGTTTCATGTTCTTAAGATCTGAGAGGATTTCATCCTTAAGGGGAATGGATGTAATATTTAGGTTAGCTTGTTCAATAACTGATGGTAGAACATTTTGAAAAATGGAATCATATGAGGAGGAATCTGTGTTGTTTTCTATAAAAAAGGGTTTTAGAATATTCAGTAAGAATAGTGCTAATTTCTCCCATGTTCCTTGTGATTATGTTATAATTATTTAGAATACAATGTATATTATTTCATTTCCTTCTTCTTAGTGTCACCATATGAAAGTACTTCGTGTTTTTTCTCTCCTAAGTTTATTATGTTATCTCTAGATTGTTGTTTAGCGATGGATTCCTGTTTATTGTAAAGAGACTCTAATTATAGAAGTTTAGAATGAAGATTTCTTTGTTGATGTGTATTATTTTGGAGTCTTTTTATATCCTCAGTTATTTGTCTTAAAGAGAGGCCAAAAAAGTTTCTTCCCAGTCTAGGAGGTAAACACCTAGATCTTTAAGATTAGAGGCCAAAGTTGATGCAGGTTCCTCAAAGATACCAGACTTCCATGTGTTCTTAATTATCTGAACACAAGAATCTTTCTTTCACCATGTGTCGTAAAATTTAAAGACCCATTCTAGTTGTGAATTTCCTTTATCCAGATTGAGGAGAACGGGACAATGATATAATCCTATAGCTGGTAGGTGTGACAAAGATATTAGAGCATAGCTCGGTTGAACCCACCAAGCGTTGGTATGTCAAGTTTGGTTGTCATATTTTAGTGAATCAAAACTCATCTAAGAGTCGCTTGATTATGGACTAGAGACAACTTCATATAGGTTAGACTAGAAAGTCTAGGATTATGAGACATACAAGTCGTGCTATATTGAAAACATAATTGAACCTGTGAATGATTATATTACTCTAGTAGTGAGACATGATCATATGATCATAGTATTAAGGAATTAGACTACGGAGTATAACGCTTATCTTTTGAACTTCGTAGATATGACATCGACATAATCGTATGAATGCTATTGTGATTATGTGCATGGGTAAAGTTGAAGATTTCATCCAAGGAAACAATGTTTACATTTGTTTATAGGAAGTACATTCATGAACTTGTTTTATGAATCAAAAGGGAAATCACTAGGCTTATTGGTATTGTTATTCATTTCATATCTTTGGATTAGCACTATGTGTGAGTTAGTAGAACCGATCATAACTTGTTATGTATCTTGGTATAACTAATCGCAATGCCTGACTTATGATTTGGTATGAATGGTTTTTATTAATTAGTGTAACCGATCATAAGTAATCACCTGAGATGGAATGATCAATATTTGTAATTGGTGTGACCGATCCTAGTAATTGGTGTGACCGATCACAAAAGAGTTGTGTAATCGATCCTTGTAATTGGTGTAACCTATCCTGGTGATTGGTGTAACCGATCCTAGTGACTTGTTTAACCGATCACAAGCAATACCATGAGTATATGGTAACCGGTTCTGGTAATTGACGTAACCGATCCTGGTAACTGATGTAACCGGTCCTGGTAACTTGTGTGTTCGATCACAAGTAATCCATATGAAGGTATAACAGATCCTAGTGATTGGTAGAACCGATTGAACCCATGATTGTGATTTGATATTTGATCAATCACATAGTTGTTCTTGGAATACAGATGAACCAATTCTAAACTTGTTTGGAAGTATGGTATAATCGATTCCAAGATTGTAAATATGAAAGAGGATTTACAAAGAAAGATGTCAACATACTTTGAACACAAAAAATTAACTCTTATCTTTTATTGTTCAAAGATATTCCTTAATTACTCAAGGAGATCCCGATCCTAAATAAATTAAGAATCTTTTAATTAAGATTGTTAGTTTTATATGCTTTAATTACCAGCAATTAAATGCATATCTCTAGAGAATAAAAATTAGTAATGTGCATTTACTAATTGAAGATTTTCTATTGAGGGATTTCGGAAAATATTGGACAAAGCATTTCTAGGAATTATGAAAACCGATTTGGGCATTTATTGCATATCTTGAGAATAATTTCGGTTTTGGAAATTCCTTGGTGTCCAAATATCCTTGGTCTATAAATACCTAAGTTTGCATTTCTAGCAAACTATCCTAAGAGCAGAGCAAACTTCATCTTTTTGTTGTTTGGTGGAGCCGTCTATCCAGGAGGAGAGGAAAGTACCTAATTAGGCGAAATCTCTTACGACCGTTCGTTTAAAGACTTATGTGGGATCAAGAATCTCTACGAGTACCGTTGGTGGGAAACTAGATAATTACAGTTTATTAGTTTTCGATTGACTTGATTGACTATTATCGGTTGTTGAATTTAATTTTGATTGCACCTAGTTTGTTTATTCTTGAGAATTTTCTCTTCTGATATAAGATTCACTCAAACTAGATCGAAGTGTCGACGGGATCTTTAGAACTGTTTGTAGATCTAAATACATCTTGTGATAATCCATTGTTAACAGACTCCATTCTGTGCGTGATTGATCACAAGAGATTCAAGTGGTGTTGATCAGGTTTAATTGAAGATTAAAGAAGATTTGAAGACAAAGAAGATTTCTTATTTGGTTTCTCATATCTTTGTGTAGCACAAACCTTGATTGGCTGAGATCCAACTATAATCGGATTTATTCGATTGATTAGTTGCGTGAGATCGACATCACTTTATAGTTTCTTGTTGGATTTCATATTGATTGATTGCAAATCTAAACTCTGCTACTTTGGTAGTTGTTGGATAGATTGATCTAACCAGGCAAAGGAGTTTATTAGTTTAAACGGAAGAGACTTTGCATATGACTTGAGATATCTTTATCTGGAAAGAATCAATAGAGTTGTTACCAAACAGATTTTTTTGTTCCTTTACTATTTGGAATACGATCCAAAGGAATTGTTCCAGTGCGTGCTCTTATTGAATGTCGGAAGAGCATGGATACTGAATAAACTAAGTGAACTAGGTTTAGTTGCTTGGTCTCAACTATACGAAGTTGGTTTAGATTTGTATAGCGGCTTAATTTCGAGAGTATTCAGTTCGGGCTTGGTCCCGCGGTTTTTCTTCATTTGCGGTTTCCTCGCTAACAAAATCTTGTTGTGTCTTTTACTTTTCCATTTCCGCAATCATAATTGTTTATTATAATTAGAAGTAAAATACACAAACGTTAACTCGTATTATTCGATAGTGATCCTATAGAGTTTGGTTAAGTCCGAACCTATTATCAAGTAATCACACTTTGATTGTTGTATTGTCTCGATCTCGTATCCATAGACGATCACACAAAGTGTGAATACCGATTCGTCGCATTGTCTCGACTTTTTCCATAGACAATCACTTTCGGTAAGATGACTTATAGGTGGATATTTTAAAGATTGTGGTGTATTTGGGTACCCTCGTCTTTTTAAAAGATGCATTTGGAAATTGGAGATTCCATTCTGCATTTATCTCAGCTCTATCTAGTCTTTTCTAAATATTTATATTGCCTTGTATATGATTATTCCATGTAAATTCATATCCTTTAAATTCTAGGTCAAACAAGCCTGCTTTCTCTAATATTTTTGCATAGTATTCACTGTCAGTTTTATTAAATGGTAATCCTCCTAGTTTTTCAGACTAGTCAAATATCATGTTAAAATCGCCTAAAACAATCCAGGGCATGTTCCTATTGTGAACTTGTTCTCCTATATCAACCAGTAGATCCCATGCTAGTTTTTTTATTGTGTGCGTAAGAGCTTCCATAGAAAAAAAGTTAAAATTCATTTACTTGTATTGAAGTTAGTTTTAACTATAACATTAATCATGTTGATATTCCATTGAACTATGTCAAAGAAAAAACCATATACCCATGCAATTACTAGACCCCCTGCTCTTCCTATTGGGTCTACTATGTGATAATTAGGGGAAAATGACACTAGATTTTTAACTAAGTATCTTTGTGACTTTGTCTCGGATTGAAAGAGGATTTACGGTTTTCCTTTTGGAGCAAATCATTGAGGAGATTTTGAGTAAAAGGATTGCCACAACCTTGGACATTCCAGGCTAGGATTTTCATTTTTCTATAGCCTTACAAAGAGATAATAGTCTTATAATTACATGAAAACTATATATTGAATTAAATTCTGAGATTTTAGCCTGAAAGCGTAGAAAGTTAATTCGTAGCCTATTATAAGGAAAACACAAATTAGGTTAATCTTACAAAGGGATAGATTATGAGCTTTCCTCCTAATGTCAGGGATTTTAAGCGTTGAATCTATCAAGTAAGTAATGAACAATTTGCACAATATATATTATAGTTAACTAATAAGAAAAATTGTAATTGATTAAGAGGGAATCATGATTTGAGAAGTACCCGTGTCTCTTCCACTGGCTCTGATGAGGAGGTTAGCGAGAATGGCAGAGGGAGATATGATTCAACATCTTTGATTAGTATCTACGTCCAATCCACCAAAATGACAAAAATTCGGATTGAACCAGGTGAAATCCGCGGATGTGATTGTCTTGCTCACCCCTAAGATTCACATCCGAAGTGGAGCTTGAATCCCCATTCTGTCCCAAGTCCGAGTTATCCGAATCCGAAGAAATATCTGGATCTGGAGCATAATCGGAAGAATTACATTCTGGCCCTAAGCCCGAGTTATACGAACAGGAAGAAATCTCTCATCCAGATTCTTTGAACTATACCCGCACAATTCAAATGTGACCCAAAATAATATCCTTTCCTTTTACCGTTCGAGAAAATTTCTTGAACATATTTTTACGCCGTGTATCATGCGGACGCAAAACTGACCTACTCCCCAGGGAAAAAAATATAAAAAAATATTTGCGGGATATGGGGTTGGTTGACTGAATAGCCAGCACTGTCTCATCCATTTAGCATCTAACGATCCTGGATACTTCAGGGAGCCAAAATTGACTCCAAATGCCAACGTGTCTAGTTTTTGGAGTCCACAGGACACTGACACTGTCTGCCTCGTAAAGCCGCAAATGCAAATTTCCGGAAGTGCTACACTTCCCCCACTCCCTTCCACCACTCATTTCCCCCATTATGTGTCATCGTTTTTAGTCCTTGATCCCTGGATTGAGATTAGCAGGGGGTCCCATTGTTATTAAATGTAACCGATAGATGCTTGACACATAGGCGGGGGAAAGGAGTGGAGGAAGGGGGTGGGGGATAGGAAGCATTTTCGGCAAATTTCCTTCCAAAAAAGAAAAATAAAAAAGAAAGAAAAGGAGAGCCAGTCAATTATTTTTCAGAAATTTGGGGGCTGTATTGTTTTTTTCCCCTGAACCAAAAACCTTAAAAGAGAGAACCCCCTGGTAGAATTCCAAGCTTCCAACTGTTAATCTTAATCTGTCCTCATATCCTCAACAAAAGGTTTTCATGGAGAATTTTAGCATCTTACCATCGGAGATCATGTTAGACATTTTTACTCGGCTACCTGCTGAATTGGTTTTGGAGTGTAAATCAGTATCCAAAACTTGGAAAAATGTTGTTGAGCATCCATGCTTCTCTAAATTGCACTCTAATCATTTGAATGATTTTGATTCTGGTAAGGTTAGTTTTATTTTCTTGTTAAATGATGCTGAATCCGATTCTAGACAGTTTTATTATGCAGAATATGATGAGAATGCTTCTGATACACCAACTTATAGAGTTAAGAAGATGACCTTCAAATCTCCAGCTGAGTGGTATAGTCTCGTTGGCTCTTGTAATGGCTTGATTTGTCTGAATGGTTTACCTCCTCATTTTACTGATGATGATTATTATGAATCCGATCAAGCTTCTAATGTTGCTTATATATGTAATCCCATTACTAGAGAAACTGTTATGCTTCCAGGATTAAAGAGAAGATCTTGTCATGATGATCCTGTTGATTTTTTTGTGATTGGATTTGGTTACCTTCATTCAACTAATGAGTACAAGGTTGTTAGACTGTACAAATTCATGAGAGAACCTAAATTTGCAAACATTGAGGTTTACACACTGGGCAGTGGCAAGGGATGGAGAGACGAAGGGAAGAAAATAGAGATTGGTCTCGGTGGTTGGCAACATGGTGTGTTTGCAAATGGGTGTATTTATTGGAATTTCGGAAACGGGAAAATTGTGGCCTTTGATTTAGCTGATGAAATGTTTGTCGAATTATCTGAGTGTCCTATATTTGGTGCAGGAGAATTAGACTTGGGGTATTGGGAGATCATTTGTGTGCTACAAATTCCGATACCAATACCAATATTTCTGTTGTGTGGCTACTGAAAAAGAAGAAAGATGAATCATTGATGAGTTGGAGTAAGGAGTTCAGCTTGACGGATATGGATGGATACGATACTCCTCTTGCCCTTACGGATAGTGCTAAACTTATATGTCACTCAAATACCAATCTCTATCTTTACGACCTAAAATCTTCTTCTTCCAAATTGCTTGCAAATTTTGGTAGACACTTTCATCAAGCAATTCCTCATAGGAACACCTTAATTTCCATCAATAGCATTATGAGAGAGAACTCAAAATCACTGGAATCTGGTGAAAAAGTGCAATTGAGGAACTAGAGGCAGGGATTGGCAGATGAAGCAGCAATAGGAAGGAGGAGATCTGGACAATATCATCTGGTAATTTTCATATTGGAGTTATATAAATAAATGTAATGTAGGAATGTTAACTACTCCAGCTTCGAATAATGTTAAATGCAGATTATTATTAGTGTGTTTCCTTGGTTAGCAATCTTGCTTGGCTGTTTCCGCATCTCTTTATATCGTAGTTTACTTGGATTAATTTCTGTGTGATACATATATTTTAGCAAGCTAATTTTGTTCATAGAAGAGGTTCGCTACATAATACTGTTTAGTATTAAGTTTACTAGAAAGTCAATTTAGAGTCTCCAACACATATTTATGGATTCAGAATTTAGATTAGCCAAACCTATTGGGGCATTTGTTGTTTGCTGACCTCCATATGAAACTGACTCGGGTTTGAGTCAAATTTGAATACATTTGTCAGACTGTGGGGTTAGATGTGCCATTTTGTTTCCCGTTTAAGACTGTATTTACGGGCTTAGTCATATCGGCAATAATATCTGAATTGTGGTTTGGATTTTCTTAGTTATAATGTGTCATTAGTTTGCAAAAACATTTGTCAGACTGTGGGGTTCGTTTTGGTTATTCTTAGCTTTTATCATTCCTTTTGAATTGTGGTTTACTTTTTCTGTTTCATTTTTACTTTTTCTGTTTCATTTTGGTTTAAAGTAGGTTGGTATTTGCTTTGATTCTGGCCTTGAGAATCATTGTTATTACAAATCATTGTTATTACTTGGATTCTTGCCTTGAGAATTAGGTCAGCCTCTTCATATGTAACGGGAACTGATTCAGCCTTTTGGCTGTAGATATCATAATAGTAAGCGATTGTCTACTAAAAGCAGATATTTTTTTATTTATTATTATTTGGTTGGAAAAGGTAGACAAACATGTATAGGATTCCATGGATGATTATACATGAGAGGAAAAAAATCTGGGTGCTGAATTTTGAATTTGAAATTCCTTTGGTAGAAGGGAAATATATGTGCATGTATGTAACTGAGACGATATTCCTTTTTGCAAGTATTACTACACCATGGACATAGCAGCATAAGCTTCAATCTGTATAAGTGAAGGCATACATACATTTCATTCTTAGTCTCTTAATGCTGGTGAATAAAATGTTCAGATTTTCATTTATGTAGTAATTCCCCTTATTCCTAGTTACGCACTGAATACATTGATTCATTATATTTTCTCATTCGAGTTACTGGAGCTTGTGCAATGGGTATTTCAGAAAGTAAGCAAGGTGAGAAATCCTAAATGGTGAATGGTTTCTCTGGTTGGTATGTCGCTGATAATGCGTTGGATTTGATATCTAGCTATCTGCATCATATGGGTTACTTTGAACGTTTAGAGTTTGCGGGTCTTGGATTGCTTGCACTTCTAATTATGAGCACGTCTTCACCAGGCTACTTTGGAAGTTTAGAGTTTAGGTTATGGATAGTTCGGTATGCAGGGTTGGTTTTGGAGGATGGCTTTGAAAGATACGAAAATAAGTATTTTCAGATGTGGAGCTTTTATTCTTCTTCCTCCTCAGACAACAAGTCAAGAAAGCTGATTCTTCAGGTGAAGTCATTATCACATTTATGATGATATTTATCATGAAATTTGGTATCTCTTAAAGGGGAGGGTTAAATTGGCATAATCTTGTTTACAATGTCTTTTGAGATCCACAAGATGACTGGACAACATGCTCAAGGTTACACTGATTCGTTTCTGTGAAGATGCGGCACATGGTGCGAAAACCGTCATCATTGCATTAGTTGCTAGTTCACCTCATGTGGTCCTAAAGGCCAACAAAGTCAGTTTGTTTTGAGTCGTCTTGATCTTACACGAAAATTAATGCGGTTCAGTGTGTGACGTTTTCATTCTTGAGATTTTATTGCATTGAAATTATTAACAATTAAGCTTTCACATTTTAACTGGTGCATCGGCTGCCTTGCAGATAGTGAAGAAGTCTGTCAAATTTCTCAACCTAGCTATTTACCTCGTTATGAACCATGACCTGATTTCATGGTTTATCTTGGGAATCTTTGTGCTGATCACAACAATATTTTTCTAATGCATATGACAACCTGTTTAGAGGTATTTCTGATTCTAAGCTAAATTGACTAGGCCACTTTTTCATGCTGTTTCTTAAACCGTTTTTACCCCTTTAGGAATTCCACGATCATATCCTTTTTTATTTGCAGGAAATAAGGTTTTCAGCCTCCTTCAACTGACAATGAATCTTTTCTGGATTCAGATTGTCAATGCTATTATTTTGCGGAGAATCATTAAGGAGCTTCCCTGAATCACCTAAAAATCCAGGAAAGGTGAGCAGGTTCTCTGCAAGGTGTTCTTGAACAGCTATTGAAACTCGTATCTCATCTATACAAAATTCTTCTAAATGGTAAAGATCTCTTCAAATTCTTCAAGACCTTTTCCTTAATCACAATAAGACCTGCGTATGTTCTAAACATTCACATCTCATGGACAGGTCATTTAATCATGAATTTGAGGATTGCTCATCAGCAGAGCAAACTGACTCACAGGAGCTGGATGAATATAATGCTTGCCAAGGTCTTCTTCTCATATTCCAAAATGCTCTCAGGTTACACCTTACACTTGCCTTTTTATGTCGTATTGAGAGTTGGCGGAATTTGGTGTTTCTGAGTAGGAAAGGAACACATTTATACTGAACTGGTATTCTGGAGACGATGTCCCGAAAATCAACTGCAACTGCTAAACCAAAACCAAAACCAAAGCCCTTTTTCCAGTAGCAAGTACCAGGTAGGGCAGAGATAATATCTCGTGAAGATCTTATCTCCAAAATATGGTTAAGTTTCTACGCCGGCTCACCTACCTGGGCAACCTGTCGGAGACAGTAGTAAATCCTTGGCACCTTCCGTGCCGCTGGTGGATCAACTGCAACTGTCATCAGTGAAAAGGGTTGAGGGTAATATAGTCACTGTAATTACTGCTGACTAGTACTTTCAGTATAAAGGCTATTAGCAGTAGTACTACTTCTGGATTTCCATATACATTGACATTAAAACTGTGAATTCTCAACGCAACAGTATAACAGCTCTGTACTAGCATACCCCAGTTAAGAAAACCGGTAACCAAAATGATCTTTGTTGTGTTACTTTCATCTTTGGCATTCAGCGTTTTATTGCCGTCAATGTTGATACTGTAGGACCAACAGGATCATTCTTCCTAGATTCTGCCCGTTGAGACAGAATAATATCTATCGCCAGCATTAGAAACTCCCCAGGCTTTTTCCCATAATGGCGATGGCGTTGCCCCATAGGAACCGGCGTAGGAAGGTGTTTGAAATACGGCACTTTAGCGGATGCTCTCACGTATCCACAGTTGACCGACTCCAATCAGCCAATGCGGTGGGACCTCCTCCGACTCATAAAGGAAACGCGACTCCCACCGGCCACCGCAAACAAAACAAATATTCCTTCCCGAAAATTAGTATACCCTAATCTTTTTTCTCTTCAGTCCTCATATCCTCAACAAAGAGATTTCATGGGGAATTTCGGGATGTTACCAGCAGATATCATGTTAAATATTTTCACTCGGTTACCCACGGAATCAGTTGTAGAGTGTAAATCAGTATCAAAAACTTGGAAAGCCGTTGTTGAGCATCCATACTTCTCTAAATTGCACTTTAATCATCAAAAAAATCATGATACTGCTGATTCTGGTAAGCTTAGTTTTGTTTTCTTGTTGGGTGAATACGATTCTAGACAGTTGTATTATGTAGAGTATGATGAGAATATTTCTCATACACCCTCTAGTAGAGTTAAGAAAATGACTTTCACACCTCCATTTAAGTGGTATAGTCTAGTTGGTTCTTGTAATGGCTTGATTTGTCTAAATGGTTTACCTGCTTTTGATCATTCTGATCAAGCTTCTTATGTGGCTTATATATGTAATCCCATTACTAGAGAATCTGTTATTCTTCCAGAACTGAAGAGAAGATCGTGTCGTGATGATCCTGTTAGTTTCCTTGTGATTGGATTTGGTTACGTTCCATCAACTAACGAGTACAAGGTTGTTGGACTGTACAAGTTCAGGAGAGAACCCAAATTTGCACAGATTGAGGTTTACACTCTCGGCAGTGGCAAGGGATGGAGAGACGAAGGGAAGAAAATAGTGATTGGTTTGGCTGGTTGGCGACATGGTGTGTTTGCAAATGGATGTATTTATTGGAATTTTGGAAAGGGAGAGATTGTGGCCTTTAATATGGCTAATGAAGTGTTTGCCGAATTACCTGAATGTTCTGAATTTTGGTATAAGAGTATTAGACTTGGGGTATTGGAAGATTGTTTGTGTGCTACTGCTACCCACCAAACCAATACCAAAAATTCTGATGTGTGGTTATTGAAAAAGAAGAAAGATGAATCATTAATGAGCTGGAGTAAGTGGTTCAGCTTAACCAATGTAGATACTCCCCTTTCCCTTACTGGTAGTGCTAAGGTTTTATGTCACTCACATACCAACCTCCATCTTTATGACCTAATTTCTTCTTCGTCCAAAATACTTGTGATTTTTGGTAGATCCTTTTATCATGCAGTTCCTCATTGGAACACCTTAGTTTTCATTGATAGGGTTTGGAGGGAGAACTCAAAAACACTGGAATGCGGTGAAAGTGCATTAGAGGAAACAATAGGCAGGGATTGGCTGGTAAAGCAACAATAGGAAGGGAAAGATCTGGACAACATATTATCTGGTAATTTTCATATTGGAGTCACATTTATATGTAATGTACACAAACATATGTAAGCTATTATTTTAGAATACTAATATATGCAGCTTGCTATTAGTTTGTGTTCCCTCGGTTAGCAATCTTGCTTGGCCGTTTCCGCATCCCTTTATATCATTGTTTACCTTTAATGTGATGCATATTCCAGTAAGCTATTTTGTTTGAAGAAGAGGTTCATATAGTTCTATTTGGTTTTCTTAGTTCCCTAGATAGTAAATCTTGGGTATCTAATACATACTTATGGATTCAGGCTTTTAGATTATGAGATTTTAGTTAAATCTGTAAGAATATTTGAATTGTGGGTTGGATTTTCTTAGTTGTCTTTTACTGTGTCATTATTTTGAAACTGTATTTTTCCTTTTGAGATAAATATCCATTAAAATTTGGTTTTCCATTATATCAGATGTTGTTGATAAGGACGACCATTTGGAGACATTGAACAGGGAAAGTTATCAGGTGTTGATTAACTTTAAGATAAGCTTTGGTTTTACACCACATCTTAAGTAACTTCTCGAAACTGGGCATGAAGATTCTGTTTCATGGACCTATAATTTGTAGAATTTGACAGTTTTCTTGGAGCTTTTATCCAGTGCCACAGGGAACTTGTCTGAAAGGAACTAGCTCAATGTCTTAACATCACCACACAAGAATTTGTTGTGCTATGTTCATTCTTGGCATTCAGCTTTGTATTGCCATCAGTGTTGGTACTTGTAGGACCAACAGGATCATCCTTCCAAACACACAAGAATTTGTTACCTAGGAAAGCAGAACCATTCTCAACCACCCATCCAAGGTTTCATCACATCAGGAAGGAATCTGGCACTCAAATTATTGTAGGTTCAACGATAGCTTATTAATGTCAACCCCGTAGAGCTGGATCCTCTTCATTGACTTGTTAATATATCAATTGCACTCGCATTCGCATGGTGATAGACGAAAATTTACAAATAATTTTTTCTTAATTAACTGATCCTTAATATGCTACTACTAATTTTCTCTTAAAACAATTATTACAAGAGGGAAAAAGTTTTATTACTCATTTTGTCATTTAAAAGAAGATGAGGATTATGCAAAAGGGAAACGTTATGAGATCATTTTAAGAAAAAGAGCACTTATTTCATCTTGCATTATGACTAGAATATCCAAGGAATAAAACTATAAAAACAACAATTGGTCCATAACCCTTTCTATATTTCACACCCAAACAAAACAGTGAAATAATATACAAGTTAGGTATATTTATCCTCGGAATCAGATGTATGAGCCGAATCAAATACTAAAAGGGAAACAACAAAAATCCAACTGAAACCAAATCAAATCTGAACGCATGAATTGGATCAACATTATCAGAAAAAGGAAATTTTGTTGACATTATTACTTCGACATATTTACTATTGGAGAAAAATGACAATTGGAACATTCAAGATTCCAAATTTCCGGTAGATCCACAGTCATAATTTAACAGGCGGTTTCTCTGGTCCCCAAGTTAAATATCTGTGTGTTTTGTGTTTTAAACAAGTTTACTAGTAGTTAGATACTCGGACTCGCACCAAATATCTAGGAGACTAGGACTACACTTTTTAATCTCATTTTACCAACCAAAATTAACCACCATCAGATGATCCTCGAATGTCTACACCAACAAATATTCTCAAAACAATCCAACGGTCAAAACTAAACAACTATTGGTCAGCTCAAGATAATCCTATTTATTCCCCCATTACTACTTTTTCATGGCTTCCATCAAAGAAAACCAATAACTAAAGTTGTACTTTCAGAAGAAGAAGATTAATTAATCTAAGTAAGTAAGTAAGGATTAATTTTAAGTATAAGAAAACAGGGTTCAGGAAAAAAGTAATCAAAATGAAGAGAAAAGACTGTAAATAGAAAGAGGGAAAAGAAAACAAAAGTTGAGTGGGAGAGTGAAAAAAAAAGAAGAAAGTTGAGAAGAGGGGTTGGGTTGTTTTTCTCCTCCACAATTATTGGCATCAAATCCTTCTCTTTGGGATTCGCACTATTGTTGAATTCCAAGATCTACACTTTCTCCAAAAACCCTCTGTCTGAAATTTCATCTTCAACCATGAATTCTTATTGGTGAGCAGAAAGGGTCAGTTCTCTATTGGTGGATACAAGAGAAGAATTCTTCTGATCAGGTTATTTTAGGTTTTTGAAGAAAGGGTTTCTAGGAAAGGAGTAGAATTTTTGTGAATTTGGAGTGTTTGATGTTTGGTTTTCTGTGAGGAGGTTAAGAAATGTCAACTGATTCAAACATGGGTTATAATCATGATGCGATTCTAGCATCTGTGTTAAATCGTCATTCGATATCGTTTCAGTCGGGTGCTGTAAATAGTAGCAGCTCATCTGCAGAGATGATTCCTAATTCTTATGGTGGAGTTGCTGGGATGTCGAATGTTAGTAATTCCGGCACCAATTTGATTAACAACAACACCAACAACAACCTTGGGTTTGTTAATTCAGGCTTGAATTCTAGTGGTGGTGGTGGTCTTAATTATGAATCAGTTTCAGGGTTGAACCATGATTTAGAGTTGGCTGTTGATTGGTCTCTTCCAGAGCAATCCAGATTAGAAGATGGCTTACTAAGGTAAAGCATTTTGCTTTGTTTTCTTATGTCATTTTGATAAATTGGTTCATTTTTTTGTTGTCAATTTGTTCTTGTGGAGAATTCATTAGTTATTTGTAAAATTGGAGTAGAGTGAAAATTATTGGCCATGTTTACGGCTTGAAGCTATTATACCACGATGCTCTAGCTTTAGTGGGGATTATAGATGGTATAAGAACATGTTGTCTTGCTAAGATATCAAATTAGCATGCCATTTACCTGCTGGATGATAAGAGCATCCTTATGTTTTGAAAGATGAATTCTATGTATACTGATCATCCTGATTTACACGCATAGGTACGCGGATGTGCCAAGTATTATGAGGTATATCAAAATTGCAGCTTTACTTCCCGACAAGACTGTTCGTGATGTTGCTCTTAGGTGTAGATGGATGACGGTGAGTGCTATTGTCTATATGCAATGAAAATTTCCATATATAATTAATCTGGACTGCCCACTCTCCTAATATCGTATCCAATTGTTCATAGAAGAAGGAGAATGGAAAGCGAAGGAAACAAGAAGAACATTACATGGGAAAGAAGGTGAAAGATAGGAAGGTAATTTATTATAGGATGTATAAATATTATCTAGTTAAAAACCAAACTCTCAAAGAGATTTCTTTTCAGGAAAAGTTTGGGAGTCATCATCACAGTTAAATCTACCTCCATCTCCAGCTCTAAACATGAGTGCTTACTCCCTCATGGCGCACCATATGGATCAGAGTGATCATATATCATGTGAAGGTCTGTTCTTCTATCTGATATCGAAAGGAAATAAATAGATTGCAACTCTTACATCTCTCTGCATTGCATTTCGCAGGCATTGCAATTGTTTCTTTTATTTGTCCTTTGCTGGCACTAGTCTTGTTTCTTTGCTTTGGCTTGTACTAATAAGATGTCTTTATGGAAAGCTAAAGCAACTAGAGAAAAATCAGCCATTGTCAAGATGGGATATGTGATCCTCTTGTTTCAGGATAATAACCTTTCATATCGAATAAAACCTTTGCTTTCCTGTTTCTTTTTTCATTGGGCTTTTTTATAAGCATGTACAATTGACCCCATCACTCCAATATAATCTTATTTCTGTACAGTTTTCATCCATTTGTCGGGCTAAATATTTATTTCTACTTTCATTAGTGCTAGGCGGCAGAACCAGGCATCTTCTGGGTGAGAACATTCAAATTCTAAGCCAGATCAAAGCTAATCTTGAAACATTTAAGGTGAATATCTCTAGAGCTCACTTTTCCTTGCGATATCTCTACTTCTCATTTTGTGGTGTGCCAAACTTACTTATTCCCTCTATTATGCAGATACATGACAATGTCAATCTGTTCTGCCACACGAGGAACAACCTTGCAGCCATATTAAACAAGTACGCAGAATTTTTTATTCCAAATGAATGAGATCATAGTTTTACAGTAGTTTTTGTCGTGCTAAGCTTATGTTCTTTGGAACTTACAAGTTTGTTTATCTTTTTTTCCCATAGCTTGAGAGATATGCCTGGAATAATGAGCCAAATGCCTCCATTACCGGTTTCAATCAATGAGGACTTGGTTAACTCTATTCTACCTCATACAGCAATGTTCGGTTCAGCTAATGGTTTCCATATGAAGCAAGAACCAAGATGTTGATACATAGAGATTCTAAGTAATTGTAATTTGTAACCTACAGTAGCATATTGAAACAAGACAGTAATATAATTTTGTATTAATGTAACATCTGAAGCTTGTGTGAACGGTTTCTGGTATTATTTTTTGGACTCAATTGCTGTGGTGGTTGTACTCAGCTCTTAGGACTCCATTTTGTTTGAAGATGATTGTAAGAAAGAAGATTCACCGTCACCAGGGAACCTCCAATGCCAAGACAGCATCATTCAGAGCTTTTTTTTGCTACATCATGAGAGAGCTGAAGTAACACCCGCAGCTGGTCGCATGACTCATTTTTGTGTTGAAGATTATTGTAAGAAAGAAGATCCATTGTCTCACTCCGGAAGCTAGCAACGCCAAAAACAGCATCGTTCAGAGCATTTTTTGCTACATCATGAAAGAGCTAATGGATACAGAAGTAAAACTCCCAGCTGATTATGTTTTACAGCACTAAGGCTCTCGAAGAAATGGTCAGAGAAGAAGGATGGAACCATAACTTGGCCAAGTACAGGTTTAGTCTGCAATTATTCAGAAGTTGTTGAGGCTCTTTTTCATATTATGAACATTCAAGTCTGTACATAAGCAATGATTAGTGATGTTAGCAGAGAGATCACACCATCTCTAAACCTATGGATTAACAGTTTCTGTTTATAATTCTTAGATTATTGGACTCATTTTGAGTGCTTAAAAAAATTGAGTTATCCATGGGAGAGTAAAAGAAACTGCATTTGCTTTCAGGAAAAAAAAAAAAAAAAAACTATGTTTGCGTTTGCTTTCATTGAGAGTTGAACTCAAGACCTCCCGCTTACTAAACGGGTGCTCTAACCAACTGAGCTATGAAAGCTGTTGGTATTCTTTGTGAAATTTTTACATCAAACTATATCAGATTTATTTACCTTTGACGCCTTCTTTAGTAGAGGTACAGCGTACAGATCAGGGTTTATTCCTTCAGACTTGCAGTTGTAGGAGCTGTGGCTTGATTTAGTTAAAGGTTTAATTGGGGTTTAAGATCATCAATCTTCCTCAGGTATGTTCTTTGGGTTTCATTATTTTCCTTCTACATTTCTTATATTGTCCATAGACTGGTAATTTTCATGGATTTATGATGTTTGTTAGAAAAAAGCTTCAAATTTCTTTGGATTTAAGATTCTAGTATAGTGTATAAGACCCTCAACAGTATTATTTCTAGTTTTAAACCATTTTGGATACCCGATTGAAGCATTTTTCACTGTCTAAGATCCAAAACACAAAGGGGGTGTCATCCATTGATGATTTTGTGTCTTGGCGTTTCATTTTTATATATTGCTTGCATTCTGCTTGGTTATTTGTTGATGGAGTGCGTTCGGTTGAATGATTTCTGAGATACCGAATTCTGTCTTGTTTTTGATAGTTGATTTGGGCATATGAATATGAATCGAGGCGTTGTTGGTGACAAATGGTCCATGAGGATTCTGTGGCTCTGTGCTATTGGAAGTGCTGTAGGTATTAAGCTTCATAGTTTGGCTTTGTGCGAGCTAGATATGACCTCCTTAAGGTTTTTCCATGACATTTCGCAATGATTTTTGCTCTTTTTATAGGCTTGTGGATGGTTGGTGTAGACAGACAGGCTCAGAACAGGTCTAGAGCGTTAGCTGAAAGCTTGAAGGCCATGGATGCTGCAGATAGCCAAAGTGGTGAAGGAGCTTAAAGAAACAGTCAAGTCATCTCAATATGCGTACATTGTCTCTAAAACCTTTTCGTATGCTTCTTTGTAGTTCAAGTCAAAACGTTTGTTTTAGGTATGCACTGAATTTGTGTCTTACTGTGGGTTGCAAATGAAAGTTTGTTTTAGTATTCTGATTTAATCTTCTCTGTCGTGAAACTAAACCTAGTATGGTGGTAGGTTGTGAATAAGCAAATAACCCAATACGAAAATTCAGTATGTTTCGTTATATCTCTGTTGCCAATTGCTAGTATTGCATTGTATTGATGGAAAATTACCTTGAAAGTGAATGTTCCAATATTTATTTTATACAGATTGCTAAGAACCAAGGGTTGTACATGTCCGTAGACTGGGTCATTTACATATATACGTTGAATTGTTAAATTGATATCTATTACATCTTTTAGTAAATTCCGAAAAAGTTCTTTGTTTTTTTCATGTTAAACTGTTGAGAGAAGTCGAGGCGCACAGATCATATCTGAGAAAGACGAATGTTTGTGGTGGTGATGAATAAGATTTAGTAATGGATAAGTTTGGCTTTTCTTATGCTTCTTTCAAAATGTTCTGTTTAGGTATGCAGTGACTGTGTGTCTTACTGTGGTTGCAAATTAACATTTGGTTTGGTATTCTGATTTAATCTTCTCCATCTTGAGACTAAACCTAGTATGGTGGTAGGTTGTGAATAAGCAAATAACCCAATACGAAAATTCAGTACGTTTCATCTCTGTTGCCACTTGCTAGTATTGCATTGTCTTGATGGAAAGTTAGCTTGAATTGGAATGTTCCGATATGCATTTTATACATATATGTTGAATTTTTGTATTTACGTCTTTTAGTAAATTCTGCAGAAGTTCTTTGTTTTTCTCATTTTAAACTGTTGAGAGAACTCGAGACGCGTGGATCATATCCGAAAAAGAGGAATGTTTGTGGTGATGAACTAGATTTAGTATTGGACAAGTTTTTGCTTCTGAGACCCTTTCTTCCTTCGGACATTGGACATTGGGTAAGGCATGTTATTTCCATCAGAATAGCTTGAATTTGTCGAGCTCAGTTGATTGATATGGTCGTTTGATTAAGATAGTTGAACCAGAACCATGCTCAGATGATAGACTGATTATATCATAATGATATCTTGAGATTGAGAGCTTATATGTTGTATGTCAGTGAATGCAGAACCAGGACGTATTTTATTGGTGGAGACTTACTCTCAAAGCTTAGGGAAGCTGATGTGTTTTACTCCAATAATTTATGCAAGATTGAAACATAGTCCATCCCCAGTAATTACACTCCCTCCCTTTGCAGTCAAATCTCGTGCTCTCTCAAGGCTTCTACTAGAGTTTGCGTCTTTCATTTTTGCACCAACTTTCATCTTAGCATAAGCATGAAATAGATAAAGCCAAGTACGTGCAAAATGCCATAGAGAAATGTATTTACATGAAACTGCAAGATTAGGTTTATGTTTTGAGAATGCCTCAGAGAAATGATCATATGGTTCAGGCCTGTTCAAAGGCAGGACATATTAGGAAGAAGCCAAATAACAACATAGAGTAAAACAGAACTTTCATCTCATTAAAAGCAGCAAAGCATAGCAGAGTAGACCATCACATTATGTTACAAGAAAAAGAAAAAGAAAAAAAGAAAAAGCAAAGCAGACATTCTGTATGTATTAAAATACAAATACTGACCTGACAGACAGACTCCAGCAACAGCACTGACCTTACAGACGGGCTTCAGCAGCAGCACAAGCACGGCACAGTCAAAAACTACAGAACTACACCACAGCTCTTGTACATGTAGTTCACGGAGGAGGCTCCAGTGTTTAGGGTAATAAACCAAGCCAAAATCTCATTTCTCCACAATGTGGGACAAAACTGTGCCTATATGCTGTAACCCTAGTTAGGGTAGAAGACTTCCGCCCCAAGAATTCTTTTCCATATAAAACTCTAGATGCGATGGAATAGTTATGAACCTTGGAAATTTAATTTAGGAGAACTTCTTTACCATTATTTGCAGGTTAATTAATGAAGCTTTAGAAGGCAGGGGCGCGCTATCAACAAACTCAATTGCTCATCAACAGAAAGTACAATACACCGCGTTGTAAAGTTTTGTTTCCGTGGTTGGAATGATTGGTTTCGTAGTTTAAGCTATCATATTTTCTTGGCAGAATGAATTGCTTCGGCGGCCTGTGGTGGACGGCATGCTTTAAAAAAAGTAGAGCAGTTGACAGCCCTCTTACTGATGTCAGTGTTGGTGATGATCCGCTTCCTGATCTCACATTAGTTGACAATCATATTCTTGATTCTTCAGCAGTAGATAACCCTTTACCTGATCTCGCATTAGTTCACGTTCATTCACCAACAGTTGAAACCACTCTCTTTGATCTCCCTTATCATATCATTACAGACATACTTATTAGACTCCCAGCAGAATACGTTGTCCGGTGCCAACATGCGTCTAAACTTCTTAAATTCTTAACCAAAACTCATTCCTTTGTTCGCACACACCTTGCTCGTCAAACTACTTCTATCATCGCTCTGCAATCTTTTTCACAATCTAGTGACTGGGTGATCAAGCTTTATTTTATGGACGAGCAGGCTAAACAAGTTAAGAAAGCAAAACTGAAACTTGATTTATTCTACACGCAGAAAATTGAACCAGTCATGCTTTATGGTTCTTGTGACGGATTTCTTCTATTTAAGAACAAAGATTATCTTTACTCACCGAGATCCATTTTTGTGATATGGAATCCTATAACAGAAGAACAAGTAACTATTACAATGGGAGGTTTACACTTCATAGTATGCGGATTTTATTTCAATCCTCACAACAAGGAATACGAGGTGCTTCTTCTATCTACGGAAGTAGGTATAGCTAGAGAATATGTGATATGGAATCCTATAACAGAATATGTATGTGACGTACTGAGTCTTGGATCTAAGTTGCGGAGAAATATTGGCAGATGCTCTTATATGCCAAGTAGGGAAAGACCCCCGACGATCATAAACGGGACACTGTATTGGATGGTTGATGAAATTTACAGTACAGCTAAGGTTAGTTGTTCAGATTATATTATGGCATTCGAAATTGGAACAAATAAGTTTAGCACGGTGCAAGTTTATATTATTAGTCTCCTCGGTATTAAGCATGATTATATGCACTTGATAGATTTGGAAGGGCAGTTGGGTTTATGTGTTCCTTTGTCATATACTGAACTTGTGCTATGGGTTCAAAATCCTGCAACAAATAGCTGGGCGAAAATATACTCTGTGACCGTTTATGAATACTACTATATGTCGACTTATATCTCATGTTGGCAGAATCGTATGGATGTGGAAGTTTTGAAGATCAAGGATGGCAAATTACTACTCAGACAGAAGAACAGATTGTTGCTATACGATTTGGAATCGAATACTCACACGGTTGTTGAGAAGAAAGGATTTGAGAATGATAGTTTTTGGCCGGTAATTCACACTCCTAGTCTAGTCTCTTTGGATACTGACAAATTGATTCACTTAGTTGCAGAATGACTTTAAATTTTCGTTAATGAGAGATTTCAAGGGAAAAAAAAGTATATCATTTATGTTCGAAAAATGCTATTTCCCACAACCTTGCAATATTTATTCTTCCTCGTCCAACTGCAAATTCTACATTTAGTCATCCCAAAACTGAAACCCAGATTTGAATTTAAATTTCGGTTTCTTAAAATCTAAAAAAATCCCATGTATTTTTAAAACTGACATAATTTAGTATTTCTCGCGACTGTTTTATCAACGAGTATAAACTGTGTTGTGTATTGTAGGGAGAATGTTTGGTGCTGATGTGTCGCCTCCTCAATAAGTTTCATGGGATAAGTCATATTCAGATTGGGATTCTTCCAAGTAGTAGTGCCTGTAGTAAAGTGAAGTAGCACTATTCTCGAGTTTATATGCATCCCATCCACCCTCCTGTATGAATTTCTCCGGGAACTGTGCTATCCTTTCCACTTCTAAGTTCCAGTCTAAATCCAGGGTGTTCTCAGAGAACTTGACACCCCAAAAGTCGAGAGACCTTTTTATACCATCGAGCGAGTCTAAAGGAATTGCTCATATTTGAAGCACAGGACAACTGAAGTCCTTTAAAATGATAGTCATATCAATTTCCTGAGGTCTAAGCCTCGCCAGATTAACAATCTCAATGTCTCGTTGGTGGACCACACAGAAAGGTGTATTTGCAAGCTGCAATAGCGAAGATGCAGTCATCACAAAGATGTCTGATGCCTTGGAGGGCAGAGCCCTAGGCAATTCCTCCGTACATACCCCATGAAATTCCTCGTCATTATTTATCCAAGTAAATGAAAATGGAAATGGAGAATTTGATCTTTGGGGTCTTGCAGGGCGACCCCAAAAAGAATTAGGCGGCAACAAACGACAAAAAGCTGTCATGTCGGTAGGTTATTTTTCGGGGCATTTTTTTAATCCCAAACTACCCTTTACAATCGGTAGATAACTATACAATCGGTAGTTAATCAACAATCGGGAGTAAATTTGGTTTGTATAACTTAGAATATAAAGTAAAATCCTTTATCTTTTGAATTTTGACTATCCTATAATGGTAGTCAAAATAGTTATCTTGACTCCCGATTAAAGTAGACCTTTGGCAAATATCCTACCATAATCGGTAGGAATTTAGGTTATTTAACTCCTAGAATATAGAGTAGCCCCAAAATGAGATTTTGCGAAAATCTTTTTTTTTTGAATTTTGGTTGAGCCTATAATCGAGGTGAAGAAAGGAAGAGTTATCATGACTTCCGATTATACAATGGCTCTCTTTACAAATATTCTACCATAATCGGTAGTCAAAATAGTTCATATAACTACACAGGATATATAGAGTAGCCCCAAAATCGATTTTGCAAAAATCCTTTTTTTTTTGAAATTTTGGTTGAGCCTATAATCGGTAGTAAATGAAGTTATCCTAACTTCCGATTATCCTTGCTCTCTTTGCAAATATTCAACCATATTCGGTAGTCAAAATAGTTCATATAACTAGAATATGGGAAGTAGCCCCAAAATCAGATTTTTGCAAAAATCCTTGTTTTTTTGGAATTTTGGTTGAGCCTATAATCGGTAAGAAAGGAAGAGTTATCATGACTTAGATTATACGGTGGCTCTCTTTGCAAATATCCAACCATAGTCGGTAGTCAAGATAGTTCATATAACTACCGAATATAGAGTAGCCCCAAATTGATTTTGCAAAAATCCTCTTTGAAATTCAATTTTCGTGAGAAAAATTTTCTACGAGACGTTGTCTCGCACTCTCGCAGAGGGGCGCCGCCCCTAGACCCCGCTGACGACTGTCCCGGAGTCGAACCTGACCGGGAGGGGCTACGCCGGACCCCTGCACTTCGTATAGCGTCCGGCATTGTATTCATGCCCGCACCAAGCTTTTTTCATTTGCATTGGTTGAGCCTATAATCGGTAATAAATGAAGGTATCCCGACTTCCGAATATATAGTTGCCCCAAAATGAGATTTTGCAAAAATCCTCTATTTTTCTAATTTGGTTGAGCCTATAATCGGTAGGCAAAATAGTTCATATAACTCTAGAAATATAGAGTTGTCCCAAAATGAGATTTTGCAATCGGTGGCTAACTAAACTACCGATTATGAAAGGGGCATACAGAGTATTTTCATCCTATTTTGTCTTTTGTGTCGCCCCTAATTCTTTCGGGGTCGCCCCTAAAGACGCCAGGAATTTGATACCCGCCATTTACCTTTAACTTTGTCCACAAAGTTCTCTAAATTATCGCTCCGCCCCCTATCCATGGTTTGCTTCTCTTTCTCAAACTTATCTGAATCATCATCTGATCTCTTCTTTCCCACCATAGCAGGGACGGACTCAGGATTTTCCTTTGGGTAGGGCTGGATTGTAGTAGTCGATAATGCGGCCGAAGGCCGCGGCAACTTTTTTTGGAACACATCACATAATTAGTGGCCAAATAGTGATCCACACGTACAATACTAAATAGCTAGGGAAATAAAAATAGCTAGGGAAATAAAAGTTAAAACGAACACAAATAACAAAAAAACAAAGTGATTACCACAAAAGAAGAAAGTAGGAGTAGAAAGATAGTGAGTGGAATAAGATTATTTACTTAAATATGACTTAAATTTTGATCACCTCATAGTATGGACAAAAAATCACATACAATTAGCTAAATACAACTAATATGTGGGCTAAACATAAAATTTAACCTAAATTTCTATACTAAAAAAATTTTACCCAAAAATTAGGGACGGGCTAGAGCCTCCTTCACTATAGTCGGCACCAAACGGAACTGGAGATGCTTTGTCTTTTCTGTCCCCAATGTGATGGGGTGATGCAACTGGATGTGCACCAGAGGAAGCATCTTCTTCTTCTCGTCTTCAACTTGGAACAGAAACTCCTTTACATTCTCATACTCACATATAAGCTGCCAATGGAATTCGGGCCTGGAGGTTGTATATATGAAACTGTCAGAATCGGCTTCAAGGGTACCAACAACATTGTCTACAACTAGGCCATCTACCTTGGGAAAGATTGTTACGCCGGTTAACTTTAAAACACCTTTCTCCTCTGTATCTTCGTCCTCCGTTAATTCCGGACTAAATCTCCACCATAAACTTTCTTGCCCATACGTCTTTGGTGGCTCAATATATCTCCAAGACTCTGATACACCTTTTGTCGTCCCAATCTTGTTGTCACTCAATTATCTGTGTGAACAGTTATGGGAATTCTCAGATTACCTACTTAGGTTATTGAGACATATATTTATATTAAGTTGTATGGATACATGTTACAATGGACTCTAATACGGATCCAACATATATATGGACTTTACATGGATATATATATCTACACACCCCCTCAAGTTGTACACGGTGGTAAACAACGTGAAAGCTTGTCACATAGATAACGATAACGCGTAGTAGACAAACCCTTCGTAAAAAGATCTCGCAAGCCGATGCTCAGTGTGGATATATATCGCACTGCAGAGACCTGCAGGAGATTCGCTCTCGTACAAAATGATAATGAATCTGTATGTGCTTTGAACGATAGTGCCAGACAGGATTGAGGGCTAGATATGTAGCACCGATGTTGTCACAAGAGAGAAGAGGGGCTTGCGAAAGAGTGACACCAAGATCACGTAATGGATACTCAATCCAAATAAGCTCAAGAGCAAAGTGGATGACAATGCACGCATACTCGGCTTAAAGATACTACTAGTAGAGACACCGGGTTGCTTTTTGGAACCCCAAGATATGAGATTTTTGCCTAAGAAAACACAATGACTGTGGTAGATCGAGAAGTGTCCGGATCACCGCTCCCAATCAAAGACGAGTATGCCGTAAGTTGCAAAGCAGAGTTATTCCAAAAGCAAATACCATGACCAACGTACCCTTGAGATATCGAAGAATACGTTTAATCGCCATGAAATGAGTATGAGTTGCTCGTGCATAAACTAAGCTAACACAGTTATTCGCATACGTTATATACGGCGCGTCATACTTAGGTATTGCAAACCACCAACCAGGCTTCGATACAAAGTAATATCGGAAATAAATCACTGTCATCGGAGAAGTGAGTTTAGAGCGAGGTGCCACAGAGTAGACACGGAGTTTGGAATCAGCAAGATCAACACGTTTAAAAAGATCCAAAGTATACTTGTTTTGTGTGAGAACAAGATATGAAGTTCTAGTAGCTTTTAAACCAAGGAAATAATTTAACTCACCCAAATCCGTCATTGCAAATCGAGTTTGAAGTGTTGGAAGAAGAGATTGAATACCTTGAGTATCACCGCCGTTAAAATTATATCGTCCACACACGGAGAAGTATAATGATGCCCATATTGATTGCCGTACAAACATGGAGTGATCTGGATTGTGAAGAACGAAATCCAAGTCTGTCATGAGAAACTAAGCAAAACGATGAAACCAAGCGGGGTGCTTGTTTCAAACCGTATAGCGCCTTTGTGCAAGAGACAAACATGATCAGGAAATCTAGGATCAACAAATCCTTGCCCTGTTCCATATATACCTCTTGATCAAGAGACCCATGAAAAGCATTTTTAACATCTAGTTGCTTAATAGGCCAAGATGAAGAAACAGCCAAACCGAGAACTAAACGAATAGTCACGGTTTTACAACGTGGACTAAACGTTTCATCATAATCAATGCCATGTTGTTGAGAATACCCTTTGGCAACTAAACGTGCTTGCGTCCGTCTTAGTGATCCATCGTTTCGTTTGACTCGATAAACCCATTTGCAACCAATGATATTCATTCCCTGGCCGATGGAACAAGAGACCAGTGCCATTTCTGTGAACAATGCATTAATTTCCTCAAGCATAGCTGCCCACCAATCAGAAGACTTGGAAGCGATAGTGAAGCAAGATGGTTCTGTTGGTAAGGAAGCATATGTGAGCCGCAAAGCTGTAAGATAGGGTATCGAGTAGCAAAACAACCCTTCAAACTCCTAGGTTGAATAGTATGATCCTTTAGGCGAGTAACCATAGGGTGCACATTGGTGGTCGACGGTGGGGACTCTGTCTGCAAGACTGAAGACGACGACGAGATGACACGGAAGGCCTGTAGGAGGAATCGGTGAGATAAAGAATCACTAGGAGAAAGATAGTCTAGTAGGCGACAAAGGAGGAGCACTAGAAGTTGCAGAACAAGTGAGGAGTAGTGGGTGTAGTAGGAGATAAAGGAGAGATAGACGATGACATAGAAGGAGGTGAAGTTGACGTAATGTGTCGTGGAGAAGGTGGAATAGGTACTGGAGTTATAGGTGAAGATAGATGTGTAGCTTTAATAGTGTTGGGCCACGACAATAGAGTACGAGTAGCGGGACTAGAAGATGAAATGTTGAGAGTAACACCGAAGTCCCGGATATGGAAAGACAGACTCATCAAAAATCACATGGCGAGAAATGTAAACACGATTACTAGAGACCTCTAAGCATTTGTAGCCTTTGTGCTTATCACTGTACCCAATAAAGACACAAGGAAGTGTTTTTGGTTGTAATTTATGCTGGCGGAAGTGAGAAAGTAGAGGATAACAACGACAGCCAAAAGCTTTGAGAAAACCATAGTCCAGGAGCTCTATTATGCACCTGACAAAAACGGAGTATTATTGAAATGAACTCAGAGTGGGTAGACGATTTATTAAATATGTGAGTGGCATAAAATTCAGCCCAAAAAGATTCGGTAAACCACTTTGAAGCATAAGAGCACGACCGATTTCGGTGATATGACGGATTTTCCTCTCGGCAAGGCCATTTTATTTGAGGCGTATTGGGACAAGAAGATCGACCTTGAATGCCATTAGCAAGCAAATAAGATTTCAATGGATTTGCATACTCAGTACCACCATCAGATTGTAAGACACGAATGGACGTTGAGAATTGTTTTTCAATCATAGCTTTGAAATCCAAAAAACAGCGAAACACTTGAGTTTTATCAGTGAGAAAATATAGCCAAGTGAAACGGGAACATTCATCAACAAATAGGAGAAAATAACGAAAACCACAATTGGATGGAAAAGGTGCGGGACCCCATAAATCACGAATGAATAACGGCACCAATTTTATTAGAATAGGTAGTTCTTGACATAAAGGGAGACGATGGTGCTTGGCACCTACACAGCTAGCACAAATAGATTGAAAAGAGCAACTACTAGATGAAAAGGGAAAGAAAGACTAGACTTAATGGTGAAACACACGATGATTGGGATGACCAAGGCGCATATGCCAAATTGCAGGACTTGTACGAGTACCAATGATAGCAGCAGAAAAAGCGGATGGAGTGGATGACACAGAGGAACAATGATTGTTGTGGAGAATAGGATACATGCCATCGTTAGTCTTGCCCTTGTACAGAGGAGTTCCCGTTCGCCGATCCTGTATGCAAAAGCCAAATTTATCAAAGACAAAAACACAATCAGAGTCACGAGTGAGTTGTCCAACAGATACTAAGTTTTTGGCAAGTGAAGGCACATGAAGAGTATTTTTCAATAACAACTTAGATGTTGGAGAGGCGATGGTAACATCACCAGTGCCTGTTATAGGCAAGAGTTTGCCATTGCCTACAAGAACTTTTGCATTACCATTATAGTCGACACGGTTCGGCCAGGTTGAGAGGCATCGGAAGTCATGTGGGTAGAAGAAGCAGTGTCGGCAAACCAATGATTCTCATAGGGCATAGATCGCACCTGCATGGCTGAAAAACGCCCGAGGTAAGTCTATATTCGAGCTTGCATGAGACGATGACGGGGAGGAGGCTATGTGTCAAGGCAGTTCCGCACCATTGACAAACTACGGATGATGAGGGTGGAGGACCAAGGACTGATGGTGCAGTAGGACCACCATAGCTACCACGACCAGGAGCATAAAAGCCACCATAGTTACCACGACCACGCGTATTATTCCAAGAGTTGTTGGAAGAACCATTGTTCGACCATTATTGTTAAAGTTGGCACGACCATTGTTATGCCGTTTGGTCGAGCATTAGTGTTCCACGTTGCTACGACCACGACCATTATTGGTTGAGTTCCAATTTCGCGACCATTAGAAGAGCCACGACCACGATTTGAGGATTGTCCACGACCACCGGATGTGAACCGGCAAATAGAGCACTTGAACTCGTGTAAGTCGATGACGGGTTACGAAGACTTTGAAGATATTGTAGATGAGATTCATGATGAAGAAGTAGAGCATGAAGTTCGAGTAAAAGTGGGTAGCGAGGTTCTTGCAATTACAGTGTATATATACTTGTCCAATCAGCTCCCAATCCACGCAAGGTTGTGGAAACAAGTTCAAGATCAGAGACAGTTGTAAAGGCTGACTAATGAGTCGAGATTTCCTTGATCTTGAGGATATACTCAGAAATAGAGGAGTTACCCTTTTGAATGGTTGATAAGTTTGCTTTGAGTTGCAGAATTCTAGCTGGATTGATGGTAGCGTAGGTAGAGCGAAGATATTTCCAGACATCACGAGAATTGCCGCGTCTAGCACATTCAGATTTTAGAGGTTCAAGTGAGAGAGCGGTTGATCCAAGACACGATGGTTTGGTCGATGACCTCCCATTCTTCGTAGTTGGATTAGGAGTCTTTTCTTCTGTTACTTTGTCAACAAGTTCCTGAGCCGGGATCTCATAGGAATCATCAAGGTACTTATAGAGACGGTGAGATTTTAGAATGGGTGTTATTTGTGATTCCCAGAGAAGAAAGTTAGTTCTATCTAAGAGAACTATTTTGGTTGAAGAAGGAAGAAACGATGAGGTCATGAAAGAGCCTACACTCACCGATTGAGAAGCAGCAATAGTTGGAGATCCTGTGATTGGAGAGGTAGATGAAGCTTGAGTTGAAATACTTGACATGGTGAAAAGAAAAAGAAAACTAAGAGCAGAGGCTTAGGGGTTTGGAAGGAAGAAGAAGTTGAAAACTAGGGTTGCCGAGAGAACGTTAAGCTCTTGGTACCATGAACAGTTATGGGAATTCTCAGATTACCTACTTAGGTTATTGAGACATATATTTATATTAAGTTGTATGGATACATGTTACAATGGACTCTAATACGGATCCAACATATATATGGACTTTACATGGATATATATTCTACACTGTGGGCAGTAAGTCTTGCACACTGGATAGCAAGTCTAGCCTGATTTTGTTTCCTGATCTCTTCATTTACAAACCTGCGCACATCCTTCTGCACTTTGTCCTCATCACGGTCAGAGTTTGGATGCCTGCTGTAGGCTTCAAGTTTAGCGGCTTTAATACAAATGGCTTGAAATGGTGGTGATTCAGGTAAGAACATGTAATTTGATTGCAAAGATAATTTTAACTCTGCAGAAAATACTTGTAAGATAGTATCAGAACTGCAGGAACTTGATGATTATTTATTTCCTATGAGCTCAATCTCCAGCAAGTGATTTTTTTTTTTAAATTATTTTAAGAAAATATTTCTAAACCCCAGAGCATGTATATAAGTATAGAAGATGATTTGATACCCTAGAGCACAAAATTGAGAGAAAGTAAAAAATAAATCAAATCATTGGAAAAACATAACCGCGTACCCTTTTTCTTCCGATTCCAGCAGTCGGAGGAGGCATTAGATGCTTCGTTGCCTTCCTTAAGAGTAGAAGGTTGGTACGAGGAAGACGAAGAAGAAAGGCGCTTTCTCTCGGCTGCCATAATTGAGATTCAGAGAAGGTCGGTAAACAAACACAATTATCCGCCGTCGTCAAAAAAAAAATATTACACGAGAGAAGTACACCGATAGGATTAAAAAGAGAAAAGCGACTGGCCGTCGACTATCGCACCAATGAACTGCACCACAGCTCCTGTACGTACATGTAGTTCACGGCAATGTTGCCGGTGTTGGAGTTTATAAACCAAAATAGTGGAACTTTCATACAAACTTGAATTCTTTTGCATATAAAACTCACTCGATGGAATATTTATGAATATTGGGAATACCGGAATTTCAGGAGAACTTCTTTACCATCATCTGCAGGTTAAATATACGAAGCTTTAGAAGCGCGATCAACAACTATTCAACAGAAAGCACAAATCCACTGCGCAAACAGGTACATATAACTCCACTATCATCCATCCAGGTTAAATAGAATGATTGGTTTCGTAGTTTTTATGCTATTAGTATATTTTATTGGCAGAATGAATTGCTTCGGGGGCCTATGGACGACATGGTTTATAAAAAGTAGAGCAGTTGACAACCCTCTATCTGATGTCAGTGTTGATGATGATCCGCTTCCTGATCTCGCATTAGTTAATGACACCCTCCAGGACCTCACATTAGTTGACAATCATAATCTTGATTCTCCAGCAGTTGACAACTCTCTATCTGATGTCAGTATTTGTTGGGGTTCAGAGCTATCTACGTGCTAATCTTGCGGAAACATATTAGCTAACAAGAAACACTTGATCTCTCGGATTGCTCCATGAACCTTACTACGATCTAGGATAAGAAGAAGAGAAAGAGAACCACACAGATGCAAGCCATAAATCAAAGCAACAAGAGTAAAGTACTCACGGATTTAACGTGGTTCAACAATATACACAATGTGTGTAATATTGTCTACATCCACCAAACGGCTACGACCTCTTTATTCATTATAGAATCACCACTGAGAATTACACAACTGATTGACTAATCAACCCATCGACTCACCATAATGTGACCGAACACAAGAACTCTCACAAGCACCCTATAAGATCCAAAGTAGCGTCTTCACCCATACGAGATAACGTTTACCACATTATCTACCACAACAAGATGATCTTCTCGCACACCCCGATATAGATTACCATGGACGCCTTTAGCTCAACACCAATAATCTAATCCAAAGACCACCAAGATGATCTTCTCTTCAACAAGATGTCTTACCAACATCTCCATATGAATACTCCATAACGACATATCTTCCAACATCGATAAGTATCCCACAAGCACCATAATGGTGTACTCCTTCCACCATTAGGTCTCTCACATAACCACCTCAATAGGTGGGATGAATCCCCTCACATCTCTACGAGATTTACATTGAGGATTCCATGACTAAAACACTTAGCCTAGACCTCCTTATATAGGAGTCACAAACTTAGTTCCCAAGGAAACCATGGTCAATTAGGAAACCCATCTTATATATGGAAGTTGTCCTAAACCATCTACGTTTCCCAAACGGAGCCTTTCCGGAACCTCCTAGAATTTAGCCGTCTTCTTTGATTCCAAAACTAGGAAACTCACGTTTCCTTACATTCTCCACCTCGGATCATGCATTCATGCATGAGACGATCAACTTGTTATCCCTCCATCTTCGAACATCGATTGCACCATCACCGGTTGCCTACATATCCTCAATAGGAATCAAACCGAAATGTAGTTCACCCAAAATTGTTCCATAGAACCTCCACTTAAGAGAGCAAACCAAACTTGAACGTTACCAACTCGGACTTAACAATCCAACCCATTGGTGATTGTACAAATCTCCACAACGGGAGAAAATCTGACCATCTCAACAAATCAACAAAGATATGATCATCCGTTATGCAACATCTTGAGAAACACCTTACTCCTTTATGTTCATAACTCCACATTGATTGGCATCATTCTAGGTGTATTGCATGCCAACTCAATCTGATCATACACGATCATTGTCCATATGCCACCTTCGAATTTAGTTATAGTCATTATGCGCCCTTGAGCCTTTGCCACCTTCGAATTTGTTCCATACCATGAACACGGCTTAAATGTCTTGGCCTTCCTTGCTCCACCCGAGTTAATGTTACGCTCTTATAAGCCACTAACTCCAAGTTACGCACCACATCCGTTAGGGTTGACATCCATAACTAATCGATCAACAAATGAAACTATCACAAGTAGCCTCCATGCATCTGCCTAAGCATTACCTTAGCAGAACCATAGTCTTCATCTTCGTCTAAACTCCAAATAAGTAATTGCTTATTTAAACAATCGATCACATACTTGCTCTTTTCCATGAGCATGTCCTCCAAAGCGAGTTAACGAGAAACCTTGCGTTAGTTTATAAAACCAACCTTCATGTTAGCTTCCAAGAAACTAACCATCTTGTATGTACCAAAGCATATTGAGCATGACTCTAATCTGCGACCAAATACAACCAATCCATGGATCATTGCCACTACGTGCCAATCTCGAGCTCATCTCTTATGAATCTTGCTCACGAGCCTATCTCCATTGGATTATGATTACAACCATATTTTCCCAATTGCGTTTTACTCCTTCAAAAAGCTCATCATATCTTCAACTAATGCATACATACCATACTAAATATGTCCGACTTTCAAGCAGTCTTTGGCCGGTGACACACTAAACATCTTCACCACTTCAAGAACCTCAACGGGCTTTGACAACAATGTCCTTTTAACGAGCTTTAACATAATTGTCAAGATAGTCTTTTATCAATTTCTTAGCAAGCATGTAGTTTCGACTTCACGACGGTCAAACCACAACATAATAAGACTTGGATAACACCGTGACTAATGTCGAAGAATTCATTGTTACCGTCGTAACAACGTAATGTCACACATTCTTTCTTGTGAATATCCTTTCCGAATCTTGCTCCAAACGTACACCAACGTTTCGAAATCGATAACCCGTACTCCAAACAAAGACTCAATCACACATAGCCATAATCTGAAACCTTTGGTAACTTCCTCAAGCTCCAAGCAATTCAAGACGATGTTGTGTTTATTTTCTCAAACTATGTAGAGAAAATAACTTGACGGAAACTATATCGTTGCTGAGCCAAATTTCTCAAAAGAAATCTTTACATTCATCTCTACAAAGCTCATTCCTATTGAAACCAATTTCAATAACCATAGCGGATGAGCAACCCCCAAATATTATCATCGCTATAATGTAGCTCTCTCCAATAGAAAGTCTCACACTGATCATTAGGAAATCAAATAGCCAATGGATAATAAAGGTTGATGGAAAACACGCCGAAATTGTAGCCCTTCTCAAATTCATGCACCGTGTTTTCTCCTTGTAGTATGCGCTACTTACATAGCCACACCACTATACACATTGTAGTATTATGTCTTTATTCTTTAAACTCTTGAAGTGTCCAAGCGATACCTTTTAATTCCTCAAAACGGGTCTTCACCAAAGTAGGAACGTATCAGCAACACAAATAGACCAACTTATTTCCTCAGACGGTCTTGCACTTCAACTAGCTCCGATCGACTTCAAATGGTGTACAAACAAACAAATCTTCGACTGAACGTCATCGGGAAGAATCAAAAGATCACAAACTGTCTAGCTTCTCTATCGGAAACTTGACGAAGAGAAACTCCATAAAACATTGTTCTACCCGACACAATGCCATACTCAACACATACAAACAAACCCTACAAACCGTGTCACAAAATTCTTCTTAAAAATAAGAAACCATAGCTCCACCACAATAAATATCACATCTTCATCCAACGATCAATGTCCTGCAACTATCCGTAGCCACACGCTTCAAATACTAAGACTGAATATCAAACTCTTCACTTCTGGAACATATCACACCTTGGCCAATGGACAATACATCCAAAACGAAACCTACTAAGAGATTTCCCAAATCCTTATTGTAGTAAACAACTAAGGCAGAACGAGTATGAATTCATCTTCACATTCTTCAACTTCAGGTTAAAGAAAATCAAAGAACATGATCTAATTGATGATGATTGATAACTAGTTATTGTTTCCCTTGGTTTGGAACAATAATGAGACTTTGACATGCTTATATTCCATCTTTACTTCCACAAACATACGAAACAATATTCGTGTCTCAACTACGATACTCTTGCCTTCTTGTGTCTTGCCAAGCAAACACCCGATTAATTGAAAACCAATCTATGAAGATCTTTCAAACAGTTCACAAGAATATAGTACGAAGTATAGAGAATAAATAAACTTACTTGAAGCCATGCATAGGGTTCCCTGCTCCAATAAGAATCAATGCCAAATCTCCAATGTAGAGAGCACCAAAACATCAAGACCATACATCTTGACCATATCGAATGCGATCACCTTGTATAATCCCATTCCTTCAAGTACGCTTTACTTTGCTTTGTTCCAAAACCGATGAAATCAAATCCTACACATACTTGATAACATCAAACTTTGCATCTTCGGAAGTCGTAACATCAAATCCTCACTTACTTGATGAAACCAAATCCTTCGTCTTCAAAATTTTATGCTACTGGAAAACCCAAAAAAAAAACTTCTCTCTTCAAACCTTTTATCCAACCTCGCTCTGATACCAATTGTTGGGGTTCAGAGCTATCTACGTGCTAATCTTGCGGAAACATATTAGCTAACAAGAAACACTTGATCTCTCGGATTGCTCCATGAACCTTACTACGATCTAGGATAAGAAGAAGAGAAAGAGGACCACACAGATGCAAGCCATAAATCAAAGCAACAAGAGTAAAGTACTCACGATTTAACGTGGTTCAACAATATACACAATGTGTGTAATATTGTCTACATCCACCAAACGGCTACGACCTCTTTATTCATTATAGAATCACCACCGAGAATTACACAACCGATTGACTAATCAACCCATCGACTCACCATAATGTGACCGAACACAAGAACTCTCACAAGCACCCTATAAGATCCAAAGTAGCGTCTTCACCCATACGAGATAACGTTTACCACATTATCTACCACAACAAGATGATCTTCTTCGCACACCCCCGATATAGATTACCATGGACGCCTTTAGCTCAACACCAATAATCTAATCCAAAGACCACCAAGATGATCTTCTCTTCAACAAGATGTCTTACCAACATCTCCATATGAATACTCCATAACGACATATCTTCCAACATCGATAAGTATCCCACAAGCACCATAATGGTGTACTCCTTCCACCATTAGGTCTCTCACATAACCACCTCAATAGGTGGGATGAATCCCTCACATCTCTACGAGATTTACATTGAGGATTCCATGACTAAAACACTTAGCCTAGACCTCCTTATATAGGAGTCACAAACTTGGTTCCCAAGGAAACCATGGTCAATTAGGAAACCCATCTTATATATGGAAGTTGTCCTAAACCATCTACGTTTCCCAAACGGAGCCTTTCCGGAACCTCCTAGAATTTAGCCGTCTTCTTTGACCTAAACTAGGAAACTCACGTTTCCTTACAGTATTTACGATGATCCGCTTCCTGATCTCACATTAGTTAATAACAGCCTTCAGGACCTCACATTAGTTGACAATAATATTCTTGATTCTCCGGCAGTTGACAACTCTCTATCTGATGTCAGTATTTACGATGATCCGCTTCCTGATCTCACATTAGTTAATAACAGCCTTCAGGACCTCACATTAGTTGACAATCATATTCTTGATTCTCCGGCAGTTGACAACTCTCTATCTGATGTCAGTATTTACGATGATCCGCTTCCTGATCTCACATTAGTTAATAACAGCCTTCAGGACCTCACATTAGTTGACAATAATATTCTTGATTCTCCAGCAGTTGACAACTTTCTACCCCTGATCACAGTAGCTGATGGTTATCCGCTCCCTGATGTCGCATTAGTTGAAAAACCTCTCATTCATCACCCATCTGTAGACAATGATCATCTCCCTAGCTGTGTTCTACCAGTTGTTGATAACTCAACTTATCATTCACCAACAGTTGAAACAACTCTCCTTGACCTCCCTTATCATATCATTACAGACATACTTATTAGACTCCCAGCAGAATGTGTTGTCCAGTGCCAACGTGCGTCTAAGCTCCTTGAATTGTTAACCAGAACTCCTTTATTTATTCGAACACACCTTGCTCGTAAAGCTACTTCTATCATCGCTCTGCAATCTTTTTCGCAATCGAGTGACCGAGTGATCAAGTGTTATTTTATAGACGAGCAGGCTGAAAACGTTCGTAAAGCAAAACCGAAACTTGATTTCTGTTACTCGCTGAAAAATGACCCGGTCATGCTTTATGATTCTTACGATGGGTTTCTTCTATTTAAGAACACAAATAACTCACGGGCATCCATTTTTGTGATATGGAATCCTACGACAGAAGAACAAGTAACTATTACGACGGAAGGTTGTCTCTTTCAGGTATGTGGATTTTACTTCAATCCTCAGAACAAGAAATACGAGGTGCTTCTTGCATATAGGGAATATCGGAGAAGTCGTCGAGAGTGTTTCTTTGACGTACTAAGTTTAGGATCCAAACTACGGAGAAATATTGGCAGATACTCGTATATGCCAATGAGAGAAAGACCCCCACGATCATTAACGGGACTTTGTTTTGGATGGTTGACGGAGTTTACGGTGATTTTGGGAACCCTGAGTTCACTTGTTCAAATTCCATAATGGCATTCGACATTGGAACAAATAAGTTTAGCACGATGCAACACGGTGGAGCTTCATGTGATAATCCTGCTCGCTATTGTACTAAGCATGATTATATGCGTTTATTTGAGATGAAAGGGCAATTGGGTTTATGTCGACAAAAAATGTTTTTCTGCCAAATCTTTGAACTTGTGCTATGGGTGTTAAACCCCGCAACAAATAGCTGGACTAATACACACACTGTGACCCTTCCCAAACACTCTAAGCCAAAATATTTCTCGTATTTGCCAAATGGAATGAAAGTGGAAGTTGTGAAGATGAAGGATGGCAAATTGCTAGTTCGACAGGAGGACAGAATGTTGCTTTGGGATTTGGATTTGAGTACTACTCAAAAGATTGTTGAGAAGAAAGGATTTGAGAATGATAGTTTTCGACCGTAATTCATACTCATAGTCTAGTCTCCTTGGATACTGATAAATTCATACACTTAGACGCGGAAAAACGATAAATCTTTGTTATCTGTGATTACATAGATTTTTTTTTTTTGCCAAGTCCAATAGAAGAAAAAAATAATAATAATAATTTATGTTCGTTACTAGAGATCTAAGTTCAATAATCGTCAGCATTATCTGAAAGCTTGAAGGATATGGATGCTGTGGATAGTCAAAGTGGTGAAGGAGCTTAAAGAAACAGTCAAGTCTTCCTAGTATGTGTACATTGTCTCTAAATCCTTTTCGTATGCTTCTTTGTATTTCCAGTCAAAACGTTTGTTTTAGGGGTGCACTGAATTTGTGTCTTACTGTGGGTTGCAAATGAAAGTTTGTTTTACTATTCTGATATAATCTTGTCCATCTTGAAACTAAACCTACTATGGTGGTAGGTTGTGAATAACAAATAACCCAAAACAAAAATTCAAAACGTTTCGTTATATTTCTGCTGCCACTTGCTACTATTGCATTGCCTGCAAAGAATCAAGGGTTATACATGTCTGTTGACTGAGTCATTTTACATTTATTTGTTGAACTGTTTAGTTGTCATTTACATCTTTTAGTGAATTCCGCAGAAGTTCTTTGTTTTTCTCATGGTATGGTAAACTGTTGAAAGAACTCGAGACGCAGGGATCATATCAGAGAAAGACGAATGTTTTTGGTGATGAACTAACATTAGCCATGGATAAGCATGAAATAGATAAAGCCAAGTATGCCGTTTATTTAAACAAAGGTGGTGCACAATGCGGTACTGCCATTGTTGCAGGCAAAGAGTGCCTCAGAGAAATGATCATGTGATTGAGGCCTATTCAAGGGCAGGAGATAGTAGGAAGAAGCCAAAATCTATAACCATAAGGTCTCCGATTCGGACGATTTAAAAAAAAAAAAAACGATTCCTCTTTCTCTATTCGCAATCATGTCATGAGCGGCCGACAATCGAAGTGCCCTAGTTGTATTTCCGCTAGGCCTGCACACGGTTCGGTTCGGTGCGGTTAGTTGTAAAACCGTTCAACTAACCGTTTATAGTGCGGTTAGCACATTTAAAACCGTAACCGAACTCAATAGTATTCGGTTCGGTTTTAACCATAAATTAACCTGTCAGAAATTCTGACAGATTTTGTACCTGCACCTGCACATGTACAGTGTATTTCCATTCCATACTTAAGAAATAACATCTTACCATACTTAATAGATTAAACAGATCCATTCCATAAGAGTCTAAACTCTAAAGATCACACACACAGTCACACACATAATGAAGTCCAAAAGCAAGGAGTCTAAACTCTAAAGATCAAACACACACACAATAGTCTTAAAGTTCAACATAAGAAAGTAGCACGAAGAGTCGAAGACAAGTAAAAGACTCCATAGTTCAGTCTATCCATCCAATTCTCAAGCCAACAATCCCCTTAATCCTCATCCTTGCCCAAAATGTCTGCAAAGAGAAAAACTCAAAAGTCAGATCAAAATTCTTCACATCATGGGTAATGTAATTCAAGTGTCTACAACTAATACACCACACAACTTGAAACTCCAAGTTCAAAAAGGACAGGGAATACAAAAAGTAACATAAAAAGGACCAGCACCCACAAACACTACACCACACAACTTAAAGAATCAAACACTTTCTCTTTAATCTTCATATGCAAGCCCTAAGCAATTACATAATCATAGATAATGAAACTGAGTGCAACTGACTGCAAGTTTGCAACTCCACTAACCATAAATCATGATACGCAAAAGAAATGACAACTATAGAAATTTTAAGTCAAATAAGAAGTCAATCATGATATGTAAAAGGTGACTGCATTCATTCAAGTGAAACTCTAACTGGATTCATTCAAGTGACAAACAGTTCTAACTGGATTCATTCAACTATAGAAATTTTAAGTCAAATAAGAAGAGAAGAGATTCCATTACCTTCTTCAATGCTGGCATTGTCATCTGGTATATAGTCACATATGAAATCAAGAGAGATAGGTTTCTGCAACCAGCTTTGCGTACATAGAAGTGCTTCAACTGTCCTGGCAGATAGCATGCTTCTCCATGGAGTAAGAATGCGCTTCCGTGCATCGAATGCGGACTCTGAAGCAACCGAGGACACTGGTATTGCCAAAATATCCTTCGCCATAAGTGATAATACCTTATACTTGGTACTATTAGCCTGCCACCATGCCAGAATATCAAAATCCCTTGTAGATGTTTCACAGTCATCAAGCAAATACCTTTTCAGTTCAGACTTTGGATGAGTAGAGTGAACATTCATTCTTCGCCTTTTCTTCCTCGACTCAAGCACATCCTCAATGTTCTCTTCTTGCACACAAACTACCATGTCATCCACACCGGAGTTGTTGACCCAAGACCTAAGACATCAAGACAAATGCACAATCAATATTAGTAAATGATGATGATAACAACATTTATAATATCTAAGTATGTAACAAATAGAACAAAAGCGAGATAACTAAAGTTCAAAAGCTGATGTCACCTTCATCTACATTAGCATTTGAATACATGGTGTTGTACTCTTCATAAAGTCTACCCATGTCTTGTTTCACAGCTTTCAAAACAGTCCCAACCCTGAAATCTTCTTGCTCATACAAACATTCAAGATCAAACTTCAAACCAGACTCTTTCTCTCGAGGATCAAGCAACTTAGCAAAAAAAAAGAACAGAGTTCATGTCTTCATAATCCCCCCAATATGAGTTGTACTTTTTAAACATTACTTCTGCCATCTTAGAAATATGAGCATCTCGGTTTCCTATATTTCTAAGACGAACCAACTGTTCATGAATCAAAGCTAACTGCCATAAAAACTCATGTGTAGTAACTTTGTGTAGAAGCGAGAGAATTTAACAGTAGCATCAAAGAAAATTTTTAAACATTTTACAAGACTCCTAGCATATGACCCGGTCTGCTGACATATGGAGCATGATGACGGGGCTTGTTCCTTTTCTTCGTATTCCTCTTTTTAGTTACATCACATTCACTTTCAGATTCACTAGAACTCAGAAAATAAGCTTCATCATCAATTACAACAGTGTCATCATAAGGATTAGGTAAAGCTTCACATTCAAATTCTTTAAAAATATACTTATCTCGAAAGCTCTTGTCTTCTCTTTCTAACCTCTTAAAGACCTTCTCATATGGAATGGCAGCTTCAAGCATTAGATATGTAGCATTCCACCGGGTCTTCACATCCAAGAAAACCATCTTCTTACAATCAATCTTCTCAAGAGCAGCACATTCTTTGAATTTGGTCAACCTAGAGGGAGATCCAGTGACATACTTGACAACTGATCTGATCCTGCTAATTGACTTGTGATACAGAAACACAGCATCTTTAACAACAAGCGCAAGAACATGCGCAACACACCTTACCTGATAAAAGAATGAAACAAGGAACTATAAACATGTTGCATATACAGAAAGCATGAAACAAGGAAATACAAAGTGTACAAGCAATGCTACTGATAATTTGTAACAATAATATAAACATGTTGCATACTGATTATCCAAGTACTCATACTTTCTAAATCTACATTTAGGATAAAATAACACTACAACTTAAGTACAAATTCAAACATATTCCCCATTCCATACAACATGACTAAGCAAAATATCATCAAAAGATTCAAAAATACTCTACAATTTTACATAATTAATACATTTCATGGTTGAAATGAGCAGTATTTAAATGGCTAAATGAAACAATTAAACTAACAGCAAGAAGAAAAGCAATCTAACTCGCATGTATTCAACTCTAAATCGTTGCTCAGTCAATTAATGACACTGGTTTGAAGATACCCGATCGCCACATTATTTGCACTGACATTGTCCAAAGTCACACCAAAAAGATCTTCTAACCCCCAATCCAGCAAACATTTCTCAAGTGTTTTCCCAATATCCACTCCAGTATGACCCTTGATCTGGCAGAACAGGATGATTCTCTTTTGGAGCTTCCAATGAATATCAATGAAGTGCACAGTCACACACATGTAGTTGAAGTTGTTTGGAGAGGTCCATGTATCAGTTGTGAGAGAGACTCTTTGTTTACTTTCCTTGAAATATTTCTTCAACTTATCTTTCTCATCTTTGTAGATTGTTAAGAGATCTCTGTATATGGTCATCCCTTGGCACCTTGAATCTAGGTTCCAACTGTTCACTGTATCTTCTAAACCCTTCTCCTTATACAATTCTAAATGGTAGTTCATCTATTATGACAAACTCAGCCAATCTCCTTCTACACATATCCTTGTCATAGCTATCAACAACCAATTGGGATGACTTGTCCTGGTCTTGGTGGTGGAAAAATAAACTTTGTTGACCCTTGACTTCTTGTTTGGATTCTCAGGACATGTGCCTAAATGTGTCTTCATGCTGGAGGTGCCATTTCCTCGACTATTTGCTTGCAACTTCTTCTTGCAGTGCTTACATTATGCTTGTTTGTCATTGACCCTTGTAAAATCATTCCATACTTTCGACCTCACTTTTCCCTTCTTCTTTGGTTCAGTTACAGCTGCAGGGTCCTGTGTAGCCTGATGAGTTTCTTGTGTAGCATCAACTTGAGGTGTTGTTGTTGCAGAAGTTGTTACTTGAGTAGACTCAGCTGCAGGGGATTGAGAGGCTGGAGATGCACCTGCCATCTTGCAGCTCGATAATGAATTTGAACTTGATCCAAGCATTACCACCTGCAACAAACATCATTTCCAACATTTAGTTCAAGAAGCAACAATACAAGCACACATATCACTACTCAAGAAGATAAGGAAGAACAAAGGATTCTACTTAAGCTCAGGCAAAAATTTGGGAACCAATCAGCATTACAATCATGGATTTCATCATCAAACCCTAGCCACTAAACTAATCAGCATTATAATTTGTAACTCTAACAACTCAGTTACCAAAATCTCACTTCACAGTATTACACAAATAGTTCCAACAACAATTTCTCAAAGAGTAATTCATATAACAACAATACCTCATAGATTTAAACACCCATTAAAACCCTTTTGCTCATAGATTCATAGTCACAGACTCACGGATAATAAATCACTTCAAGGGTTTTACATCAAAAAAAAACTTTTTCATAATCAACATTGAAGATTGAACTCAAATCAAACAGAACAAGTCAAGTGAAGGGTTTTACCTGTTTGATATGACAATACTCTTTTAATGAAGAACTCCAGCTGCTGGTAATTCCATACTCTTCAAGTTCTGAGAACATAAAATCAAAAAAACAAAAAAAAATAAAAATAATAACCCTAAATTGATTGATAAACAGTAATCGATTGACTTAACAAATCGATTGATTAAACAGATTTCAAACCATCTCGAGTATCAAAAGAAACCCTAAAATAAAAAAAAAACCTAGAAATTGATAAAAAAAAAATCAATCAAATAGAAAACAACTTACTAGATCATAGAGGTGGTGGTGCTCTTAAGTCTTGAATCTTGATGGAGGTGGAGGAGGCGAATCAGGCGACTATATGCAGGAAGAGAAGATTCTGGTTATGGAAGCCACGGGAGAGAGACGGAGGAGTCGGAGAGGAAGAGAAGAAGAAATGAAATGGCTGCAGAACAGAAATAGTTTAGGGTTTCCAGTTTTTATACTATAGGGTTACCCTATTTTAGACGACTAGGATTAATCCTAATAGAAATAAATCAACGGCCTATAATAATCGGTTATCGGTTCGGTTAGGGTGCGGTTAGTAGTGGAACCGATAGCCGAACCGAATATCCAACGGTTACCAAAATTAAAACCGACACCGACCGTTGGATTATCGGTGCGGTTACGGTTCGATTAGTGCGGTTATCGGTTCGGTTCTGTGCATGCCTAATTTCCGCCCCAGCATATATATCATTAAACAAAACTAATTGTACTTTCATACAAACTCGAATTCTTTTCCGTTTCCGTATAAAACTCTAGATTCGATGGAATAGTGCTTTTAGGAGAACTTGATGAAGCTTCTTAGCTTCCATCAACAGAAAATACAATTCACTGCTCAGACTGAACTTGTAATTCCATTATCATCCATCCGTTAAAAGGTTAGTGTGTTGTGCAATTTTGTTTTCGTGTCTATGCATGATGGTTGAAATTAAATTAATGATTAGCTTTGTACAGTAGAAACTCTATAAATTAATGTTGTTGGGATCATCAAAATTTATTAATTAAGCGAGATATTAATTAACCAATAAATTAATACTTATTAATTTATAGATAAATTTCATATCAAATAATTAGTTTCTATAAACAAGATGCCATATCATATCTTTTATATTTCCTATATAATTTTTTATAAAAACACAATGTCAGATCATATTTTTTTATAAACACAATATCAAATCATATTTTCTAAATAAATTTTTATCAAAAAAACAAAATATTTCATATAGAAATACAAAATGAAATCTACTAACAAATAAAAAAAATATTTTATATAAATACAATATGAAATCATAGTACTAACACAAACAAATCATACACACAAATATGGCTTCTCATCTTAAAGGTGTTAAAAAATCAACAATGACCGATGAAATTAGAGATGAAATTAGAGCATTATTCAAGCACAAGAAGGATAATCCAACAACACCAAAAATTCTTGCAATGATAAGAAAAATTAGAGATGAAATTCAATGCGATATTGATTTTAGCAAAAAACAGAAGACAATTAAATTATTTTTCAAAAAGTCTTCGTAAATCATTAATGTATGAATATATATATATATTAATGATTTACGAAGACATATATACATATATATATTAATGATTTACGATATTCATTAATGATTTACGAAGACATATATACATATGCATTATATATATATACATATATAATGCATTATTAATTTATATTTCATATGGGGCCTACATAGGTAATCAAAAAAGTATTATCTTATAATTTTAATTAGCGAATTATTAATTTGGCACGTTGTCCCTGACTCGGGACTGGCCAAAAATATTATTTAAGAGAGTTTATTAAATAATCGAGTATTAATTAAAAGAGTTTCTACTGTAGTTTAAGTTTTTAATATGTTCTTCGCAGAATGAGTTGCTTCGGCGGCCTATGGACTACATGGTTCATAAAAAGTAGAGCAGTTGACAACCCTCTATCGGATGTCAGTATTAATGATGATCCGCTTCATGATCTCTCATTAGTTAATGACACCCTCCAGGATCTCACATTAGTTGACAACCATATTCTTGATTCTCCAGCAGTTAACAACCCTCCACCAGATGATCACAAAGTTGATGGGTATCCGCTCCGTGATCTCGCATGCGTTGACAAACCTCTCGTTCCTCACCCATCTGTAGACGATGATCATGTCCCTAGCTGTGTTCTACCTGCTATTAATAACTCAACTTATCATTCACAAACAGTTGAAACCGCTCTCCTTGACCTTCCTTATCATATCATTATAGACATACTTTCCCAGCAGAATATGTCGTCCGGTGTCAACGTGCGTCTAAGCTCCTTGAGTTGTTAACCAGAACTCCTTTATTTATTCGCACACACCTTGCTCGTCAAGCTACTTCTATCATCGCTCTGCAATCTTTTTCACAATCGAGTGACCAAGTGATCAAGTGTTATTTTATAGACGAGCTGGATGAAAACGTTCAGAAGGCAAAACTGAAACTTGATTTCTGCTACTCGCAGAAAGATGACCCGGTCATGCTTTATGATTCTTATGACGGGTTTCTTTTATTTAAGAACAAATTTTTCTCAACGGAATCCCAGGGACGAAGCTAGGATTATTTGGGGGGACAAATATATATAGGTATAGTAGTTTTGCCGCAAAAAGAGGCGGTCGAAGGCCGCAATTTTTTTTTAGGCTTTGGTATTTTCCTTCAAATGATGTCACCAAAATATCCAATAAGTTGTAAGATGTTTAGATTGATGGTTGGATTTAATATTTTGATATTTTTCACTTCTTTCCTACGTAATTTTGATATTTAAGCCAAGTTTTATATGATAAGTACCTAATACCAATAGTTTTTTAAGTGTATAGTAGAGGTTCAAGGCTCTCTATGTAATATATAAATATAATGGGGACAAATTTATAAATACTTAAAATTTTCAAGTCTAAAATGGAAATTATGTAAATCCTAAATATCTAATTAAGGACCGTTGTCCCCACTAGACTGGTGTATCTCCGTGCTGGGAATCCATTTTTGTCGTATGGAATCCTACAACAGAAGAACGGGTAACTATTACGACGGAAAATTCTGACTTCATGGTATGTGGATTTTATTGCAATCCTCACAACAAGGAGTACGAGGCGCTTCTTCTACATCGGCCACTAAATGGTGGAAACAGTGGAAAGTTTGCCTTTGACATACTAAGTTTTGGATCTAAATTACGGAGAAATATTGGGAGATACTCGTATATGCCAATGAGAGAAAGACCCCCCACGATCATAAATGGGACTTTGTTTTGGATGGTTGTGATATTTACAAGTGATTATGAGAACGTTCACTTTACTTGTTCAAATTCCATAATGGCATTCGAAGTTGGAACAAATAAGTTTAGCACGATGATAATACTTTCATAATAAGCATGATTATATGAATTTATTTGAGATCAAAGGACAATTGGGTTTATGTCGGACAGTAAATGCTTTTCATTCAAATACTAAACTTATGATATGGGTTTTAAACCCGACAAACAAATAGCTGGACTAATACACACACTGTGAACCTTCCCATACACTCTAAGCTGAAATATTTCTCACGTTCGCCAAATCGCTTCAAAGTGGAAGTTGTGAAGACGAAGGATGGCAAATTGCTAGTTCGACAGGAGGACACGCTGTTGCTTTGGGATTTGGATTTAAATACTCACAAGGTACTAAGGAAGAAAGGATTTGAGAATGATAGTTATCGACCAGTAATTCATACTCATAGTCTAATCTCTTTGGATACTGACAAATTCATACACTTGGACGCACGCAGAAAGACGTTAAATTTTTGTTATTTATACATAGAAAAAAATAATAAAAAATATTTTATGTTCGATACTAGAGACCTGAGTTCAATAATCGTCAGCATTAGCTGAAAGCTTGAAGGATATGGATCAAAGTGGTGAAGGAGCTTAAAGAAACAGTCAAGTCTTCCTAGTATGCGTACATTGTCTCTAAAACCTTTTCGTATGCTTCTTTGTATTTCCAGTCAAAACGTTTGTTTTAGGTATGCACTGAAGTTTTTGTTCATTTAATTTCTAAAAATTATGTTCATACCAGAAAGACGTTAAGTTTTTGTTCGTTTAATTCGTCAGCATCAAATTCAATTTTTTATGACTTAGCCTTTATTTATTTATTTTAAATTTATATTCATATCAGTATCAAATTCTTTATCTTAGTGTGTTCTCAAATTTATTTAGCTGACAGTGTTTTCTGCATTTAAATTTTTTATTGGCCGACCAAAAGGGAGGCCTTTTATGTGATGAGAAATCTGCACCCTGTCAGTCACAAATGGGCGTGCAAAAACCCGTTTTTCCAGCAAAAAAAAATTTCTTCGAATCGAACAACATCTTCATCGTTTTTCCCCGGACTTTCTTAGTTACAGACCTACCAAGAACTGCATCTATCGGAGATTGAAATAATTTGTGAGTTTTTCGATCCATAAACGAAGAATTTAGGATCCAGATTTCACCCATGAACGAATTTAATTCTTTCAATTGGGATGAAGTTTAATTTTTTGTTATTCAAATCTATTAGATCAATAGTCGATGCTTCATATTAATCTGGGTTGAAAGATATATCCAGAAATCTGATGGATAATCGAAGTTACTGCACTTCAAAAATTAACCCTGTAAAACGGGTCACACAGGGCAACCGGGCGAAGAAGAAGCATTAAACCCGTTTCGATGCAAAAATAAGTTTCCTTTTTGGTCGGCCTCCCCACCGTGCGCGGTAATCTAGTATACAAAAGGCCCGAGTTTGAAACTCATATGTATCAAATTCTTTATCTCATGGCTATATTCTGCATTGAAGAGTGAGCATTTGATTATCACGTGATAAGGCACGTGACACTAAGAACCCTATCTCAAAACCTACCTTTTGCCCATAAACCCTGAAGAAGAACTTTTAGAAAAATTCTTCTTTCCTTGAATTAAAATGGCTCTGATTTTCCCATCAAATTCAGCTGTTTATTCTTCTTCATCAAACACCAAATTCTACATATATTCATCTCAAAACTCAAACCCAGATTTCAATTTCAATTTCAATCTCCTAAAAACTAAAAAAATCCCATCTTTAACCTCAAATTCAGCTGTTTATTCTTCCTCATCAAACACCAAATTCTACATATATTCATCTCAAAACTCAAACCCAGATTTCAATTTCAATTTCAATCTCTTAAAAACTAAAAAAATCCCATCTTTAACCTCAAAATCAAAAATCAACAATAGTCCAATCCAACCTCCACAAAAACCACTAAATTTCTTCACTTGTAGAGATGGCATGACCTCCTCTAATGTTGAAGAAGAAAGAATTGATATGGATTATGATTATGATTCTGAAAATCTGGAATCACCATGGGAAGGTGCTGTTATTTACAAAAGAAACCCATCAATTACACATTTGGAGTATTGTACTACTTTAGAGCGATTAGGGTTTGGAGAAGTGTCTTCTGATGTATCAAAATCTATGGCTTCAAAAATGGGATTAAGGGTTACAAAATCTGTTAAGGATTTTCCACTTGGAACACCTGTACAGATCTCTATAGATGTTACCAGGAAGAAACACAGGTTAAGACTTGATGGAGTTATCAAAACTGTGCTTGGTCTTAGCTGCAATGGGTAATTTCATTTTTTTTTTTCTTCTCTATTTTTCGACTACATTTTGTGAAATATTCTTTCTTTGAAGTAGAAATTGATGATTTAGTAACTTGGTCTACATTCAATATCTTCATTTTGGATAGTCTAGTAGATTTTTACTTAATGTCTAGCCTGTAAAGAACTATTGAAGTTAGAAAGACTGGAGGATTGTGAATTATAGAGATAGAATAGAAAGAAGATGATAAACTGAATGCGAACGAGGCCTAGGGAAGTCCATATGTGTGACACTTGATCAGGTTCTTGTGTTTAACCGGAAATCGTACCTATATGATAGTTTATCTTCTCTGTGGCTGTTGATTTTATTCGTTTATAGTTATCCCTTCAGCTGAAATACGTTTGTTGGCACTTAGGCAGAACTAATCACTGCTGCAATGGATTCCGTTTTATTAGTTCAAGTGCTAGACTAGATGTGATTTTTATCCTGCCATATAGTGTTCTTTTAGGAGGTTTATTATAGAATTCTCAACAAAAAGAAACCCAATTCTGTTTTACCAATTAAAATAAACAGATACTTTCTGCAAGAAATCAGATACCATATTAGTGGTTTGTTGTTAATGGGGAAGCCTTGGACGTGATTTTCACAGTTTCGTTATATTATTGCATTAGTTAGATGGTCGTGTACAGATGCCGCAGGGCTCACCATTAGTATCAGGGCGTATTGGGTACCTTGGATTTTGACCCACTTAATGACAAACTCTTTAGCCATGTTTGTTTTGTCATCCAGTGGGGATTTTAGGTTACAAAGCCAACTATGTTGTTTGGGGCGAGGTGTTCAATGCAGTGTTGGTGTACAAAATATGGAGCCGCATCGAGGCGATGCGGAGCCATAGCATTAGTCATCCATTTAGTTATATGATGTCTCAACCAAAATGAAAGGGGCTTTAATCTCAGTGAAATAAGAGAGCCCCAGATTGAAATGTATGTCTAAGTGCTTTATCTAAGGTTTTAGGTTTGTCAGTTAGGTCTTAACAGATTTCCCTAGATAAAGGTGGCGCCTCAGCTGGGTGAAGCACCTAGGCACCAAAACTCCCGCTTTTGGCGCCTATGACAACAAGCAAACCAATAACTAAAATATGTATGGTATAATTTCAAACCAAAAAGATTCAAATTCCTATAGTACATTGGTTATGATTTTTGCATACAGTATCGTTGGAAGGATTTCAAAAAAAATTTCTAATTGTTACTACTTTCCAATTCTTTAGATTCTTTCTGTCCCATTCTGAAGTGAGCATTGTTTACTCTTCCTTATATAATAGCACCTGAATTTGCTTGGGCGATTTTGTCTGGGATGTTTTGATCCATAAACTAACCTAAGGTTCCCTTTTCCGTTCTTAATGGACAGGTGTGGTGGACCAGCAGCCGAGGGTGTATTCTCGAACTTCACTCTTTTACTAGATGAAGAACCAATTGAAGAACCTGAGGTCATCGATATGGGTGTCATATTTGGAGAGGAGAAATCCTCCAAAACTTCCTCTTCCCTAAATGAGGGGGAAGCAGATGATTATGAAGATTCTTTAATCGACTTAGACGATCGTCTCTACTTTCCTCCTGAAGATAGAGAAATCGATATTTCTAAAAATATCCGTGACTTGGTTCACATAGAGATCACCATAAATGCAATATGTGATACGAATTGCAAAGGTATATGTCTAAAATGTGGTACGAATCTCAACCTTGGTAGTTGTAATTGTAATAGAAAGGAGGAGAAGAAGGTAAACTTTGGACCTCTTGGAGATCTGAGAAAGCAAATGCAGCAGAAGTAACTTTATGTATTGCTAGAAATTAAAACCCTCAGAGATCTCTATATTTATGTTTCTAAGAATCGTTTGATGGGTTCTGTAAATGTCAAATCGTTTTTTGTTTAGCCATTCCCCCTCTTATGGGGAAAATATTTGAAAACAATGGAAAGATCGATGTACATTGACAGCTGATAACAGACTTTGTGCATCCCTAGTTTTCTGGGAGATGAACTGCTATTTACAACACCCGACTGAACAATATCGAACAACGATTCAACAAAGATGCTAGAATTGCATCATGAGAATAACCCCATGTTTGGATCAGTTGACAATTCACAATTTATTTTATTTTATTTTTTAATCAAAAACTCAGCTTTCTGAAACACAGGAAGGACAACGACGCCACGTATGAAACACAGGACTCGATTTAGTAACTTTAGCTAAGGCATTCACAGCCTGATTACACTGCCTAGGAACCAACACACAATATAAACCTACTGAGCCATGAAGGGGAATTTACAATCAGAGAGAGTGTTTAGATTCTCCCAGCAAATAGAGCTACAAGAACATAAGACACTCTTTATTACATTTTTACAATCTCCTCCTAATAAAACAGTCTGTCCGCAAAGTTGCGAAGTTCCTTGATCTAGCAAGCAGCATGCAGAAGTGCAGTAGCTTCAGCGCTTCAAGAATTTCACTCCTTTCCTAAAAACCCTTTCTCGAAACTGAAATTCAAACTAAAGATGTGCTGATTTAACACTTAACCTGATCAGTATTCAATCCTACCCACCAATAGAGAAGTGACCCTTTCTGTTGGTATGTTCAGCAGTAGGTCAAATCCCAGAGAGAAGGATTTGATGCCAGAAATTTTGGAGAAAAACAACAACCCCTCTCTCTTTTATTCTTTTTCACTCTCCCCTACTTGACTTTCTACTTTTCCCCACTTTCTATTTACAGTCTTTACTCTCTGCCTAAACCCCTTGTCTTTCACAATTCCCATACTTAGAATAGCTATAATGATTGCTTAATTAATCTTCATCTTTTTTCTGCAAGTACTACTACAACTTTATTTATAGATTTACTTTGATGGAAGCCATCAATCAAAAAGTAGTAACAACAAAGAAGGAGTATTATCTTCAGCTACCAACAATAGTTCCTTTGATTTTCCGCTACACATCTTCTTAATAAGTTTCAAAGCGGCATTTACAAATTGCTATGAAATTTCGAAGGACAGGAAACATCAAAGTAAGCAAAGGACTACTTTAAACCAAATGAAATAGAATCTGTAAACTACAATTCAAAAGGAATGATAAAAGCCAAGAATAACCAACACAACACGATTTCAAAGTAAGATAGCTAAGAAAATCCAACTCACAATTCAAATTTTATTATCAATTTAACTAAGCTCATAAACACAGTCTGAACGGGAAACAAAATTGCCTATCTCGCCTGCATAATCTGATAAATGTAATTCAAATCTGACTCAAACCCGCGTCAGTTTTATGTGCAGGGTCAGCGAACAACAAACACCAATAAGTCTGAATCCATGAGTATGTGTTGAATACCAAAAATTGACTATCTGCTATCTAGTGACTTGGTAAACCAGACAGTGCTATACTGTGAATCTCTTTTCTGAATAAAATTAGCTTACTAGAACATGTATCACATTGAATTTTAATCCAAGTAAACAATGATATAAAGAGATGCAAAAACAACCAAGCAAGATTGCTAACCACTGACGGTAATCTGCATATAACAGTAGTCAAAGCTGAAAATTACCAGATCATATGTTTTCCAGAATCTCCAGATCTCTTCCTTCCTATCACTGCTTCATCTGCCAATCTCTGCCTTTTATTTCTTCAATTGCACTTTCTCCAGATTCCAGTGTTTTGTGTTCTATCCCCCCGATGCTATCAATGAAAACTAAGGAATTGCTATGAGGAATTACATCATACAGTAGAACTTCGATAAATTAATTACTTCGCTAAAATAATAAAATTCTCCGGTCCCAACTAGGCTTGTACAAGCTAAATTTTAACTCGATAAATTAATAACTAAATTTTAACTCCATAAATTAATAACTTCGCTAAAATAATAATTTTCTCCGATCCTAAAGCTATTAATTTATCGAAGTTTTACTGTAAAAGGATTCATTATTATACACAAGGTTTTTGGAAGAAGAAGAGTTTAGGTCATAAAGATGGAGCTCGGCAGGTGAGCGACAGAGAACTGTAGCACTAATTGTAAGGGCAAGTGGAGTACTGTATTGTATATCATATCCATCGGTATGGCGTCTAAGCTGAACCCCATCCTCCAACTCATCAATGATTCATCTTGCTTCTTTTCCAAAAACCATACATCAGAAGTTTCAGTGTCGGTATTGTAGTGGGTAGCACACAAACAATCTCCCAATACCCCAAGTCTAATACACCTGTTCCAACCATCATCTATAATCTCCCTAAATTCAGAACATTCAGGTAATTCGACAAACATTTCATAAGTCAAATCGAAAGACACAATTTCCCCCTCCCCCAAATTCCAATAGATACAGGCATTCGCAAACACACCATCTTGCCAAGCACCCATACCAGTCTCAATCTCTATATTCGCTTCATTCTCCATTCCCTGTCACTCCCGAGAGTGAAAACATCAATTTGAGCAAATTTGCATTCTGCCTTCAACTTGTACATTCTAACAACCTTGTATGCATTTGTTGTAGGAACATAACCAAATCCTATCACAAAGAAATAAACAGGTTCATCGCCAGATGGTCTCGCTAATTTTGGAAGCGTGACATATTTTTTAGTAATCGGATTGCATACATAGACAATACGAGAATCTTCATCATGAGGGGTAATACTATGAGTTAATCCATGTAGACAAATTAAGCCGTTACAAGAACCAACCAGACTGCAATTTGTGGAGGGATTTGAGTACAGAGTTGTTCAGAATGAGGAGAAAAAAAATTTAAGGTTTGAAGAAAAATGTGAATATGAAAAGTTGGGGTTTCTCTCTACAGGTTTAGCCTTTTATGTTGGGGGAAAACTAGAAAACAGACGAGCCGAACTTACTTGCGGCAATTTATAGGGCTTTGCAAATTAATCCCGGATTCCCGGGCAACTCCTAGGGGAAAATACTTGGTCAGATTGGGCAGATTTTTATGAAAGAAGGTAGGCAGATTTTTAGAGCATCTCCAACATAAGGTGCAAAAAATCCTATGTGTATTTTTTATTTAGTGCTTTTATTTATGAGGTCTATACATAGAGTAAATGTATGACCTCATATCTAAAAAACCATCTCCAAAAAATCATATGTGTATTTTTTATTTAGTCATTTTATTTATGGGGTTTACACATAGAGTAAATGTAGGACCCATATCTAAAAAACCATCTCCAACATGAGAGAGAGAATTTTAACCTATGCAAATTTTAGTAAGTTGAAAACATGAAACAAATAATTAATTAAAAGAAATTAGTGAAAAAGATGACGTGGAGGTGCAAACGAAGGTGTACATAACACTTTCTTGAACACCTTCATATTTAGTTTCATTAATTTTAAAGGCACCAACCGCAGCCTAGAGATACTGAAATCAAAAAAAGAAATTAGATTCCTTCTTTCTTCAATTAACTATTTCACTTAATGAAAAAGATCTCACAAAATGATATTGAGCATGTGCAATCCTTGAAACGAAGAGCTTTTGTATATAACACTTTCTTTATTAGAGTAAATGTAACATCCTCGCAATCTCCCGTGATGAGAATTTTGGTCCTCCTATCTTGTAGGACCCTACTATTGGAGATGGATTTATGCCAAACGGAGGTTTAAAATCCTATGTGTCACTAAAAAATAAAAAATCCACCCCACGTTGGAGATGCTCTTATGGATCGAATGGAGTGGGTAGTCCAAGGGATAGAAACGTTGTAATTCACTGACTTCAGCAATGAAAATTGCCATCACATCATGTTCCGATGGATTCCAGACTTTATTTTAATGCATCTCGTTTATTAAGGAAACATGGATTGCAGGATTGGGACTAATTGTGAGAGATTGTGCAGGTAAGAGCATCTCCAATGGTGTCTCGGTATATATCCTACGTGGAAACCTAAAAATTAGGCTTTTAATAAGAACGCGCAATTGGGGGATAGAAAAACTAATTGGGGATAGAGGAAAAAGACAAAAACTGGATTTAAATATCAAATCAGGGTCACCCCTTATCTAAGCATTTTATCTAATTCCTAATCTACCCCTTACTAATTATGTTTAGTGGTTAAATATAATTAGTTAAGTTAATAGATTAGTTTGATAATCATTAGAATAAATCATTATCATTGAATTTGTGATGCAACAACATCAAATCAAGATATTTATGATCATGAAGGTTTACGTGAAGAACCAACCCAGGAAAGTAAACTAGATGAACATATAATTGCTCCAATTACTCATATATAGGTATTAATGTATTGAAATTTGATTTTTTTCATTGAATTCGCCATTGTTGCGCCTGAAAAACTCGGTCTTAGGCATGGTAAAAGTATGAATACCATGTCGGCGGTGACCAAACTAAGCATGGTATTCATACTTTCACCATGCTTGGTACACAATATCCCCCAATTTTGAAAATTGGGAGTACACTATCGGCATAGAAAGTTCATTATCGAGCATGCCGGTAGTAGTGCCAGCATGGTTGATTCCCAAGTGTACCGTGCCGGTTTGAGGACAAAAACATACAGAAAACTTGTCTGAAATAGCAAGTACCGGCATGGTATTCATCCTAAAAAACCATGCCGGAACTAGTACCGGCATGGTATTCATCATGAAAACCCATGCCGGCACTAGTACCGGCATGGTATTCATCATAAAAACTAAGCCGAAACAAAAAAAATAGTAGGGTATTCATCATAAACACAAGCCGGGAGTGGATTGAAAGTTTATGATTCTAACCCAAACGAAGTTTTAAAACAACAACAACACTTTAAATATGATTAGGTATCATGTACCTTCTCAATAAAGCCATTTCTTCATTATCTTCTTCTTCTTTCTCAAGAACAATTCAATTTAACCTATCTTTAAGAACTTGTTAGGGTTTGATTTTGATTTTGATTTTTAGTTTTAGTTTTAAATTTTAATTTAGATGGAAGGGTATTTTAGTATTTCCGCCCCCAAAAAACACCCCTTAACGGATATTATTGGATGAGGTTAGTAATTCATATCCCCCAATTATTATTTTTATCCCCCAATTAGTAATTCTTTAATAAACATTATGTATAAATAGAATCCTATTTTGACAAGCATCTCCAGTGGTAGATGTATTTATATCTATTTTACTACAAGTGTCATTCGGTTATAGGTCACTTAATATAAAATGTGGGCCAATAATTTTAAACAGAAAATTGTATGACGTGGGTATGGATTGGAGTATCTAAATTTAGAAATTCTCATCCAAACTCAAACTGCCAACTCATACTAATTTTTGACTATCCAACTACCATTGGAGAGAGTTTTTTATGTTGGAGTATCTAAAATCCTATGTGGCACCAAATTTTTTAGAGACCCAAACTCTATTGGAGATGCTCTAATCAACTGAAGTCAGAGAATTATTACAACGTTTATGTTTCTAATCCTAGGACAATAGGTTTGAGACTTTTTTTTTTAGAAAAGAGGCTAACCTCAATACATATAATAAGAAAGTCAATTTAGGAAATTGGGAACCTTACAAGAGTTTTTCAAGATTATAAAAAAGCCATACAAGTTGTAGTATCTCCACCAATTCTTGCCTATCCAATCAATCTCTTCAGAGCTATAAACTGTTTCAGAAAACCTTCTCTCTCGCAAAGGAGAGGACTAAACATCTAGGGTATGAATCAAAGCACAAGGCAATGACCAAATAAAATCCAACCCATTGATCATCAGAACATGTAAACACGAACTGGAGTTTTTAAATTTTAGATTGCCTAATGCAATCAAGGAACCAATGACCCATTTAGTTGTAACAGTACCCAAGTAACCATAGTGTCTCAACTGTCTCAAAAAGTAACCAGGGTGTCTAAAGTAATAATAGTGAATCAGTCTTTTGGTGTCTGTAGCGAAATGAATCGACCGGCCGACTCGGCTTTGGAGATGTGGTGAGAATTGTATCAGTGTATGAACTTAAAGATGATGATCTTGAACTAGTCGCTCTTGTTTTTGTTTTCATTACTAAACCTAAAACAAGTAAATCTAAAACTAAATCACCACTGACTAATCCATATAAAAAGAGAAAACTCCTCCAACATAGCTGTAGGATCAGAATATCGCAACACCAACGCCCTTGCGAAATCCATAAACGACACATTGCGAAGACATCGCAGACGAATAATATAAATGACGCAACGGATGACGACAGCCAGAACACGGGAAAGATGTGAAGACATAGCGAGATTTAGGAGTGTTGCGAGGTTTTACATTTGTACACTTGCAAGAATGTCGCAAGTCAGATCAGAAAATAAAGGATAACTTAGTTGTCATCCATTATGTAATGTCCTATATAAAGAGCCGAATAGGCTTATGAAAAAGGGGGAGATCTTTTTAGAGAGTGGAGAGAAAGTTTAGAGGAGAGAGAAAGTCTAAAGTAGCAATAACATTCTTGATTTCACTTCCTTCTTGTAAAATTTCTAACTCAATTAATAAAGAGATTGGTTATTGATCTTAAATATGTGTTAGATATTATGAATTCTTGTGAGGTGTGTATTGTAGGATTTCCTGCAATTACATATGGCGCTAGAAACAGGGACTGAAGATTAAAGATTGGAGATTGTTGTTAAAATTGTTCAAATTAAGAAGATGATTGATAAATTGATTAAAGTAGAGAAAATCAAAATCAAGGAACGTAATAGAAAGTTGGAATGTAGTTTGATTACAAAAACAATGATTAATGAATCTCATGAAAATATCAGAGGGAGAGTACATAAACGAGATTTTGAAGGAAAGAAAATCGTAACCACGGAGAAAGCGTCACCTATGAAAGAATGGGATAAACAGAAGATTACATTCACATCAGCAGAGATATCAAGAGAAAAATTAAACCACACATCTCCTTTGGTGATCACAGTAACCACACAGAAAGAAAAGAAAAAGAAAAATCAGCAAAAATTATGGAAGAATGGGCGGTAAACAGAACTCTAGTTGATACGGGGAGTTCGACGAATATAATCTTTTACCGTGCATACAGAGGAATGGGATACAAAGATGAAGAGATGTCTCCTTCAACTTATCATATTCATGGCTTTGGTGAATCCATAACAAAACCAAAAGGAGAAATAGAGGTGCAAATTTTGCTAGGAGATATTGAAACACAAACGGCATTATGCGTAGTGGATATGGAATCACCATACAACATGTTGTTGGGAAGGCCATGGATTCATACGATTAAAGCTGTGGCATCAACATTACATCAATGCATCAAATTTCCTATGCCAAGTGGGATTGGTGAAATTAGAGGGGAAACCGATAAAGCGAAATTATGCTATCAAATTGAAGTAAAACAATATGAAGGACGTGCAAAGAAGAGAAAAGATCGCAGAAAATTGGCGAAGGAAGCAAAGAAAGAAGAGGAATTTAGAGCTTATATGATAAGAGCAGAGGAAGGAAAAGGGATACCTAGCGAAATTTTGGAAGAAGGAACTGAGCTTGCGAAGGAGAACCTACAATGGGAGAACCTAAGGCCGATTACTGCTTGCAGCGAGAACCAACGAAGGAAGTGAATGTTGGGACCGAAGAAGAACCAAAAATACTAAAAATTGGGACCAAGATGGAAGCAGATGAAGAATAAAAAACTATTGGTCTGTTGCGAGAATTTAAGGATATTTTCGCATGGAACATGGATGAGGTGCCTAGGATAGACCCATCGTGGCATGCCACAGTTGGAAATTGACAAAAATGTAAGGCCATTCAAACAAAGAATCGAAAAATCGCGACAACGTATCATCCTCAAATAGAAGAAGAGTTGCAGAAGATGCTTGATGCGGGGATTATAAGACAAGCAAAATATCCGAGTGGATAGCAAATATGGTCGTAGTACCAAAGAAGAAGAAAGGGATAAGAATTTGTATAGATTTTCTTGATTTAAATAAAGCGTGTCCAAAGGATAGTTTTCCATTCTAGGATATTCCACAAATGGTCGAATCGCAGCGAAGAAATGATAGAATATCTTCTTTAGACGGATATAAAGGGTACAATCAAATTCCTCTCATTGAAGAAGATCGGGAGCATCTTGCTTTTTCGCTCCCGAGAGGGTTATTTTGTTACACAAAAATGACATTTGGTTTGCGAAATCGGAGCAACATACCAAAGGATGGTAGAAAAGGTGTTTGCGAAGTGGATACACAAAACATTGGAAGTATATGTAGATGATATGCTAATAAAAAGTAAAGAAGCAAAAAATCATGTGCAAGATCTGAGGAAAATTTTTGAGCAAATGAGACATTTTAACATCAAGGTAAATCCAGAAAAATGTATTTTTGGGGTGGCATCGGGAAAATTTTTAGGTTATATTGTATCCAAAGAAGGAATACAAGTTGATCCAGAGAAAGTACAAGCAGTTCGCGACATGCCAACACTGGCGACGGTAAAAGATGTACAAAAGTTAAATGGACTCTTAGCCCATTGGGAAGGTTCATTTCGCGATCATCAGATAAGTGTAAGCATTTCTTCAATATACTCAAAAAGGGGGCGAAGTTTAGATGGACAGACGATTGCGAGAAAGCTTTTCAAGGAATAAAAGAACATCTGACGAACATATCTATTTCGCAAACGGCAGAACCGGGAGAAGAATTATTAATCTATCTTGCGACAACTTCGCATGCATTAAGTTTGTGTTATTGCGAGTAGATGCGGGAGTTGAAAAACCAATCTATTACATCAGCAAAACATTCAATGTTGCAGAGAAAAATTATTCAAAGATTGAAAAACTAATTTTTGCATTAGTTTATGCAGCCTTTAAACTTCGAATATACTTTCAGGCGCATGAAATAAGGGTACTGACAAACATACCAATCGAGTCAGTAATGAAAAATTCAAAAGAATCGGCAGAGTCGAGAGATGGAATGCACTGAGATAGGACATTTCAAAATCAAATATGAAATACTATCTTCACCAAAATCGCAAGTTGTTGCAGACTTCTTAGCGAGAATTTCCTTTAGAAGATGATGAAGCAGTGGAAGAAATGATGGATATAGAAGAAGAACATGGGAATCCAAGAGATCTGTTAACAGAGCCAAATAGATGGGAAATATTGGTGGATGGATCATCAAATGGGGAAGGTAATGGAGTTGAAATTGTTTTGATTTCGCCATAGGGCAACAAAATGGCTTTTTCCTTCAGATTGGAATTTGCATCCACCAATAATGAGACAGAATATGAGGCTGTGATACATGCCCTGAAATTCGCAATAGAAATGAAGTTGGAAAATGTAAGAATCACCAGCAACTCCCAACTAGTCATTTGTCAAATAAAAGGAGAATACACTACAAATGAATTATCCATGAAGAAATACAAAAAACTTGTTGAGGAATTATCAGCGAGAATCCCAAAAATTAAATGGAGACACATATCAAGAAAAGATAACGAGACTCATGAGATGCCTTTGCTTTTGTCTCAAGTATGATGACGGACCCAGCTGCGAGATGCATAAAGATACAAACACTTTTATCACCATCAATCAATAAAGAAGAAGAAAAAGTAGATGTAATGATAATAGAAAATGGAGAACAAATACCTAGTATTGAAGATTGGAGAGAAGAACTTCATGCATACCTGAAAAGAGGAGAAACACCAAGAAATAGATTGGAGGCGCACAAATTAAAAAGCCGTGCAACAAATTATGAACTAAGGGATGGGATATTGTACCGGAGATCTTTTAATGGACCTTCACTCAGATGTTTAACACGAAAAGAAGGAGAAGAAGTACTAAGAATGTTACATAGTGGGGATGCTGGCAATCACAGTGGTGGAAGATCTTTGGCATACAAAGCGAAGATGCAAGGTTATTATTGGCCATTTATGCATGAGGATGCAAAGCAAATATCAAGGCGTTGCGAAGATTGTCAAAGGCACGGAAAGAAAATACATGCACCAGGAGCACCATTAACATCTTCAACAAGTGTATGGCCTTTTGGAAAATGGGGTTTAGACATTGTGGGACCATTCTTACCAGGAACGGGGCAGAGAAGGTATCTGATTGTCCCTACAGACTATTTCACAAAATGGGCTGAAGTAAAGGCAGTACAACATATTCGCGATAAAGATGTTTTTACATTCATATTTGAGAATATCATATGCAGATTTGGAATCCCCGCACAGTTGGTGTCCGACAATGGGAAACAATTTGAGGGACAAAATATATAACTGTTAATTAATGCATTTAAGATAAAATGTGGAAAGTCAACTCCTTTGTACCCTCAAGCCAACGGACAAGCAGAAGCAACAAATAAAACAATCGCAGATATATTGAAGAAGAAATTAGAAGGACATAATAGAGCATGGTGTGAACAAGTTCATAATGCAGTATGGGCTTACAATACAACCAGGCGAGAAGCTACGGGAATGTCACCTTTCTGTTTAACATATGGAGTTGAGGTGTACTACCAACAGAAGTTATTATTCCAACAACAAAGAGAGAAGCTTGGGACAAAAATCTTAGTGCGGGTAATATTTTAATCAAACTAGATGAGTTAGAAGAAAAAAGAGAAAGAGCTCTACAGCATATGGAGAATTACCAACGAAGATTAGCCAGAGAATATAATAAACGTGTTAAGACACGCGAATTTCAACCAGGTGATTTGGTATTGAGAGAAACACCAGTATATCAGCGAGAAAGTGGTGGCAAGCTTGCGAAAAAATGGGATGGACCTTATATCATTAAGGATATAGTTGGAACAGGGGCATATAGATTGATGGATCCTGAGGGTAAAGATGTGGGCCACAGATTGGATAGACCATGGAATAGGTTATACTTGAAGAGATATTACCCGTAAAAGATTGTGGGAAAAGATTAGACTGCGAAATAATGTATGATTGAAGCAAAATGAATTTATATGAAAATCTTGCGAAAGAATCATTGCAAGATTGCATAAATAAAGAAAGAACATGCGAAAATCTCGCATAGATAATGACAAGAGATAATCAAAAATCAATGACATATTAGAAAGGGGCAAACTTGCTATGGCGTACACCCTAGTTCGCGAAATCAAAATTTCGCAAGAGGCAAATGTAAGACCTAAAGTACGTCATAAAAGGGGTACCTGTTAACATGGCTCGGGAAAAGGTTACACCGCCCCGGAACTGAGTCATGGAGAATTGGGGTCAATAAAGCCCATCCAGGAGAGGTACCTTGGATTTTCAATATAAGCTTATGACTTAGGTTGGACGACCGAGGGTCTTTTATAAGGAGTCAGCATATGACCAAGGCGCCGAGGTACACGGTTGAGCCAAGAGTGCCTGGGGAATTTGAAGTGTCTCGGCCATTCTTGGCAAGTCTCGGCATATGTTGCACTCGGCCCGAAGAAAACTCCACTTAGGGTGTAGTCTCGTAACCATAAGCCCTATAGGCAAAGGGGATAAGAGGCTGCGAAAACAACTGGTTGTTGTTAAGACCGGATGGGGGGAGCTAGTCTTGTATGGCAGAAGTACGCCTCCTTGAAGGGGCAACCAGGGGGAAGATAAGGCGGCACCCTCCATTAGGGAGCTGATAAGTGTCTTAAGACGCAAATGTCATGAGGCTTTATTTTCGCAAGGAAATTTAGGCTTGTCATATTTGTGCGACAATCCTGAAGAGGCAATAATACAAAAAATAAAGATAAGACGAGATCAATGGGTCAGTACATGAAAGTATAAGGACGTCCTGCGATTTCGTCGCAAGACGGCAATGTCATGGGGCTTTATTTTCGCAAGGATTTTTAGACCTGTCATATTGTCGCAACAAAACCATCCTGCAGAGGCAACAATACTAAAGAAATGATAAGGCAAGATCAATGGGTCATTACATGAAAGTGTAAAGACGTCCTGCGATTTTGTCGCAATGACGAGGGATGGCACAGTAAGACCTTTAACTAGGAAGGCAAAATAAGACCACATGATTCAATAAAAGATTTATAAAAATTAATTATCATTTATGCAGGTCATCCATCGCAAGAAAGATAATGAGAGGCAGTATGGGAATTGTTCAACAATTGACATTATCTTTCTCGCAAATAAACACAATAATAAAAAAAAAAAAAGTGCACCTCAGAGAGGACTGAAATACATCATATGCAAGAAGTTATATAGGTGAAGAGGTTCAAAGAAATAAAATTACAAAAGAAGTTCAACTCTCAACATCAACTTTTTCGCAAGAAGGAGATAATGGACATTCTTCATTAATTTTATCACTCTCGCTAGCTTTATCGATCTCGCTAGCTTTTTGATTCGCTTGATTCTTCCATCATTTTGATTTGTTTCATCATTTGGAGGAATCTCTTCTTCATTTGCGAAATCTTCGCAGCTTTCATAATGATAATCGCTGTCCGGAGTACCAGGGACTTCATCATCATCTACTTCCAAAGGCTCGATGGATACAGGGGGGAGAGATTTGGATAATAAGATTTCATTCACAATAACTTCGGCCCTAAGATGAACTTGGCGAAGAAGTGCCTTATGATGATTCTTACTTTGGATATCTTTGGAATAAGAGAGATAATCAAGTCTTCTTTCTGCCCGATCGCGAGAACGAGCAAGAGAAGTAGCAAGTAATGCATTTTCTTTACGAATAGTTAGATTCCAAAGTAGAAAGGGAGGAGCGAAGATCTTTCTCAGATTCTGCAAAAACAAAGAATAAAGAAAATCATATAGGAGAAAGATTCGCAAGGAAGAGGTAGTAAAAAGACTTAACAAAGGAAAAATGGTCGAGGCAGTCAAATTTCATGACTACCTTCCTTTTGCGAGATAAGATATTGAGTTAAAGCCAAGCAACTATTCTCCAAGTGATCCATGGCATTGTCAAACTTATCACCAACCAAGCCTTTCAACCGAGATCGTAAATTTCTTTCATTAGAAATAAGTAAAGTGTTTTGCTTCACAAGAGAGGAATAAGATTCTTCTAACTTGGAATATTGATCCTTGAGTTGACTTGTTTTTATGCTTAAAGCTATTCTACCTTGAATAAGTTTATCTCTCTCCGTAGAAGATGATTCTGTTACTTCTTTGAGTTTATTTCTCAATGAGCAGAGAGATCGTTCTTGATCATTACATACTTTTTGGCAAATGCTAAGTTCTTGCGAAGAGATCGCCACCTTATTCAAATGAACTCGTTTCTCCTGAGATAGGGTTTGATTCTCATCTGATAAAGTTTCCAACTCCAGATTAGCTTTAGTCAAAAAGTAAGAGAGGCGAGACAATTTATTACTTAATAAATTTTGCTTTTGGACTAATTGAGCATTCTCCTTGGTAAGGTTATCTATTTGATCAACAGAATACGTATGAAGATTATCTAATTGGTTATATTGATCCATCCAAGCATCTCTATCCACGCGGGCTTCCTCAGCGATAGATTCAGAATGATATATCTCCATTTTTCGTTTCTGGTTTAGAGCTTAAAAGGGGAGTAGAAATTTCAAAAAAAAAAAAAAAAAAAAAAAAAAAATCACCTTTTAGTTCCTCATTATTCCTGCGAAGATTATCACGATCCAGCGAAACGTTTTGAAGTTTTTGATTCTCAAGATGAAGAGTGTCACATTTCAAGGTCATAGATTGAAGGTTACTTTTCAAAACTTCAATTTCCTTCTCCAAAGACGTTTGCGAAACCATTCTATCAGAGCCAAAATATTTACATACAACCTCGCAAATACCAAATTTGATAGGATCAGTGGAAGCTTTCTTGACATCATCGAGAAGAGCGGATAAAACCTTGAAAGCAATATCCATCCCTTCTAAATTTTCTTTAGTAAAAGGGAGAGATTCAGATGATGAAGTGATGATGGCAGAAGATGGGAGAGTTGAATCATCTTTCGCCATAGGTATGTCATCGGAAGACGAGAATTGATGAAGGTTAATGACTGGGGTTGAGGCAATGTTAAGAGAAGAGGCATGGACAATAGAAGAAGAAAAGGGTTCATTTGCAACAGGGTTATTGTCAGGAATTTCATTTATAGAAAGATTAGTTACATGGGATGAATCTGCAGCGACATTTTCGCAAATGAGAAGAGGGGATTCCGCTGCGAAGATGTCGCAGGAGGTGTTTTTGAAAGTTTAAACAAAGGAAATGAAACAGCTATTTCAACATTTTTAGGATGGCGAGGTTTTTTGGAGGGCCTCTCGACATTTGCATCACCCTGCGAATTACAAATTATATAAGAAACAGAGGCAACAATATTGTTATTAAAAGAATAAGTGTTTCTTAATACCTTGCTATTCGCAGGCTTCCTTTTGTTCAACGAATTTTTTCTTTGCGAACTCTTGGGAACATTAGGGTTCTGAATTGTAAACTTGGTGCTGGAAGTGTTTTTGCTGAAACAAAAACAGTATGGGAATTATCTAAAGATGAACAATATCAAATAAAATAATTTCAGTAGAGAAAATCAATTTTAAGAAGATCAGTTTCAGCAAAATAAACAAACCTTGATGGCTCCATGGGAACAGTAGCAGAAAGATGAAGAGGATTTATGAAAAGATGAACAGTGAAAAAATTACAGACGACAAAAAGAAGATTTACAGATGAAGAAGACGAAGTAAAAGAAAGAAGACATTTTTACGATGGATCTCTTCTTAAATAGACAAAAAATGATGACCGGTTAGCATTTAAAGTGCCGGTGAAAATGGGAAAATTTAACACGTGTAAACGGTTATGCTTAATTTACGGAATCTTGTCGGCATAAAGAAATGAACAACCGCGACATTTTGAAAAGATTAGTTCTCATGAAATTCTCTCCTTCGCAGAGAAGACATGAGAATAGGCAAGATGTAGGATCAGAATATCGCAACACCAACGCCCTTGCGAAATCCATAAACGACACATTGTGAAGACATCGCAGACGAATAATATAAATGACACAACGGATGACAACAGACAGAACACGGGAAAGATGTGAAGACCTAGCAAGATTTAGGAGTGTTGCGAGGTTTTACATTTGTACACTTGCGAGAATGTCGCAAGTCAGATCAGAAAATAAAGGATAACTTAGTTGTCATCCATTATGTAATGTCCTATATAAAGAGCCGAATAGGCTTATGAAAAGGGGGGAGATCTTTTTAGAGAGTGGAGAGAAAGTTTAGAGGAGAGAGAAAGTCTAGAGTAGCAATAACATTCTTGATTTCACTTCCTTCTTGTAAAATTTCTAACTCAATTAATAAAGAGATTGGTTATTGATCTTTATATGTTAGATATTATGAATTCTTGTGAGGCGTGTATTGTAGAATTTATTGCAATTACAATAGCTGGACAAGCCAAACGGATCAAACAGAACAAGACTAATACTACTAAAACATGAAATTAAAAGGTCAAGCAACAAGTTACATACTGCAAAAAAAAAAAATGCAAATAGAAATTAAACCGAGAACAAATAGTGGATCTGATATGCTCCAAACCGCCGGAGAAGAACATGTTGCAGCAATTTGGTTGGAGGACATCACACCAAAAGTAAAAACCAAAGTAGGTCATCTTAGCTTCAATGGATCAGTTGAGGGAACTAAAACAATTGTTGTTGCTTGAATTTGTTAATAGATCCGAGCCGATGATACCCCCCGTGTACTGAATCCTTCTAACACAAACCTTACTTACACTATTAATCCATAGATATACTAAGAAACCCATAAAATCAACAAGAACAACAACTGAAAAAAGATGAATCCGAAAATAATACTAGAAAAAAAACACAGATCGGAGGATACGGGTGAATAGAGAGCTTGGGGTGTTGATTGATTTTCTCAGATCGACTCTAAAGGAGCCGATCTGAGAAAAGGGGTTTTTAGGTTGAGGGAGTTTTCGTCGCTGGTTTTTTGTTTGGAGAGAGAGTTTTGTTTGGAGAGAGTGATCTGCCCACTTGGTTACTTTTGGAGAATGCTAAAACTGGGAAAAAATTGAGACAATGAATTAAAACCCTTGATCACTCCTCTCTTCAGTCTGTTGGCAATCACATTGCTAGAGTCATTCTCCTCTGAACCATTTATATTATGTCATGTCTTGTCCCATAATTGTCGCAAACATTATTATCCCGCCTGTAGCAAGGTCACTTACTTTTTCCTCTAATAAAAGAAACTCTCCAAAAACTAGAATCCGGACAAGAAACTTTTAATTTGACTTATTAATCTCGCATTCTCTAACCGCACCGAGAGAACCTGAGTTATCATTAACTCGATAACAACTTTAGCATCAGCTTCAATATGGACTTTTGAATGATGCATGGACTTGGCTTATATTAGATATTCATGAACTGCCAGACGTTCTCTCTCTTAAGGATACAAAGCTCCATGTTAAACGCACTTTTAATTCCTCCACAATCACCTGCAAAGTCACGCAATACAAAAGTGATGCCCATATTATTAGTTTTATAATTATATAGCATCTACATTTAATTGTATTATGTCAGCATCAATGAGGATCCCATCAATTCCTTCTAATAATAGGAGTTTCCGGAATGCAAATAAAGTGAATATGCATATGAATGTTCAGATGTAAATGATAGTTAGAGAATCATAAAGAATAATATGATTTGGGGCTTTATTCTGGAAGATGCATTCATATTTCTTCTTCCATAAGGCCCGGTATCCACCCAGTAATCCGAATTGCCAATTGTAATGAGCCTTAGAGGACTTCCGCAATGAGCCTTAGAGGACTTCCACTAGTATTAGAGAATCATAAAGAATTTCACTCACTAATGCTTGCAACGCTCCTACTGACAACATCAGAGTTTATGTTGATTCCTCTCCGCACAACTTTCGAGAAGTTGACTCAAGAAGAATATATACGAGATAAAAACTTATTAATAAGTCCACAGATTTCACACTTGTTGTCGATGCTGAAAAGGATAAGGTACCAAGTACACCACCGAATTTTTCTTTCAGAAACCTGGATGGACAAAACCTAATACAACTGCAAGTCGACCAACTAAATGATCGTTGACAATATGTATATAGAGTATATATCTCCATCTCTTCTCAATCACAAAGTATAGACAAAGGAACCCGTGAACCTGATTATTAAGAAGAGTACTTGGACGATCTCAAAAATCATTATCCAAGATCAATCCAGTCATATCCAAATACTCAAATCTGAATTCTACCAAGTATGAAACTTGTTATCTGTCTTTCAAGATACGAATTCTACAGAAAACGAATCTCGTAATCAATCTTATTATATGAACATATCTAGTAGAATTGAATGCGTACTACTTGTGTAAATCATATTAAAAAAATAAATAATATAATGTGGAAAAGGAAAAACTCTAGATACGAGGAAACCGCAATAACAGAAAAACCCGGGTACTCGTCCAGATTTGAACACCAAACTGTATTAAGCCGATGTATACACTAGCCTACTATCATAGTTCAAACTATAATGTAATGAGACCGAATCCACGCTTAAAGTAATTCAGTTACAATCACGCTCCTTAAGTCTCTTGAACCTCGTAAGGCTCTACGCAATTGATTCGCTTAGCGGACATCCTTTACAGCCTAAGAGTTTCTTCAACCTAAGTGGACACTTTTGATACCAATATGTCTCTAACAGATAAGCCTATTTGATTTACCTTTAGATCAAAGATCGAGGCTTGGAAATCTGTTGCAATAGACAAAGCTAGCAAACCTTACAAATCTGGAACACTTACACTCAGTTAGATGAGAAGCATGTATTCTTAACCACCTCTCAAGAACAATCATGAACTAATCAATTAAGAATAGTTTTCAGATATTTATCTTGAGCACAAAGTTTGGGACGAAGATTATTTTGTGATTTCTATCCTGTAAGAGATTATCAGAACCTCGATAACATAAAAGCAAGAAGAGGATACACAAACTAAGTGAAGTCTTTAAGTCATAGACCTAATTATGTTTCTTAGAGGAAACCTAGGTCAATAGAGGAAGAATCTAGCAATCAACTAGGATTGAAGATCACTAATTTGATTGCACCTACGACACGCATCGCAAATAGTTTGCGCTATATTGAAAAGTGTTTTGCACTTAAACCTCATATTACCACTCCATAACTTAGATATGGGGGTGCTATCGTGGAATAGAAAATTATCATTTTACCCTTAAGTTGTTAATATTTTTTTTAAATCCTTTCTAAATTAAAATAAATTAGATTTGAGATACGTTTAATTTGAATGTAATACATCCTATCATAAGTTTGGTATTTAATTTGGATAGATTAATCAGTAAAGATCGTGTAGATCATGATCGGAAAATTAATCTTTTTATTTTATTGATATGATTGGGAAATTAATAATGTTGGGTCTTTTATCAATAAGATGATTAGATTTGAGAAATTAATGGCTAGATCTATGATGAGATGGTGGCGATATGGTTCAGTACAAAACATTAAGAACACGAAGAACATCTCAATAAAAAATAATCATATTTTTCGCTAATGGCTGGATCTAGTGATGATATGGTGATAATAATAATAATAATTCTAATTGATTAAGATAAGATATTTATAATTTAAAAAAAGAACGCGCAATTGGGGGATATCAAAACTAATTGGGGGATATGAATTACTTCCCCAACCAAAGGTGTCTGCTAAGGGGTGTTTTTTGTGGCGAAAATACTAAAACACCCTTAGATTAATTAAAAAACATTATGAAAAGACTGTTATACCCTTTCGACTAAAACTTAAAATCTAAAAACCAAATCATTTATCCCTCATTCTCAAATCAGTTTCGGCACTCTCGTTTAGGGTTAGGTTTCAAAAAAAAAAATCATCATCTTCTTCATCGTTCTTCATCCATTCTTCATCGACGATTAATCGTTAAATCAAAAATTTCTTCGTCAATTAACCTACCCGAATCATAACCATGCCTCCACTAAAGAAACCAAATGCCCAATCGAATTCAAAATCGATTGCTCAACAAAATCTACAAAATAGGCTTGCTTTGATTGCTCAAGAGCAAGAACACGAAGAACAAGAGTTATCGGACGATCAACTACTCAAAAATATGGCTTCTGTGAGAAGGTAAGTCATTTAAAATTGTTTAATTAGTGTTTCAATCGATTTGTAGCTGTGGGTTTAGGTCAAAATCGCGAAACCCTAACTGAAACAGTTGAGTTTCAGTATTTTCGGCATTCAACTTAGTATGAATACCCCACCATAAATAAGTACCAGTATTTGATCTAGGATGAAGACCACACCGGAAGCGTCTCCCGGAATTTAATTTAGGTTGAAGACCACGCCAGAAATTAGTTTCAGCATTCTATTTAGGATGAAGACCACTTCAGAACCATTGATTTGAACTTTTACGAATACGCCGGTAGTGAGCTTCTAATAAACAGAAAACCCTAGGATTTTGTTATTTGTACCGGCATACATTTTAGTTTAGATTCCATGCCGGTGCTGGAGTTTTGGTATCCAGGAACTTCAGAAATATTACCGGCATCCTCGACATTTTTTTGTCAATGCCGGTATTAGGTCCCGGCATGAGTTTTTATTTTACGTATCTGCCGGTACTGGTATTTTGTTATCCGGGAATTTCCTAAAGTGTACCGGCATCCTCGAAAATTATTTCTAAATGCCGGTATTGGTTCCCGGCATATTCTTTTTTTTTTTTGGTATGCTGGTAGTGATGATTATATGCCGTAATGTGGTGTATCTATGCCGGTATTAGAAATGAAAGTTAGTTGTCTTATATTTATTTCGTGCTTCTTTTGAAATGAATCTAAAGCAAAGGAGGCTAACAAAGGAAAAGCTAAAGATGTTGTCATTAAGAAAAGAAGTGTTTGGGTGCTGATACAAGAGGGAAAATTTGGGAGAGTGGTCGTGATCGTAGTAAAATCGTAATCCGTGAATCTACCGGAGCTGTTGAGGAGGAAGATTAGCAAGATGAAGAGAAAAGTGAGGAAAAAGATAATGAGATTGATCCAGCTCAATTTGCAAACCAAAGCCAAGGAGTAGTGGAACAAGGTGGTCCAAGTCAACAACCACACAAGGCAAGGGGAAAGGCAAAGGAAAAGGCAAAGTAAAAGTTAAAGGTTCACACCTTCCTCATGTTGATGACATGATACCCGACCTTGATCGTGGTAGAATTTGGGGCGCATCTTCTTATGATCCGGGGTATCTATTTGGCTACAAGGACTTGTGGGCTCGTACTATATATCAGACCTATGTAAGAATTTCTATCTCGTGCATATGTATTGTTTTGTATTTATGCAAAATCTCTTAATTGTATTATCTCCTAATTGTAGGATCATACGAAGGCTGTGCGTGTTTGCCGAAACTAAGCCGCCGCTCATTGGGATTTGTCTAAGGAGCATGAAGAGGTCCAAGCAATAGTAAAGGATTCTGGTCTATATCCTTTGGTTGAAAATTATGTGAAGCCAGATATTGTGACAATCAATTGCTTCGTCGAAAGGTATCATGGTGAAAATGATACCATACACTTCCCGTTTGGAGAGATGACCTTGATCCCTGATGATGCTCAGAACATTCTAGGCTTGGAAGTTATCGGCAAATCAATTTCAGAACGAGATAATCATTCTTTTGAGCTAGAATGGACGAAGTTGCGCGAGCTTACTAACAAGTTGTTTGGTTGGGACTACAAAACTTCTGTGGAAAGCTTCTATGTATCTAAGGTTAGTAGGATAAAGACCATCAAGCTGACCCTGCTTAAGGAGAAGTTTGAAAAGACAAAGGAAAGAAGTTTGAAGGATGGATGGGATATTACCGGCATGGGATTTTATTTACATACGATGTCTTTACCGTGAAACCAGCATAGAATTCCTTTAGACCACAATGTCGGAATGTGTGTTGGCAGAATCGTTATGTTCATCGGCCATGCCAGTTTTGATTTCCTTATTTTGTTAAATCTCATTTTGTACGTAGGTCCAAAGCTCCAAAAATTAAGAAAGGAAAGGGAAAAGTTGTTGATGAAGGAAAACCTAAGTCTTCTCGGCCTCGACGTAGTCGAGATGATCCGGAACGTGGTAAGGTCATGATTCGGGATATTCCCCCGGAGGGAGACACAAGCAGCGATGATGATGCTGAGTGGCCGCAATGTGTACCTCCTGATCCAGCAGATGGCTCATCCTCATATGGCTTAGGAAAACCTGAAGTTGAATCCGGTGAGAAAAAAGAAAAGGACACACCAAAGCACCTCCCAAAAACATATGACATGATTCCAGAACGCAATGATGGAAAACATTGGGGTCAGCCGAGAGATCCGAAACTCTTATTTGACTACAAGGACTCTTGGGCTCATTGGATCTATTCAACTTATGTAAGACGTTTGCATCTTGTTATTATATTGTTTATATATGATTAGGTGAATTGAAGTTTGTTTGGTGTGTTTTTATAGGACCATAAGAAAGCCTTCCGTGTTTTCCGCCATCAACAAATTTTTGAAGTGTCTATACCGATTTGTCCATGCACGCAAAAAAATTTCCTTGTACTTATCCAACAATTTATCCCGACAATATGAGACGGCACTTGGATACACTTCGTTATATTTGGCACTAAACATGTTCAATCTCTTTTCATATATATCCTCGGTAAGAGACCAATAAAATTTCTCCCAATCATTTAGAAATTCCAACCACTTTTTATGATTTTCATCGTGTTCTTTGTCCACTCGCTCTTTAATCTTTCCTCTTTCATCTTCTTCTTCTTCGGGTGATAGTTTCTTCTTGTGAACATCTTCCTCTAGTTGAGCAATCATTCTCTTCTTAATATCCGCCTTAGAGGGTTCAAACAAAGCATGACAATGTTTTGTCACATTTTGACCTATATGATACGTACATAGGAAATTTTGTGCATCCGTAAATACGTTGGATATAGCACTCATTAGTGCGTCATCTTGATCGGTTATGATGACCCTCGAAAATTGATTTTCCGGGAACAATAATTTTAATTGTCATAATGCCCAATGATAATTGTAATCCCTCTCGTTTTCCATTAAACACCAAGCCAATGTGAATGAGACCTTGTCCGATGTTTGCCCCACGATGTTGAACAACGGCATGTTGTATTTGTTTGTCTTGTAGGTGCAATCCATCATAAGAACACCACAACATGTATGAGCCAATTGTGAAAGCAAAGGATGCGCAATGAATATTTGAAGGGGTTTGTTGTCCGTTCCTCTTTTAATGATACGCGTGTAGTTATGATCCCAAACTATCTTCTCAAATTCTTGCATAACGGTCCTTCCTTCCCATTCCACCCTTCTAATGGTTACTTGTGCGCTATAAATTGTACTTAGAGAAGAAACGTTCTGATCATCCTTTTCCTTGAAGCCTCTGAGAATCACTCTTGGTTTGATACATGCTTTGGTCATTATCTTTACATCCTCGAATTCATGACGTTTTAGCTTCGCAACTAGGGAGTGATCAACAAAATCTTTCGGATCCCGGTGGTTATGACAGCCAAACCACACCGTACAATCCCATTCCTTTTCTTTGTCTCTTAAATAGAATACAAGATTAAAGGGGCAATTATCCTTCCTCGTACGAGTCTTGTATACCCTATTAGTCTTCTTTGGATATACATAACCCTTTCTCTTATGGATATCCTTCTTCTTGTATTGCCCACTTCTCTCGCAAACCATCTCAAAACGATTATCTGAACGTTGGGTATTCCTCACCAACACACACATGTTCTTAAGAGCCGTATGTTTTGCCCAAGCAATTGCTCCCTTTGGAGATTTTATTCCCTACATTAGGACAACAATAGAAGATTATAAGGTTCATTACAAGCAATCCCCACATAAAGTTATAAAAACTAGGTGAAAAGTATTGTTTGGTAACAAACCTGAGGCATTTTATAGTATTCGGACGTATCCGGGCCAAGCGGTTTGGAATTTGTTGGATCAATGTATGTCACAATCTAAGGAATGAATGAAAAGAAAATTGAATTAGTTCAAAAAAAAAAAAAATTACTATGCTTAGGGTACTATTTCCGGCATGCTGTAACGATTCCGCCAAAACAACCAAAGCCGGAAACAAGTGTCGGCATTCCATAATAATGTTCTGGCGTTTTGGAACTGCACTTGAAAAAGAGGAACTAATTTTAAACAGTACCGGCATTGTATTTTCTTGAACATTAATGCCGCAATAGTCAATACCAACATGCTCGTTACACAAGCTTCAAAGCCGGAAACTGGAGCCGGCATGCTCGATATGTAAGGTTTCAAGCCGGTATTCTGTGCCGGCTTTGTCCATAATTCATAAACCACGCTGGTATTCGTTGTCGGCGTGGTCGATAATTTATATACCACGCCGGTATTTAAGTTCAAATATTTAACTCCTGGATGTTTTTCTTGTGGTACCGGCATGGTAAAGTTAGGAGTGAACCATGCCGGTTTGGATATTCCATGGAATATTCGGTGGTAGGTAAAAAGTTAACTGCGTGTCGGCATGGATTTTTTTAGTTGAAGACCACGCCGGTAATTGTTTCAAAATGGGGATATTTTAAGCCGGCATGGAAATAGTATGAATACCGTGCCGTTTCTGGTGGTGCCGGCGTGGTATTCATACTATGAGTATGCGGGCACCAAGCTTTTTCAGAGAAAAAATGGCGGTTCCAAAAAAAGTATATCAAATTTTCGAACTCTTAGCAGCATTATATGTGTGTTGTGGATGCTTGTATGTTGAACTTGTTTACTTTCTTGGGTTGGTTCTTCAAAAAACACTTCATGCTCACGAAAATCATGATCCGAGGGTGTTGGTTCATCATATAATTCCAATTGTGAGTTGCTATCATTAACCGAAGATTGAAGATATGATAGTTGAGCTAAAGATTCAGCAGCTGCAATTCTCTCCTCACAATCATCTTCCATTTTCACAAAAAAAATTCCACTTAAAAATATTTTTCCTCCTTCTACTCTCACCTCACTCACACAAATTCAAATAAAAATACACACTAATTTATCCCCCAAATACTTAAGATTTTACTAATTATTATTAACCACTAAGCCTGATTAGTGAGGGCTAGATTAGGAATTAAAAAATAATTACATTAGGGGTGACCCAGATTTGATTTTTGGATCCATTTTTTGTCATGTAGCTATATCCCCCAATTGCGCGTTCAAAAAAACAGACGAAATAGAAATCTCAATCTAAAAAGAGATATCATGCTTTTTCTCCATGGACACGAAAAACGCGATCAAGAAAAACAAAAAAAAATATTGTTAGATTCGAAGCATATACATAGAAGTCCAATCTTATTTTATTATTTATTATTTTGATTAACCTAAACCTGGAAATTTTTGAAGTTAAGTTTTGAGATTAGAATAACCAAAAAAGATAGATGCTCGAATCACCAATTTACTTTAATTTGAGATTCAGACAGCCAAAAAAATAGACGTCCAAATCTTTATTTTGAGATTCAAATAACTAAAATAAATAAATGTCCAAGCTACTTGAATGTTATTTCTGTTACTCCATCATTTAGTGACGGTTTCTTTGTCACTAATTATATGGTCCGTTCTTTCTCTTATTTTTTTGTCCAAATATATCTGTGTAAAATCCTGGTATCGATAACTCTCTCATTTCCTAATAGAAAATCCACTCAACCAAACTCTTTGAAAAATTTATGGAAAATTTTTTATAAGTACCGATACTTCAGTTCCACCACGTAACCTCGGATAAAAGTTCCAAGAATTTTATACACAAGTCTCAACAAAAAATTTGGAAAATGTGTAAACTTCTATAAAGACATTAGAATGTGTGTTCCACTACGTAACATCGGATAAAAATTCCAAGAATTTTATGCACAAGTATCGACAAAAAATTTGGAAAACGTAAACTTCTATAAAGCCATTAGAATGTGTGCTCGATTTGCTCATGGAAAATCTTACTTCCATTGTGAGTTCTAAGTCTGTCACAATTAATTCTCGTACATTACAGTGTATCCAGCAACCACATTTTAGAGTTGTATTCATATCATCTCTTTCAGACTCATCCAAACAAAACTCACATGAAGCATTTGTCCATCTGATGTAGATAGCTCAAACGTACAAGCCTAGGTCTTACATCCCACCCATGGGTTTGGTCGAAATTGTAAACACAACGCTCTAGTATTCTATAAAACTTGTCAATATGAAGCATGAATGACATGTGTAAATACCCGCAGAGAAGGGAAATCTCACCACTAACATCCACTTCAAACCACCATATTTGTTGCAAGAAAGCAACCACATTAAACCTGCAAAAAGTATGCATTAAAACACTTGCAAGTTATTACTTCTATCCGATGTGTGACCTCATAATAGCATCTCTGTATAAAATAAAACTGTTAAATACGCCTTTTCAAGTAAAACAAAACGAATAACAAAAACTCTTCAAATAATAAAGCACTGCTATCAAACAACGTCTACAGAACTTTAGATTAGTAGGGTAGTTATACAATGGTTACCCAAATAACAGAAATATCTTTTACAAACAAAATCTGCTACATTAAGAAAAGATTGTCTGAAGGATATGAATGTTTCTCATCGAGCATGACGTAGTTAGTAGACTTGATAGTTCTAAAGTGATTTCCATATCAATATAGGTCATCAGCAGACAAGCTAATGGTTTAACATGCTGAATCAAATGAAAAGTGGAGATGACACCAAAGTAACCAAACTTGAAGGGGAAAAAAAAGAGTACAAAGAAGACTTTTACAGGGAAAATAATGTATAACCAATATTTGTCTTTCCAAACCTAAATATAATATGTTTCCAAATGTATCTAAGTGAAACACTACATTATTTATTAAGTTGGCTAAAATCGAGATATATCGACTAGAATCAAAAGAAGTCTCACTGGTTAACTTCATAATCAAGTGTTACCATGACATTATATGTAGAAAACCTATAAATTGTACAGCCTAACAATCTTTCTAGTTTGAAACTCAAAAATTGTACTGATTTTCCAACTGACAAGCTCGTGTCGTACATATTCAATTCAATTACACATACTTTTATTACTAGCACCTGTCAAATCTCTAAGAACCAAACTGACATTGCAAAACTTCAGTCTTCTATTCATATGCAAGCACTAAATATGAGCAATCTTTATCATACAAGCTATACAAAGTTATCCTTCCACAAAGAAATTTGACTACAATTTGCAAAACAAGTATAAAATGAACACCACTCTGAAAATTACAGTCAAAATTTATTCAATCTAACCTTCATTCTTCAGTGGGAATCCAACTCCAATATCTTCTACCTTCAATCCCAATTATTGACATACCCTTTGCCGAATTAACCATACATACTCCAACCAAACTTCCTAAACAACAACATCAACCACAAGCATTTTCAACCTCGATGAATAAAAAGACACTAATGGAAACTATCAAAATCATAAATTCCACAAAAACCTCAAACTCATACATAATTCATATAACGAATAAAATAATGCGAGTTTGGGGTTTTGGTGTAGGGATATTGCATACACATATTTTTATCAAATTAACACTTTCCACATTTAATGCAAGTTAAGACATTTTCTTCTAAATGGCTTATGTGTGGATAATCAAAAGAAGTATCATAGATGTTAGAGTCCAGTTGCAATACTACAAGTAGAGACCCGTAAAATGCAAATTTAGAATATGAATGAGATGCCAAGTTTGTCATATACCCATGAAAAAAAAAAAAAAAAAACCTTATTCAATGTGTACCACTAAACCTGGATTAAAAATAATATAATTAGCGAACTAAGAGTTAGGCTTAGTTTGGTATTGCTGCAGCTTTTGTAAAAGCACTTTTCTGTTGTGCGTTGCTGTGTTGTGCTATGAGAAAAAAGCAGTTAGACATTTGGTAAAATATTAATTAAAGTTAAAGATGATTAGAAAAAATCAAAGTGTGCTTGGTAAAATATCATATGCACTCATTGTTGTTGTAGCAAATGACAAAAACAGACATATCCCTGAAAATAGTTTTATTCAATTTTATTGGGTTTCAAAATAAATAATTTTTATACTATTAAATACAAATATATATAATATTAAATTTTCTAATTGTCATTGTTATTATGATTGTTAAAAAGAAAAAACTATTTTACTTAAACCACTTTTTAATATATATATATATATATATATATATATATATATATAATTTTTAAACAAAAATCAAACTAAAATTAAGTAATTATTTAATTTTTATTTTTATTTTTGACAAATTAAATGAAATAGTATACAAAATAGTGTGAAAGTAAAAAATAATATTACTTAAAGAGTAATAATACGAGAAATAAAAAATTGATTGTATATAAATTTTAGGGTAATTTTTGTCATTTATAAAATAAAATAGGTATAAAAAAGATAAATCAAGTATTAATTTAGGTGGGACCAAAGCTTATGCTTTTGTAGCTTTTAAAAGAATTAGTAATTGGGGGATATGAAAACTAATTGGGGGATATGGCTACAGGACAAAAACGGTGTCCCAATAGCAATTTTGGGTGACCCCCTATGTAATTATTTTTTTAATTCCTAATCTAGCCCTCACTAATCCTAATTAGTGATTAATTTTAATTAGTAAAATCTTAAGTATTGGGGGATATATTAGTTTGATTTTTTATTTTAATTTGTGTGAGTGAGGAGTAGAAGGAGGAAAAAAATTTGAGTGGAATTTGTTTTTTGAAAATGGAAGATGATTGTGATAAGAGAATTGCAAAGAAATTTGAATCTTTAGCTCAACTACAACAATCATATCTTCAATCTTCGGTGTATGATAACAACTCACAATTGGAGTTATATGATGAACCAACACCTTTGAATCATGATTTTCGTGACCATGAAGTGTTTTGTGAAGAACCAACTCAAGAAAGTAAACATGTTCAACATACAAGCAACCCCAACACACAGGTAATGCTTCAAAGAGGTCGAAAATTTGATTTTTTTTTTCGAAACCGCCATTTTTGTCTGAAAAGCTTAATACCGGCATGCTCGTTGTATGAATACTACGCCGGAACCTCTATAACCGGCATTGTATTCATACAACTTTGTATGCCGGGACAAAATATCCACAACTGTTCAAGAACATACCGGCGTGGTATTCAAACCAAGATTGCATGCCGGTTTTATGTCACATATTTAAGAGTATTTGGAAATTTGAAATACCGGCATGGACGTTAGCAAAAAAGTATCTGGAAGCATTGAGAATTTTGAAAATGAACTTGTTTCGGCTGCGATGGATACAGTTGAGAACGGACCTAGCGTGCTACTTCGAAATCAGAAGATGGATTCTAGCACATTTCATGGCGGGGCAAACTCCGGTGACATAGATGATAAGTATTGGAATGAATTGCTGATTGATGATTTCATGGGTGCTAACAAAGCTGAAAATGTGGGGGGACATTCTCCGTTGGAAATCGATGCTGAGGTTGAAGATTTTTGGTGTAAAGGTGTACACGGCTTAGTGGAGGAAATGGCCTATCTTGGATCGACGGCATGAAGCGAGAATGGGATTTTATGAATCTACTTGAATCTCGGCATGGGTACTTCATGAACTTGAACTTTTTCGAACACAAGAAATTGATAGTTGGGGTGAAAATACTCGTATTTGTATGTATATAAACTGGATAAGTATAGGGCTCTTGGCATATAGAGCAATGGAGGGGTTGTTGGTTGCTGGTGAAGAAGTAAACGAAAAGCGATGAACTCCTCCTGGATATACTGTATGTATGTGCCTTCAGTTGGGTTCTCGTAAAAGGTTGGCTGCGATTATGATTCTGTTGGTTGGTTGGTTCATCGGAATTACTTGTCTACGACTGACTGCATTGTCAGGATTTTCATTTGGTTCATCGGAACTACTTACTACTCGATTAATCTCTTAATTAGCGCGTTTCCTTGGAAGTTTCTACACCATAAACTCCGTTCTGCAAGGCTTTCAATGTTGCATTTTCTTCTTGCAATTTTAAAATCCTTGTCTCCAATTCCGTAAACCTCTCTATTTCATTAGTACTCTCCATTTTTTTTTTTTTTGGTATGGTGTTATTGCCGTAATCTTCAAAGTTATGGTACCGGCATGGAAACTTAAATGTCGAGGATGCCGGTATATGATACCGGCATGGAAACTTAAATGTCGAGGATGCCGGTATATGATACCGGCATAGAAACTTAAATGTCGAGGATGCCGGTTTTCTATCACATATTTATGAGTATTTGGAAATTTGGAATACCGGCATGGACGTTAGCAAACACCACCATGCCGGTACATGTCATTTTCTATACAGGAACCAAATAATGTAAACTGATTGTTCCGGCATAGTAATTTATATGCCGGGACGCGGTACCGGAAGTGTTTTGAGCATTCCGTATATGTCGGTATGTGTACCGGAACATTTTAACTTTGGGTTGTGCCTTGCCCTTGCCTTGTGTTGGTTGTTGACTCGTCCCACCAACTTCGCTTTGGCTTGCTAATTGACTTGGATGAACCTCATCATCTTCCTCCTCACTTTCCCCTTCATCATGCTCATCGTCCTCAACTGTTCCAGTACCTTCAAGGATTGCAAGTGCACTACGTTCACCACCACTCTCCCAAATTGACCCTCTTGTTATGTCCTCCAAGCAAATTCATTGGCTGCATAAACACCATTGAATAAAATTAGTAAATCATTTATACAGTTTCAGATGGGTAAATAAACAGAAATGATACCTTGGATCACTTCAGGCTTGGGGAATTTGAGGGGTTTTTCGCCGTCAGAACGAAGGAGTTCTTTAACAAACTCTAAGTTGAGGCTCCAATTTGACGTCAACAAATGGGAATCTCCAGTTTGATTAATTGGCCGTCCCTGGTATCCTTCATAAAGATGCAGCACATCGTCGAAGCTATCGAATTCATTAGGTGTTTTGTCAAATATTGCTTTGATTTCTGGACGAACGACTTGACCCAGTGCCTTCACCGCATAAGCTAGAAAGTCTGAGAACTTCAACTGACTAAATTTTTCATCTCTTGGAATGTTTATGTTCAGGTTCAATATTCCGGCATAAAACTTTAAATATCGAGCATGCCGGTATCGTAGTACCGGCATCCTATGGAACCTAAATAGTGTGCCGGTATTGAGCACAATTTCAGTGATGTTCCTGTATGTTTTAAGTGTACTACCGGCATTTTTGAATTGAACTAATGCATGCCGGTTTTTAAGTACCGGCATTCACGAAACCTAGATACAATGCCGGTACAAAAAATTGTTCCTGTGTGTTTTTAGTTGACTACCGGAATAGTCTTCAACCCAATTTGTATGCCGGTACTGCAAATTCACTATCAGAAATTGAAACCGGCGTGGTATTCATCCCAAATGCTATGCCGGTACCTAAACCGGCATGGTATTCAAACCTAGATCCTATGCTTGGGTACTTCTGTAACTCGACAAGTTTCAGCTATTGTTGGCGATTCTAACCTAAACCCATGGCTACAAATCGATTAAAACAATCATAAATGAGTTCAAAAATCACTTACCTTCTCAGAGAAGCCATGACTGCGAGTGGTTGATCATCCGAGCTCGCTGATGCATCCTCTTCTAGTTGTTGAGCAATGTTCTCGATTCTTTGTTCATGTGTTTGTTGAGCAATCAATTTGGTTCTCGGTTTTGCTTTCGATTTGGTTCTTCGAGGCATGAACGATGAGGAAGAAGATGAAGATTTTTTTTTTTTTGATCATCAAATCCGGAATTGGGGGATATATGAATTTGGTTATTTGATTTTATGTTTTAGGGGAAAGGGCATAACAGTCTTTTCATAATGTTTTTAATTAATCTAAGGGCGCTTTAGTATTTTCGCCCCCAAAAAACACCCCTTAGCAGCCACCTTTGGTTGGGGGAAGTAATTCATATCCCCCAATTAGTTTTCATATCCCTCAATTACGCATTCTTTTAAAAGCTCCTCCACCCCAGCTTTTCAAAATTGAGGAATTTGGGAAGTGTTTTGGATAAAAAGCACTTTATTTATTTTTTTACCAAACACTAGTTTAAAAATTTATTGACATATATAGGTTTTGAAAGTGCTTTTGGAAAAATAAAAGCATTACCAAACCCAGCCTTAATCTTATTGTAAAAATTTCTATGTTATAATGATATCCTAACTTATCCAAACAAGTTAACTTTTCAGCGTGTCAGTACCACTAGTATCTCTATATTGCTCAATGCCACGCAAGGCATATAAAACTACTAGAGGCTTGAGGCATTGCATAAATGCAGAAAACTCTCATCTTATACATGGTATAAAGTACCAAAGAAGCCTCTAGTATCAGTCATCCGCTCTTTGCAGATGGCTGCCTTATTTTTGTTAAAGCTTCTCACAAAGAAGATGATATTCTCATGGTTTATTTGAGATTTAGTCTTTTTTTTTCTGGTCCAGTCATTAATACGCAAAAGTCTAGTTGTTTTTCCAGTAAAAATGTTCACCCTGACCTTGTAGTCTCCCTTATTAGATATCTTAATTTCAAGAAAATAGACCTAAATGAAAAACATATAGGTACCCCTTGTTCATTGTAGGTATCGTTCTGACTTATTCAATCACTTGAATGAACAGTTTGATAAGAGGGTAGCTAAGTGGAAAGGTATCCATATGAACCAATCAAGTAGATCTTTGGTTCAAAATCTGTTAAAAGCATCTCTTATTTATCACAGAAATACCTTTACGATTCCAGATAGCACTCTCCACAAATAGAGACATCCAAAGGTTAAGACATGTTCAAAACTTAAAACATGTGATTTTGTCTATTCTGAGTAAGACCGCTTGGAAACTAGTTCCTCTTCTAAAGATTTGTTTGCTAAGATCCTAAAATGCAAATATTTCAAATATGATCATGTTTTTATTATAATAAAAAACAAGACTCTTACTGGTTTGGAAGAGTATCCGTTTAGGACTTGATTTCATCTCTAAAAAATCTCCATGGAAAGTTAGAAATGGTATGAGTGTCCTTGCCTTTAGGTACATTTGGATTCCCAATATTGTTTATCCTTTGCATGTAGCTACTCCTAATCCTAATTATTGTGTGTCTGAATTTACTCATCATAATTCTAAGAGTTGGAAACCTGATTTAGTTAATGAATTATTCACTCCTCACAACGCTCAATCTATCCTTAGCTCTAGAATTCCTCTTACAGGACAAGATAGACTCATATGACCATTCACTCAATTCACTATGAAATCTGCATATATACTCATTTCAGGTCAAATTATCCACATGCAAAATCAATACTCTGTAAATCCTACTTATAAATATTCGTGGAAGTTAAAACTCTTCCTAAAGTCTGGTTGTTTATCTGTAAATGTCATGAAGGAACTCTACCAGCTAAAACCACCGATTTCCGATTTTCTCATGGTCATGATAGGAAGTGTGACATGTGCAGTTTAGATCTCAGTGAGTTTGTTGAGCGTATTATCCTACATTGTCCTTTTGCTTAAGCAGTATGGTCACTTACACCATACAAGGATCAGATAGTTCAAGATTGTAACATGCATATTAGTATGAAAGATTTGGCCTCAAAGTGGGTAAATGAGGCCACTCTTAAGGATAAAACTGTGAGTGTGTTCACTATAGCGTTGTGTATCTGGAAGGATAGATGTCCATTTATTTTTCAAGATAAATCTCTTAATCATTATTTTATTCTAAGAATTGTTATGACATAACACTATTTAAGTAATGAGGATTCACAGCCCGGTTGTAGCTTATACTCCACTTCTTTGGGTTGGATTTTCTTTGTTGCAACCAAGATAATTTACCTCAACAATGCATTATTGTTTTCTCTGATGCATCATTTGATAAAAATACTAAACTTTCGGGTATTGGTCTGATCATGAATGATAATGCAGGATACTATCTTGAATGCAAGACCATCCCAGGAGTAGCCAGGTAGACATAGGATGCTAAAAGCCTTGCTGTTTGGGAAGTCGTTCCACATGCTAAGGAGAAAGGAAAAGGAAAACCACATGCTAAGGAGAAAGGAAAAGAAAAAGTATGCTTTATAAGTGATGCAAAATTAGTTTTAGATTACTTAAACAATAAGATAACCAGATATGTTGGACAACAACTCTATTTTAGATGACGACAAGACAATCATGAGTTTTTTTAATTTTATAAGATTTTAATTTCTGAATAAAAGATTCACAAGAAAAAGGTTGATGTTGTAGCTACACATTGTAGAATTTCTAGAATCAATGGTGAATGGTTTGACTATACCTCAAACTTTCTCACTAATCATATGTAACTATTCTCTGAATTAAAAAAATCTTTTTCCCAACAACAAAAAAAAAAAACTTGTCCAAACAAGTCAAAATCTTAATAAGTACAAAAAAAAAATAGAAGTAAAACATAAGAAAGTGGAAATTAAAATTTAAATCTTACCCATGTAACACTTAATCCAAATGGATACTACAATGACTTCCTTAATGATTACTCTACTGGGTTTTAGGGTTTGCACATGACGAAATTGATTTTTCTTGTTAGAGAAGAGGGGATTGGGTTTAGGGTGCTATGTAATTGGGAGATAACGGAGATCTTTACACAGAGATGAAGACCTATAAAGAAATACCCATGACATATCTCCATCTTGAGGTACTATGTAATTTGCGAGATAACAAATATATTTACACACAGATAAAGACCTATCAAGAAATCTCCATGACATACCTCCATCTTGAGGTGAATTTTTTTTCCTTCTTCACAGAGATGAAGACCTATGATGAACCAAGAGTTTTAGTTCCTCTTGATTTTTTTTTTCTTTTGAAACATGAAATTTATTAAGAAACTAGAGGGCATGAGATTTCCAAGGTTCAAGAATTACAATTAGATTGCTAGACCACAAATCTATAGTAACATGATATTGGAACAGAATGTGAATAACAGTCTTCAGGTCGGAGTTGCATCGGGGGCAGGCGATGGAGTCGAAGGTCGAAAGGCCTTTGGTCAACGCTTTTCACAAGAAAAGTTATATTTTTGATAGGCATAACAATACCCATAAGAACTTAGTTAATGGTAGAGGGGTCCGATGCGATTGACCTGAGATGCTAGACAAACACTTGTATCCTGATTGACCTGAGATGATAGACAAACACTTGTATGTTGCTGCTGTTGTATACTGCTTATTTGTTACCAGTCTATATCCTCTTGTTTCAGATTAGAACCATTGTGAATCTAATAAATTGAGTTCTCTTTTGTTTTTCTGCTCGAACTGCAAAGCTAAAACCTAGGAATCTATTACACTTAAACATAAACTATCACCGTAATACACTAGAGAAAGAGAAGTAAAGCTTACGGCTAGAAATAAGAAACAAGTGAAAGCAACTATGATTTTGACAATACCAAAAAACTACAAATAAAATGCAAACTATGACCTATTGCTACTACAAAGACAATTACATAAATGAAATAGAATTTACCCGAGGTCGCGCATCGGGGATCAAATAAACGTATGGGTTTGTCTTGTGAACATCCGAATATGAGAGATATTTGTCGAAGCATGATTAATAAGAATATAGTTGAGACGAATTTGGATAATATTTCTGTTGCTGATGATGATGTTTAGGTTCTTTGGACTCTGAGGAAGAATCCCCGGTAGAGGAGAATGATGAAGATCAAAGAATTGGAGTTGTGGCTGATTTGGGGGATGATGATTCATTGCATCTGGGTAATTTTAATCCGATTTCAAGTTCTAGGGAAATCGGATCATAAGATCATGTGTTTTCTCATGGATCATAAGATCATGTGTTTTCTCATGCATCTGGTGTTTTCTCATGGATCATAAGATCATGTGTTGGAATATTAGAGGACTTGGGAAAGATAATAATATTACAGCAATCAGAAATGCTATTTGGAAAAATAATATTACTCTTTGCTCAATTTTAGAATCAAAAAAGGAATTTGTAGATGATAAGATGATAAGATCACTCTGGGGAAATGGAAGATGTAATTACCTTTACCAACCTTCTTTTGGGGCTTCTGGGGGCATTATAATTATGTGGAAGGAGTGAGTCTTGCATATGGAAGATCATCTTATGGGTGCTTTTTCTTTGTCAATTAAATTCAGAAACAATGGTGATAATTTTTCTTGGTTATACACAGCTGTGTACGGTGCTTCGGATGCAGGATACTATAGACAATGTTGGCAAGAGCTATCAGACATTAGAATTCTTTTTGAGGATCCTTGGCTCTTGGGTGGTGATTTTAATGCAATTCTTGCACAGTCTGAAAGGAATTTACCTGATGGAAACATAAGTAATAAAAGGTATTTCAAAAAATTTGTTAATAATCATGAGCTTGTTGATTTGCCTATGGCTGGAGGTAAGTTCACCTGGACTAACTCGCAGATTCCTCTATTACTAGTTAGACTAGATAGGTTTTTAATGACTGCAGATTGGCAAGTGAAATGTCCTTCATTATTGCAAGTTAGACTTAAGCGGCATGTGTCTGATCACACTCCAATTATGGTAAAATGTAACTCTGGTATTCAATACAAAGCTCCTTTCAGGATGGACAACTATCTACTTCTTCATCCAGATTTTCTGCCAAAGTTACAAGTGTGGTGGCAGAACTTAAATTTCAATGGCAGGCCAAGCTTTGTGTTTGCAAAAAAACTTCAAGGCCTGAAATTTCTTATTAAGCCTTGGAAGATATCATTGGGTGATTTACAAATACAGCTGGAGCATCTTGAGGAGATTATTGATTCTTGGGATATGCAAGAAGAGAATGACATTGTTTTGTCAACTTCTGAGGTAGCTGAAAGAGAAGATGCAAGAACTAAATATGCTACAATTTCTTTGAACTTAACAAGGAAGTGGGGACAAAGAGCAAAAGAAAATTGGGCAAAGGAAGCTGAGAAGAATTCAAGGTATCTACATCAAATAGCTTCTTAAAAATTCATTTGTAATAATATCAATTGTATGGCTATAAATGGGGATATCTCTTATGACAAAACTACAATTGCTGAGGAAGCTGTGAAGTTCTATACTGATCTTTTTTCTGAAGAACATATGACAAGGCTTGGTTTTAATGATTTAGACTTGCCTGCAATTTCTGTCTCTGATAGTATTTCTCTTGAGAAACCTTTTTCAGAAGATGAAGTTAAAAATGTAATATGGCATTTTGGTACTAATAAGACCCCAGGGCCCGATGGATTCACAATGGAATTCTTCAAAAAAGCTTGGGAATTTATCAAGGAAGATTTGATGAATGTGTTTAAGGAGTTTGAAAGAAATGCCATATTGGACTGGAGATTAAATTGTACTACTATGAAATTGATCCCTAAAGTCAGTGAAGCTGTAAGTCTTCATAATTTCAGGCCAATAAGCCTAATTAGTGGAGTTTACAAGATTTTATCAAAGCTTTTAGCTAATAGGATGAAAACAGTTCTTCCCTCTATCATCGCTAACTTTCAAGGTGCCTTTGTTCATGAGAGACAAATAAATGATGGGATTTTAATTGCGGCTGAGGTCATTGACTCAAGATTAAGAGCTAAAAAATCCGGAATTGTATACAAGGTGGATTTCGCCAAGGTGATGTGTTTTTTATGTTGTTGTAGAAAGTGATAAGTAAAGTTCGTTCAACTCGGGCTTGTAAAGATTTGATTTCAGAATTTAATAATAGAAAATATATACACAAGTTTGTCACAAAAATCGAGAGGTACTGAGACTCGGGATTCCACCATAAACTCATTCATGCGGTTCGTATATTTATCCTAGACAATTATAGCTCGAACAGTAATAAAATATTGACTCTATATATTCGCCAAGGTATATTTTTAAAAGATTAATTTTAAATCACAAGCATGACACATCAAAAGTACTAAAACTAAGTATACGTCATCAAACGAAATCACAACTAATTAGTGAAAATCATAATACAATTAAATCAAGTGCAAAAAGTCATACAAGAAATAAATAGAATTACCACATGCATGAAGAATGGCTTCCTCCTTTGTCCCAGTGTTGGGGTTTAGCTCCTCATGGTAAAAACACGCTCAAAATAATAAATCATGGCTCAAAAGGTTTTTTTATTGAAGAAATTATATAACTCAGCCAATCCGCAATTTGTATTGGCGTTACAGAGTTCACTGTTACAAAGGAATAAGACTGTGGAGAGAATGATAGTTTTCTGTTGCTGCAGAATCTGCGACTAATCTTTGCTGCCTAATGCTCTTCAAATTAGGGTTCTTGAGAACGACACTTCTGTAGTGTCGTCTGCAACCCTTCTCCTTCTTCTTCACCTGCTGCTGCTACTTCTCCTCTGCAGCGTTCCTTTCTTCACAGCAACCACCCCAAACTCCCGATTCCCCTTTTCTAAGACTCTTAAACCTCTTATATAGGGCCACAGTTCGATTAAATCTCCCAAAATATCTTCGTATCCTCCATTTCTTGTTCCCGGAAGTTCCGAGACTTCTTTCCTCCTTTTTATCCTCTACGCGGCCGCTGAGTTGTTAAGAGATCTTCCCTCCGTTGGAAAAGAATCTTAATAGACAATATATCCTTCCTATCTCCTCGAAACTTCTAAGAATATAACTAAATACCGAGACTTTCTCCACCTCCCCTGTTTTGAGATAACTTCCGATTATAAGAATATTTGATCACGACTTTGTTGCCAGAACACGTCACGCTACCTGTTGTTATGGTAAGAGAATTATTACCATCTTTAACTCTCTCAAACCTCTCCAAGTGAATCTTCAGTAAAACTATTACCATCTTTAACTCTCTCAAACACGTCACGCTCCTTGTTTAGCTTCACACAATAATCCAGCCCATTCTAGTCGATCAAAGCAAACGTACCAACCCTGTTTAGTCCAATAAAGTCCAGCCCAATGAAAAGTTTCGATAGAATCTCTTTTAAAGTTGCCCAAAAATCAAATCCCAATACTGAACTTCGTTGCACAAAGTTTCCCGCCAAATCTTAATTCAAACGGTGATGGGGTGCGAATAGCACTTTGGGTGCAAATAGTAGCTCCAGGGTGCAAATAGCGGTGGTCGCCCCTTAGTAATTAAGGTGCCCCTTATCCAAATGAGGGGTCCGAATAGTAATTTTTTCCCGCGAGCGCAATTACCACTTTTCGAGCCGATTTTCCCGCAAAAGCTTATTTCTCCAAAAAGTACCTACAAAGACATAAAATAACCAAATAAGTACAAAATCGAGTACTAACATTACAGAGAATTGAGACTAATACAGACACATAAATGCGTCTATCAAATACCCCCAAACTTATTATTTGCTAGTCCTCGAGCAAAAATAAAATAAAATCCTAACTCACTGTCAGCAGCATCGTCGATTGCATTCGGCGTATGCAATAAGCCTTTAAACCCCTAGGTGGCCCTAGTGGCCGAGTTATAGTCTCGGGAGGGCTTACAAGAGATATACCCACAAAACCTTTACACTCCAGACCCTAGCTATCTACGCAGAACCTTGGAAAGCACTAAAGAATCTCCTTGGTTGGCATACTTATTGACTACAGGAGGAAGTACCCTGATGCGAAATTCCAATTGATGTACACGAGTTTGCACTCAAGCATACTAAAAATTCATATATAAGTCACAAAGCTATACTCAGATAGTTTCTGGACATCATAACCGGAGTCAACCAATCACATGGATAGATTTAGAGATGGATATAGAAAAACATAGATGGTTTTGATGTTGACTAAGGTGAACGGTGTTTCTCATATCTGTCTGAAGGCCACTGCCAAATGAACCTATCCTAATGGACTGAGATACTGGTCTGGACTAATATCAACACACTGCATATACAAGGGAACCAATGGTCGATAATCCTAACTCTAGGTCAACACAACTGGCATATACAAGGGTTCCAGTGGTCGACTTTATTGAATTTATTCCTGTTGGTCTAATGGTCTGGTCTCAAAAAAAAAAAACTTTTTTTTTTTGGTATCTCAATCACTCTATTTCACCCTAGAAGTGGTAACAACTTGAATCGTGAGCCCCACCAAATCACTTAGACAAACATATTTTAAAGAAAACAAAATAAAAATAGAAGTGAAAAGGATTCAACGAGATATGGCGAAACTACCATGTTTTTTTCTTTAATTCTAACACCTGAGCTCTGTGCTTTTATGAATAGACTCTTTAGATGTTTCCATCTAATCAGATTGGTTCCTCAACTCCTACAACCAAGAGGCTTCCATCCACTTAGATTGGTTAGTGCCATCCTTAATAAGCATAAATTTCTAGGCTGGAGTTTATTTATTGTAACAAAAAGGTAACAAAAGTTTCTACCCCACCCCCAAACTTAAATCTAACATTGTCCTCAATGTTTCTAATTAAAGAACAGTACCAAAAATATAAGTAACATGAGGAAATAGTAAAGAGAGAAGTCGGAAAGATAGTACTGGGGAAGTATAACCAAAAACCTACAAAAATAATATACAACATACAAAACCGCCTCGATGGTCAATCAAGGTAAACAGGGTCCTCCAGAGGGACCTCCTCAACATCACATGTAGGAAAAGGCTCTAAAAAGGGCTTCAATCGCTGACCGTTAACCTTTGAAGAACTACTACCATCTGGTGTCTCAATCTCAATAGCGCCATGAGGAAAAACAGTACGGACCACAAAAGGACCGGTCCACCGAGAGCGCAACTTCCCGGGAAATAGATGCAAACGAGTGTCATACATAATAACTTTTTGACCTGGAGAAAATGACTTTCGTAAAATATTCTTATCATGCACAAGTTTCATTTTGTTCTTATACTCCTTAGCACTATCGTATGCATCTCTACGAATCTCGTCCAACTCATTGAGTTGGAGCTTTCTGTGAGCTCCTGCCTTGTCAAGTGAAAAGTTTAGATGCTTAATAGCCCAATAGGCTCTATGCTCTAACTCGACAGGAAGGTGACATGCCTTGCCAAATACTAGACGATAAGGTTATATTCCAATGGGTGTCTTAAACGCAGTACGGTAAGCCCATAAGGCATCAGTAAGCCTAGACGACCAGTCTTTCCTATTGGGATTAACTGTTTTCTCTAGAATACGCTTAATTTCCTTGTTGGAGACCTCTACCTGACCACTAGTCTTTAGGTGATATGGGGTTGCTACTTTATGGGTAATACCATATTGTTTCATTAAAAGTGCAAACGGTCTATTACAAAAGTGTGAACCTCCATCACTAATTATAGCTCGCGGCGTACCAAAACGTGTAAGTATGTTCTCTTTCAAAACTGGACTACGACCATGTGGTCATTTGTTTTACACGGAACCGCCTCAACCCACTTAGACACATAGTCTACAAATGACAAGTATGTAAAGATAACCAAAAGAATTAGGAAATGGACCCATAAAATCAATGCCCCACACATCAAATACCTCAATCACTAAAAGAGGATTCAAAGGCATCATATTTCTAAGGGAAATGGTTCCTAACCTCTGGAAACGCTCACAAGAAACACAATGACTATGGGAGTCTTTAAACAACGAAGGCCAGTAAAAACCACACTGCAATATCTTAGCAGCAATCTTCTTAGCACTAAAACGACCCCCACATGCATGTTCATGACAAAAGGAGATAATACTGGACTGGTCACTCTCAGGTACACATCTCCTAATAATCTGGTCTGGGCAATACTTAAACAGATAAGGATCGTCCCAAAAGAAATGCTTAACCTCGGATAAAAACCTAGAATGATCTTGCTTACCCCAATGTTGAGGCATTCGACCAGTAACAAGATAATTCACTATATTCGCTTACCAAGGTGATTGGGAAATAGAGAACAATTGTTCATCAGGAAATATATCCCTTATAGGAAGGGAATCATTAGGGGAACTAACAACTAGCCTAGACAAGTGGTCTGCTACTACATTTTCGGAACCCTTTTTGTCTCTATTGTCTGGACAAAATTCTTGTAACAAAAGGATCCACCTAATCAATCTAGGTTTGGTATCCTTCTTAGACAAAAGGTATTTCAAAGCAGCATGATCAGTATAGATTACGATATTAGAACCTAATAGGTAGGATCTAAACTTATCCAAGGCAAACACGATGGATAACAGTTCCTTCTCGGTAGTTGTATAGTTCATTTGGGCATCATTCGAGTTTTGCTAGCATAGTAAATCACATGAAGTAATTTGTTTTCTCGCTGACCTAGCACAACACCTATAGCATAATCTGAAGCATCACACATAATTTCAAAGGGTAGGTTCCAGTTAGGTGCCTGGACTATCGGGGAAGTAGTGAGTAAATTCTTAAGCTTCTCAAAAGCCTCTAAACAAGCATCATCAAAGACAAACTTAACATCTTTTGCAAGCAATTTGCAAAGAGGTCTAGAAATCAAGCTAAAATCCTTAATGAATCGACGGTAAAAACCCGCATGCCCTAGGAATGACCTAATATCTTTTACGGTTTTTGGGACCTGTAAAGTCTTAATAAGGTCAACCTTGGCTTTTTCTACCTCTATACCCTTTGAAGAAACGATGTGCCCTAACCCAATTCCTGATTTAACCATAAAATGGCATTTTTCCCAATTAAGCACTAAATTCTTTTCCTTACACCTAGTCAACACTAATGTCAAATGATGCAAGCACTCATCAAAAGATGAACCAAACACTGAAAAATCATCCATAAAGACCTCTAGAAACCGTTCTACCATATCGAAAAATATGCTCATCATACAACGCTCGAAAAGTCGCAGGGGGCATTACAAAGCCCGAAAGGCATGCGTCTATATGCAAAGGTACCAAAGGGACAGGTAAAAGTGGTTTTCTCTTGGTCTTCTGGGGAAATAACGATCTGATTATAACCGGAGTAGCCATCTAAAAAGCAATAATGACTATGTCCAGCTAATCTCTCTAGCATTTGGTCGATAAAAGGAAGGGGAAAGTGATCCTTCCCTGTGACCTTGTTCAATTTCCTATAGTCTATACAGACACGCCATCCCGTGGTCACTCGGGTTGGGATTAACTCATTATTATCATTCTGGACTACAGGTGATACTCGATTTCTTGGGGACAACCTCGAACGGGCTGACCCACTTACCGTCTGAAATTGGGTAGATAATACCCGCATCTAACAACTTAAGCACCTCTTTTCGAACTACCTCTTTCATGTTAGGGTTCAATCGACGTTGCATCTCCCTAGAAGGTTTGGAGTCTTCTTCTAAATGAATCGATGCATACACACACAGTGAGGACGTATACCCTTTAATGTCTGATATAGTCCACCCTAAAGCTTCCTTATTGTCTTGAAGTACTTTTACTAGCCTACTTTCCTGATCACTATCCAAATCGGAAGCTACAATCACAGGTAAAGTCTCAGATGGGCCTAAAAACACATACTTTAGAGTGCCGGGTAGTGGTTTTAGGTCCAACTTAGGAGGCTTTTCTAAAGAAGGAATTAAGGTAGTCTCAAAAACTGGTAATGGTTCAAACCTAGCTTTCCATCTATCAGTGTCTAACACAGGGGTAGAATATAATAGAGCATTCACTTGTTCAATAGTGCTATCGTCATCAAAATCTAAACCAAAATGGGATAGACAACTTTCTAATGGGTCTTCAGACAAAATGTTTGGTAATGACTCTGAACTAAGGCTTCTATCATGTTCACCTCTTCAACACATGTGTCATCTAGCTCATAAGGTAGCTTACTTGACATTAAAAATGTTCATCTCCATAGTCATATTACCAAAAGATAAATTCATCACACCATTTCGACAGTTAATGATCGCATTAGACGTAGCTAAAAATGGGCGACCTAATATCACAGTATCGGTTCTGCGGGTCGGGGACAGGTTGGGTATCTAGGACCACGAAATCCACTTTGGATAAATAAACTTGTCGACCTCAATAAGAACATCCTCAATAACACCTCGAGGAATTTTAACAGACATATCGCCTAACCGCAATGTCATCCGAGTAGGTTTCATTTCACCAAGTCCTAGCCGCAAGTACACATGGTACGGCAAAGTAAGTTCACACTGGCTCCTAAGTCAAGTAAATCTTTTTCTACCCGGTGTTTACCTATTGTACAAGCAATGGTAGGGGAACCTGGGTCTTTGTACTTTGGAGTTGTGGTGTTCTGAATGAACTTACGTGACTAGCTAAAAAGGATTTATTATGGACGCTAAGTTTTCGCTTTAGTGTACACATATCCTTAAGGAACTTGGCGTAAGCAGGAATTTGCCTAATTGCATCTAATAAAGGAAGGTTTATGGTAACTTGCTTAAAAACCTTCAATATGTCATTAAAGTTCGATTCCTTCTTTGTTGGTACTAATAGTTGGGGAAACGGGGCTCTAGGCACAGAATCATACCTCTCAGGAACCGAATTGGCATCATCAGAAATTTTATCAGTCCCCTCAGCTAGTGTTGGTCCTGAGGGGTGAGATCCTGAGGGGTGAACTATAGTATGTTCACTATCGGGCATGGTTACCTGATTGTCTACTACTCTACCACCCCTAAGGGTTCTAATAGCATTCAACTGATTCGATGTTTTTGCACCTACTTCATGAACTCCTCTAGGATTGGTATTAGTCTGACTAGGGAACCTTCCGTTATCTCTTTCACTTAAGGTCTTAGCGATTTGTCCCACTTGAAGTTCTAACTTAGCAAGGCTCTGAGCATTAGTTTGAAAGTTCTGCTTGGTTTCCTGTTGAAAACTAACATGGCTCTGTGCTAACATTTCCTGAGTTTTTGCTAACATCTTTATAGATTCCTCTAAGCTAGTCGTTTTATTTTCTGTGCCTGAAGAATTCTTAGTGTAACCAAAACCTGGGGGAGCATTAGAATTACTAAACTGACCTTGACTTTGGCCCTTAGACCACGAAAAGTTCGGATGGTTTCTCCAACCAGGATTATAGGTTTCTGAATATGGGTCAAACTTTTGACGGTTATCAAATCTAGTGTTATTATAGAGAGCATTGGCTTGCTCTTCATTATTCTGGCCTTCCCAAAAGGCTCCAATCTACCACTAGTGTGACCCACTTCTAAAGCTTCTAACCTTTTCGCTATTGCAGCAATTTTGGCATCTGATTCAAAACCTCCTTTTACCCTATTAACGTTTCCTCTGCCTATAAGAATTGTTTTCTGGGGTTCCCTATTATTTTCCCATTGTTGGGTCTTTTCGGCGATTTCATGCAAATATGTCATCGCCTCATCAACTGTTTGGTTTTCAAACCCACCTGTACACATAGATTCTATTGTGGTTGTAGTGGAATAATCTAAACCCTCATAAAGGATCTGAACTAACCTAACCTTTTCTAGACCATGATGAGGACATTGGGCTAATAGATCATTGAACCTTTCCAAATACCTATACAAAGATTCTCCCTCCTGTTGAGAAAACGTGCATATTTGCGTCCTAATAGACGATTTTTTGTGCCTAGGGAAAAACTTGTTCAAAAAGGCAGATGTAAGTTGTTCATATGTTTCAATTGAACCAGAAGCCAAACTATATAGCCACGATTTGGCTTTATCTTTTAAGGAAAAAGGGAATAACCTGAGTTTCAAAGCATCATCATCAAGGTTTCTAATCTTTAGGGTACTACAAATTTCCTCAAAGTCCCTAACATGGAAATAGGGGTTTTCATTTTCTTTCCCTAAGAAGATTGGGAGCAGCTGTAAGGTTCCAGGTTTAAGTTCATAATTTGCTTCTGTTTCAGCTAACCTGATACACGAGGGACGGGTAGTCCTAGTCGGGTTCAACAAAGCTTTCAAAGTTGTCATTTATGGCACTATCGGAATATTAGGGATTGTCTCCCCAAACGGACGTTCAAAAACGGACTCTTCAAAAATCGGACTTTCTAAATTGAGGTAATCGAGACGCTTAGAACTACTAGGTTTCTCTTTAACAAATCTACCTAGGGCGTCTCTTTTACGTTCTGGCATGCAAAAGAATAAGGAAGGGGATTCTATGCAATCACAAAACAAGGCTGACTCAACCAAATCAAACCTATTTATTTCTAGCAAACATAAATCATGATGGCTCCACTTAGATTGTTTCTAGACCAGCTTCTAATCCTTCGAAAGGGAATTCATTAAAATTTAAGCAAACCCCTCTGGAATCAATCTGAGTCAAAGTAAGTTGAATAGAGGCGAGGGAAGCTTGGTGGAGCTTTGATACCCAAGGCCTCAACGGAGTTACAAGGTGGCGCAGTCACACATTCAACTCACAGAAACCTTCATGAACTTCGAAGTGTGCTTAAAAGAGTAACCAATATTTTTCGAATGACTTTCCTATTAAGCTCGTACCCTATCGGTCTTGTTCTAGTCAAAATTTTAAGCTTAGGTTCGCGTAGGTTACGTGTTCCTAAGGCGGGCAAGAAGAGAACGGTGATGAAATTCGAACCCTTATCTTGTATGGCCAGGCCTTTCCCTTTACTAGAAAATTAAAGCAGCCGTATTCAAGTCCTCAGCATATATGCAAACGAAGGAATCCAGTAACTCGCTGACTGGGGATTCGCGAGTGTTTAGAATCTTACCTCCCGTTCCAGACGGGGGATGAATCGGTTGTAGTCGACTCGGGCCACTGACTCCTATGTCAGTGTACGAACCCAAGGTGCAGAGACAATATCGTAATTGTCCTCCTTCTCTGCAAACAATTTATATTTAAAGTACCCTTCCGTAGGGTAAAAAAAAATAAAATAATGCCCCAAATCCAAAATTCCAAAGTCCAAAGTCCAAAAAGAAAAGAAAAATTACAAAAATAATAAATCCTAATACAAATTTTTTTTTTTTTTTTTCTAAAATTAAACAAACCCTAAAAACAAAATAACTAAAATAAAATCGTCTTTTTCCGTTCTTTTTGCCTTAATCTTTCGTTCCAAGTCTTTGCGAAATCACCAAACTCCTTGGCTCAATTTTCTTTATGATCCAGAACCTGTAGACAAAAGATAAATACCCAAAAACGTAAAAACAAACAAAAAAAATAAATCTAAAACCCTAAAAACAAGTCCCCGGCAGCGGCGCCAAAAATTGATGTATTTTTTATGTTGTTGTAGAAAGTGATAAGTAAAGTTCGTTCAACTCGGGCTTGTAAAGATTTGATTTCAGAATTTAATAATAGAAAATATATACACAAGTTTGTCACAAAAATCGAGAGGTACTGAGACTCGGGATTCCACCATAAACTCATTCATGCGGTTCGTATATTTATCCTAGACAATTATAGCTCGAACAATAATAAAATATTGACTCTATATCTTCGCCAAGGTAGATTTTTAAAAGATTAATTGTAAATCACAAGCATGACGCATCAAAAGAACTAAAACTAAATATACGTCATCAAACGAAATCACAACTAATTAGTGAAAATCATAATACAATTAAATCAAGTGAAAAAAGTCATACAAGAAATAAATAGAATTACCACATGCATGAAGAATGGCTTCCTCCTTTGTCCCAGTGTTGGGGTTTAGCTACTCATGGTAAAAACACGCTCAAAATAATAAATCATGGCTCAAAAGGTTTTTTTATTGAAGAAATTATATAACTCAGCCAATCTGCAACGCTGTATTGGCGTTACAGAGTTCATTGTTACAAAGGAATAAGACTGTGGAAAGAACGATAGTTTTCTGTTGCTGCAGATTCTGCGACTGTTCATTGCTGCCTAATGTTCTTCAAATTAGGGTTCTTGAGAACGACACTTCTGTAGTGTCGTATGCAACCCTTCTCCTTCTTCTTCACCTGCTGCTGCTACTTCTCCTCTGCAGCGTTCCTTTCTTCACAGCAACCACCCCAAACTCCCGATTCCCCTTTTCTAAGACTCTTAAACCTCTTATATAGGGCCACAGCTCGATTACATCTCCCAAAATATCTTCGTATCCTCCATTTCTTTTTCCCAGAAGTTCCGAGACTTCTTTCCTCCTTTTTATCCTCTACGCGGCCGCTGAGTTGTTAAGAGATCTTCCCCCCATTGGAAAAGAATCTTAACAGACAATATATCCTTCATATCTCCTCGAAACTTCTAAGAATATAACTAAATACCGAGACTTTCTCCACCTCCCCTGTTTTGAGATAACTTCCGATTATAAGAATATTTGATCACGACTTTGTTGCTAGAACACGTCACGCTACCTGTTGTTATGGTAAGAGAATTATTACCATCTTTAACTCTCTCAAACCTCTCCAAGTAAATCTCCAGTAAAACTATTACCATCTTTAACTCTCTCAAACACGTCACGCTCCATGTTTAGCTCCACACAATAATCCAGCCCATTCTAGTCGATCAAAGCAAACGTACCAACCCTGTTTAGTCCAATAAAGTCCAGCCCAATGAAAAGTTTCGATAGAATCTCTTTTAAAGTTGCCAAAAAATCAAATCCCAATACTGAACTTCGTTGCACAAAGTTTCCCGCCAAATCTTAATTCAAACGGTGATGAAGAGGGTGTCCCCCTATCTTCTGATGGGGTTCGAATAGCACTTTGGGTGCAAATAGTAGCTCCAGGGTGCAAATAGCGGTGGTCGCCCCTTAGTAATTAAGGTGCCCCTTATCCAAATGAGGGGTCTGAATAGTAACTTTTCCCGCGAGCGCAATTACCACTTTTCGAGCCGATTTTCCCGCAAAAGCTTATTTCTCCAAAAAGTACCTACAAAGACATAAAATAACCAAATAAGTACAAAATCGAGTACTAACATTACAGAGAATTGAGACTAATATAGACACATAAATGCGTCTATCACAAGGCTTTCGACAACATAAACTGGAATTGTTTGGATATTGTTTTGGAAAGATTTGGTTTTGGTTATGTTTGGAGGAAGTGGATTAATTGGTTTATATCAAGTGCCAGATTTTCGATCCTAATTACCGGTGAAGCAACAAAGATGTTTAGAAGTCAAAAAGGTGTGAGACAGGAGATCCTATATCCCCATTCTTGTTCATTATGGTGGTGGAAGTACTTTCTCTTATGATTAAAAAGGCAGAGTCTATGGGGTTGATTTCATGTTTCCAAGTTACTCCAAATGGCACCTCAATTACACATCTGCAGTTTGCCGATGATTTAGTGGTCTTCCTAGATGATTCAATTGAGCAAGTAAATAATTTGAAGAATATCTTATTTTCTTTCGAAGTTTTCGCAGGCTTGAAGGTTAACTACAGAAAAAGTGCAGTGGTGGGAGTTGGAAATGATCATAATGGGGCAGATTGTGCATCTACTTTTGGGAGTCAGTTAGGTAGTTTTCCCCTAAATTACTTAAGCATTCCATTAGGCAGCAAATTTAAGAATAAAGCAATATGGGAGATTATCATCCAGAGATGTCTACAAAGATTGAGTAGTTGGAGACGGAGGTACTTGTCTAAAGTACATAGACCAATTTTAATAAACAGTGTTATAGCAAGTCTCCCAATTTACTACATGTCCATGTTTGAGATGCCTGCCAGTGTTTTAAAGGACCTAATTTACTACATGTCCATGTTTGGGATGACTGCCAGTGTTGTAAAGGAGCTGGAAAAAATTATGCGCAATTTCCTATGGGGTTCATCGGTAACAAACAGAAAGAGGAGCTGGGTTGCATGGTCAAAAGCTAATGTGCCAAAATATAGAGGAGGTATTTGGATAAAGAAACTAAAGATGGTTAACAGGGCATTACACTGTAAATGGATATGGAGGTATGGTGAAGAGAAGGACGCACTCTGGAGACAAATAGTTCGGGAAAAATTTGGTGGTAACTTTTCATCCTTTTTTCATAGTATTTATAAATTGTCTATGGGTTTGAGTCTCTGGTCTGGCATTTTAAAATCTAGACAGTTCATAAAACATAACACTAATCTTGTCCTCAAGAATGGAAGAGAATTAGTTTCTGGTGTGACGAATAGGTGGGTCAGGTTGTCTTGAAAGATAGGTATCAAGAACTATTTAAAATTTCTGCAGCAAAAACAGCAACTGTAAAAGATATGATATCTGCAAATGGAGCCTGAAATTTTAACTTCAAAAGAAGCCTGAATGAACAAGAAATAGGTCAAATTGTTGATTTTTTACAGTTACCTGGGACTTTGCACCTATTACTGATGATGAGGATAACAGAAAGTGGGGTTTGGAAGAGATTTCTGTTGCAAACTGCTATGCAGCTCTGGATATTGATGGTTTACTTGTTTTTCCCCATAAACAAGTCTAGAATCCTAAATTTCCCTTAAAGTATCTTTTCTTGTGTGGACGCTTTGTCATGGTGGTGCTCCTACTCTTAATATGCTTCATAGAGCCGGAAGGGTGCAATCTAATTTGTGTGTTTTATATGGTGCGGAGCCTGAAACTCAAGAGCATCTTTTCCTTTATTGTGTGGAAACTAGGAATTGTGGCACTACTATTTGGATAGCTTTCATGTCAGCTGGGTTTTCACATATACGGTCAAAAGAAACGTATGGGAATAGAAAAGATATAAAACAACAGATTTTAGGAAACAGATTTGGAGCTTATTGTCATTTGCTATATAGTGGACAGTCTGGAATGAGCGCAATGGAAGAGTTTTAAGAAATCAGAGGAGAAATATGGATCAGTTGATCATATCTTCAAAATGCTCTTTATACAATTGGTCTTTGAATTCAAGTTTATTTCATGGCTACTCATTGAGTACCCTTATATGTAATTGGCAAGCTGTAATTCACATATAGTTAGCTATCTCTTTTGTGTGGGTAGCTTCATCACTTTGATGAAGTATAACCTTTAATAAAACTTTGCCCTTTATCTAAAAAAAATTTCCTCAACTTAACAGAGCTTAGCTCGATAAATTTTATCAATTTTAAAAGAAGGGAGGAAACAAAACTAAAAGCTCTTGATCGCCTTCTTCTTTAATTATATTTCTATTAAAGTGATTTCTTATTTATCCTTTCTTCCTTTTCGATGGGTACTGCACAAATCACAAAGGGTCGAAAGGAAATATGAAAATGATTACATAAGAGACACATTTAAAGATTATGTTTCATCGCTAGTGCTTATGCGCTACAAAGCCTCATGTAGCTAAGACAAACAATTTTTCTTAATTTTTTTTTTTGATAAGAAAATAATTTTATTAATGAGTTGCATTTTGGTCTCCGGATAGGAGGTTACAGATTGCAGAATCAAAGTCACTGAAAAGTTCAGTTGAGTTTCTAGTTTCTCTAGCTGACCTAGCAATAGCATTTGCTACTTGATTGTCATCTCGTTTTACATAATCAAACGTACATAAAGCAAAAGATGAGCTTAAATGTTTTATCTCCTTTATTATATTCCTATTCTCCCATTGGATGAGTAGTGAATGACCGTTAATGGATTGTATTACGAGCTTTGCATCTGCCTCTATCTGGATCTTCGTATGGTTCAAACTTTTTGCCCATAATAACGCTTCACGAATAGCCATACACTCCACGGCCTCTGGACTTAGTGCTCTATTTCCATAGGTTCCTTTGGTGCCAATGCAGTTACCTGTAGAATTACGCATCACAATACCAGTGCCAAATTGATTAGAATCCGGGTCAAAAGAGCCATCTGTATTGTATTTCAATATGCTTTCTAAAGGAGGTTTCCATCTGGATATATTAGAGTTAATTAAAACAGCAGTATAAGATTTATGCATATGAGAAGCAAGATGATAATGGATTTTACGTATTGAATAAAAAAGGTTAAGAGTGACTCCCTGAAAAAAAACCACATCACAACGATCCTTCAATAATATCCATGCTCCAATCATCAGAGTATAAAGCCATTTATCATCCTTAGTTTGAATATACTGAGAAAACCAACTTGTTGCCCATTCTGATACAGAACTGCAGTTTGCTCTGACTGTGTCTATATTGATATTAATGCCCATCCAGACTGTTCTGACATGTCTGCATTCAAGAAGGATATGTTCAATTGTTTCTTCACTGTGGCCACAAATATCACAGTTAACTTCAAGACTGTTGTTGTAAATTGCTGTCTTGTATTTAGATGAATGAAGGCCTCTTATTCATTTCCATTGTATTTAGATGAATGAAGGCCTCTTATGTATTTCCATGCAAAGAGTTTAATCCTTTGTGCAGCTTTGCATCTCCAGAGTGTTTTCCAAACAATTTTTCTTAATTATTTACCGTTAAACTTTCAAATGACACATTAGTTTTTGAAATGATAAATTTAGCCTTGGGAAACTAGAATATTTTTTTGTACACGGAGTTTAACACCAGGGTGGTGCATTTCCACGGATCATCCATCATAAATTAATAAGAGATTTTGACATTTTTCACTCGAGGTTGTGTTGTTTTTATTGTCTTACTCTTTCTTTTTTCAATAAAAATCCAACCCTTATCATCAGTAAAAAAAAATGTTGAACTACAGCTCTACACATTACGGTCAGTTTGAACATGGACTTCCTCCATACTCAGCTCGGAGCCCATTCCAGGGCCACCTTTACTGTAGATTTTTGCCCAATCTGGTTTGCGGTCTGCACATTCCGATAGAATCGTTTTTTGGGACCATGGTTTTTTTTTCCTAGCGACGTGTTCGGTTGAGAAATATTTTTTACTTAGTTCGGTTGGTAAATATTTTTTACCATGGTTTTCCTAACCGAACTGACCAGTTCGGTTAGGAAATGTTTTTTGTAACGTAATCGAACTTATGTTCGGTTGGGAGTTATTTTTGCGAAATAGCCAAACTGTGTTCGGTTGGGAAATGTTTTTTGCAACATAACCGAACTATTGTTCGGTTGGGAAATATTTTCTGCGACATAACCGAACTTACCATGGTCCCCAAAATATGATTCTTCCGATAAAGTTTGAATGTCAAAAATCTTTCTACCTTTCCATTTAACAATCTCAATACCAAGTATACCTGGTTTTATCACAAGAATCATCCACTTGCAAGTTGCAGCCCGTTAAATAGGTCTTGTCCCTACTGGCCTACTGGTTGCCCGTTTCTCTGAGTTTGAAGTATGTTATTGCCATCCCCGGAGCTAGAAGTATCCAGAATCAAAACATCTAGACTGGATTTTCTCCAGTAAAGTTTCGAAGAAAAGAAATTTAATATTCTCCCGGACTCTTTTTCCTCTCCAAAAAAAACTTTCCGAAAATGAATTTGAAATTACGAGGTAGTTTTTTTTTCCCACAGCTTAATAAATTGCATTATGAAAGTAGGACTCCACACCGAGGCTAGAATTGCAACATGATTATAACCCATTTTTGAATAAAAAATTCTTAACAGACTGCCTCTTTAAACAACCCCAAAAGAACGCTCTCACGTAACTTCCAATTCGCCTAACTAAAACTACTATTTTTGAATCAGTAAGTTGGGAATAGAGTAACTATTTTCAAAAATAGAATTTAAAATTTAAGATTGATTCAACAAAGAAATTTATTCAACCCTTTTTTGAATAATAAAGTGCAAATCCAAAAGAGTAGGATTTGATGCCAATAATAATGGAAAAAAAAAAAAACAAACACACGCTCTTTTTTTTTCTTCTTTTTGCTCCCTCTGCCTAAACCCCCATCTTTCACACTTAATGAAATGCTTACTTGATTCTTCTTTTTTCATCAAGAAGTGGTAACAACAAAATAGTATGATCTTGAGCTGACAATAGTTCCTTTGATTTCCCCCTACACGTCTCAATAAGTTTCTAAAGCGATAAATTTATGAATTAAAATAAAGTCTCGAAGGACAGTAAACATGTTACTGTCCTTCGAGGATAAATAGCAGGAACTATTAGATGATAAAATTCAAGACTAGCCAACAGATCTGAGGCAGAGAACGCAGATGAAATGTATACGAAGAGCCAACTAGAAGTAAAAAACGTCAACGGACTCCTGGGTGCTTTACCGGAGCCTGCATTGGGATTTTACTGCGACGGTGGTAATTCCTCTGCTACAGTCCTCAAAATTTTAAGGAAGGGTGGGAATAGAAACGTATAGTGGTATGTCTAAAATGCCGGATACAATATCTACTCCAACTTTCATTATTAAGGACCTTACTTTACAGGGTGTCTGGTTGCAAAAGTTGATGAACACAGAAAGAGCCCTAGACTGCAGTGTTATGATAGATTACCTTTTGGGTCTAACGCATGCTGGGAAGTTAAAATACAAAATGGAGCTAGTTCCTCTAGACAATTCACTGTGGCATTGGATGAAGCACTGAGAAAACTAGGAAACTAACCCAAACAAATTCTAAAATTTTAGGTCCATGAAACAGAATCTTAGTTCCTCTAGACAATTCACTGTGGCAGTGGATAAAGCACTGAGAAAACTAGGAAACTATCCTATACAAATTATAGGATTTTAGGTCCATGAAACAGAATCTTAAGATTGTAATCTTCATGTCCCAGTTTCACAAAGTGCACATATATGGTGTAAAACCAAAGCTTTACCTAAAGTGTAATCTACACCTGATAACTTTTCTTGTTTCAATGTAGAAAACCAAACTTTCTCCAAATAGTCGTCCTTGTCTACATCTGATATGGTGGAATACCAAATTTTAAAGGATAAAAGCATTTCTATTTGTTTTTTAAAAAAAAAAAAACACAATTTCAAAATACACATTAGATAACTAGGAAAAATCCAATCCACAGTTCAATTTTTCTTACAGACATAACTAAGCTCATAAAAACAGTCTGATAAATGGGAAACACAATGGCCTGTCTCACCTGCACAGTCTGATAAATGTAATTCAAATTTGACTCAAACCTGAATCAGTTTATATGCAGGGTCAGCAAACAACAAACACCAACAGATTTGGCTAATCTAAAGTCTGAATCCATAGGTATGTGCTGGATACCCAAATTGCTATCTACTATATAGTGGCTCTGGAAACCAAATACCTATACTGCGAATCTCTTCTATGAACAAAATTAGTAAACTAGAACATGTGTCAGATTGAATTTCAATCCAAGTAAATAGATGTGAAACCAACCAAGCAAGATTGCTAACCAAGGCAACACAAACTAAGAGTAATCTGCATATAATAATATTCTAAGCTGAAATAGTTAACATCAGTACATTACATATATTTATAACTCCAATATGAAAATTACCAGATAATATGTTGTCCAGATCTCTTCCTTCCTATCGCTGCTGCTTCAGATAATCCCTGCCTTTCGCTTCCTCTATTGCACTTTCCTTGGATTCCAGTGTTTTTGTGTTCTCTCCTAATGCTGTCAATGATACCAAGGTGTTCCTATGAGGAATTGCGTGAAAAAAGGGTTTACCAATATCCACAACCAATTTGGATGAAGAAGATTTAAGGTCATAAAGATGGAGCTTGGTATCTGAGCCACATAAAACTGTAGCATTACTCGTAAGGGCAAGTGGAGTACTATTGGTTAAGCTGAATCCCTTGCTCCAACTCATCAATGATTCATCTTGCTGTTTCTTAAGTAACCACACACCAGACAATCTCCCAATACCCCAAGTCTAATAATACTCCTATTAAAAAAACCATCTTTCATCTTCCTAAGTGCAGAACATTCAGATACTTCGACAAATATTTCATCAGCCAAATCAAAGGCCACAATTCTCCCCTTGCCGAAATTCCAATAGATACAACCATTTGAAAACACACCATGTTGGCAAGCACCCATGGTCGTAGATCCCGAACCACAAATCTCTATTTTCTTTCCTTCGTTTCTCCATCCCTTGCCACTGCCTAGAGTGTAAACCTCAATATGTGCAAATTTAGGATCTCTCTTAAAGAACTTGCACAGTCTAACAACCTTGTACTCATTAGTTGAAGGAACATAACCAAATCCGCCCGTTAAGGTATCAACAAGATCACCCGATCTTCTCTCTAATTCTGGAAGAGTAACAGATTCTCCAGTAATGGGATTACATATATAATCAACATAATTACCTTGATCAGAATCAATAAGAGCGTAATGAGAAGGTAATCCATTTAGACAAAACAAGCCATTCGATGAACCAACAAAACAATAAAAACCTTTAAATGGTGGTTTGAAAACCATTTTCTTAACTCTATGAGAGGGTGTCTCATTCTCATCATATTCTACATAATAAAACTCATGAACATCGTCATCACCGAACAAGGAAATGAAACTAAGCTTACCAGAATTAGCAGAATCAAGCTTATTGAGATGATTAAAGTGTAATTTGGAGAAGGATGGATGTTCAACAACATTTTTCCAAGTTTTCGATTCTGTTTTGATCTCTAAAGCTAACTCAGCGGGTAAGCGAGTGAAAATGTCTAACATGATATCTTTTGGTAACATGCTGAAATTCCCCATGAAAAATCTTTGTCGAGGATTCGATGACAGAGGGTAGAAGGGAGAAAAGGGTGGGGTTATTGTGGCAGAAGATGAACAGTTGAAATTCGATTAGGGTTCTCTTCAAGGTTTAGGTTTGTGGAAAACGAAGAACACGCCCAAAAAAGAATCGGTCTGATAGGAATAGGATGCGTTTGTTTACGGACAAAAAGAAAATGCAACACGCATCTTAAATAGTTGGCTAGTCCTTCTTTGTAAACCGGATATGTGTCCATGATTCACCAAGGTGGCAAGGTGAATCGGATGGGAAGTGATATACTGTCAAGAGTATAAAGGACAGTTTGCTAACTTTGCCTATGTAAATGGTGGTTTAGATTTGTCCTCACAAGAGATAAATTTAGGGATGTAATCGTTTGTCATAAGTGATGGTTGTGATTGGAATTAAAAATGAATCTAACGGACAAAATTTATCATGTCATTAAGGTTCCATAATTCTTCATAATAAATAGCTTATTAATTTGCCATGATAATATTTTATTAAATGTCAAATTAAAAATGATAATATATAAATTATCCTACTATTGATGATAATTAATATATTAGGATTAGTTTGGTATTGATGCGAGCTTTATAAAAGTGCTTTTCTGATGTACGTTACTGTGCAGATCTATTTAAAAAAATCAATTGAATGGTTTCCATGCCGAGCTCTGTAAAAAAAAAAACAATTGAATGGTTGCAAATTATAAACTAAAGTTAAAACTATTTTAAAAAGCGATCAAATTGTGTCTGGGAAAATATCAGGTCCAGCTATAGTTAGTGAGAAAATGACAAAAGTAGACATATCTCTGAAAATTGTTTATTCTATTTCATTGTGCATAAAAATAAGTAAATTTTCTATTGTTAGGGTACATATATGTAATATTAAATTTACTAATTAGTATTATTACCAAAATGTATTATTTTCTTAACCACTTTTTAAAAATCAAAAATTTCTTAATATTTATTGTTGATAAATAAAAGTTTGTTTCAGTGATACGGTATAACATAAAATGTAGTTTGAAAATAAAAAATAACTATCTTTTAAAGAATAAAATATAGCAAATAAAAGTTGGTGATCGTATATAGATTCAAGGATAATTTTTGTTAGTTATAAAAAAAGATGGGATAGAATTGGAAAATAAAATATGAAATTAGGGTGAACTATATATAGTATTTGCCTTTGAAGCTTTTAAAAGCTCATTCTCCTCCACTTTCAAAATTGATAGATTTTGGAAGTGTTTTGCATAAAAAACACTTTATGAAATCTTTACCAAACACTAAGAAGGAAAAAAATTGCTATAAATTTGTTTTCAAAGTACTTCTTTTTTTGAAAAAAAAAAAAGCAGTACCAAACTTAGTTAGATTGGCTAACAATTATATAAGTGGACCATAGTGACGGTGGCAAGTATTGGTGCCCAGTGAGTAATTTCGCATCGTCTCACGTATTTCTTGATAAATGGTTTAACGTTATCTTTAATCAATGATGATGGATAACATAATTTGTTGTTAGTAGAGCTTATTGTTAATAGGTTAAGTACTTAACGATTTGACTTACTAACTAATCATGGTTTTATTATTTTTATGCAAAGAATAACCTCACATTTGGAAGCGTAATGTCGTAGAATGTAATGGCGTGACCATCAACCGATAATATACTCACTAAGCCACCGCGGTTATCTGACAATATTGGGTTTTCAATAGTCACCGTTGCGGTCATCCAACATCAGCTTCTCAGGAGGTCACCCATCCCAGGATTACTCAATACCGAGCATAACTATAGAGATTTTTTGCCAACTATGAAGCTAATTATGCTGAAAAGGTCTCGTGTTACGAAAGGACAAACCATTACCTATATTATATTCGGTGAACTCTTCCTGTCGAAATGAATAAAGTACATAATATATATGGGAATTTTGAAAAAATAAACCTACATCGTATGTGAGTAAAATGGTTGCCATCATGAATGACTTAACATTTTAAAGTATAATAGCTTAAGTGAATGAATTATATTTTCATTATGTCATTGAAATAGTAAGAACATAGAATATGATATGTATTGTTGAGTCAATTACGAGTTTTACTCTTTTCAAACTATTCTTAAAGGGGAAAAAAGCAACAAGGATCCGAACACTGTTAATATCTACACAATTATTCTTGAGACAAATGAGTTCGGGTCTTTGTAATTCGCTATAGCTTACATACTTTAATGTTTTGGTTCCGCTTGGTTGTTGGAGTATGTGGCGCGATAAACCACATATGTATAGCTAGGGATAGTCCCTCATGGAATAACGGGGAATACATGTGGAGCTTAATAATCTTGGGCATCTCCATACATAGCACCGAGGCCTTTTAGTTAAAAATCCCACACCTCTTATCCCAAGGTGCGTCAAGTGGGTTCGGGGTTATGTGGTCGGGTGAGTAGTGTCCGATGGTCCATGAAGATCCTAGAAAATTGGTGTCAGAGCCCATGGTTGGGTCTACTGTCCGAACGTAGAAGTGGTTGCGGATGTCACCCGGTTTAGAGTGCAAGTGGAATCAGACTCAAGGTGGAGCAGACAAGGCCCAAAGTTGAACTGACGCTCAAGGTGGAATTAGTGTCTTACCCATTAACTCAGGTGGAGCAGGGTTCTAGATCGGTAAGGCAATGCTCAAGGTTGAACTGGCGCTCGAGGTGGAGTTAGTGTCTCACACATTAAATCTCAAATGGAACAGGGTTCTAGGTGGCCAAGGAAATGCTCAAGAGGTGGAGTAGGATTTTAGGGTGCGTTGTGACAATAATCATGATCGATGGGTAACATATACATATGGTAATCATATGGTGGAGTATGATTGGACTGGTGAAGTGGTTTAATCTCTCCAAGGTGGAGACTGTTGGAGTATGTGGCGCGATAAACCACATAAGTATAGCTAGGGGTAGTCCCACATGGAAGAAAGAGGAGTACATGTGGAGTTTAATAAGCTTGGGAATCTCCTTACGTAGCACCTAGGCCTTTTAGATTAAAACCACACACCTCTTATCCGAAGTTGATCAAGTAGGGACATCATCGATGCTATGTGGTCAGGCCCACAGTAGGTTCCTATGGTCCATGAAGACCCTAACATCGTTCACTAAAATAAGGAAGATGCAGAAAGGTAATATCATTTCAAAGGATCGATAAGATATCTTTGTAAACTAAAAAACATATCAAATAATTTTTTTGGGACAAAATATGTAAAAATTAATTTAGATTTAATTTCATTGCTGGCTTGAGGATACAACTCGAGAAAGGAGAGGCATAGTGTGGAAGGATTTCAAGGCGGAAAATGCTAGAAAGGATTTGTGAAGTGAAGGATAAAAATATCTATCATGCTTTCCTTTACTTTTGCAATGATAGAAAGGGTAAACTTGATATTAATACATATTATATTTAATATTCATATGTCGAAAAATGCATAACTAAATAAAAATTATGCCCGTGCCGTTACGGCACGGGCTAAGCCCTAGTATAACTTATAAATTACATTATTTTTTTAATGAATATTCCAAATATGTAAGTTTGCTTTATTAATGAATCAATTCCAACCTACAAAAAAAAAAAAAAAAAGTTTGCATTCTTAATGAATAATACATTACATTATTTTTTTTCTTTTTTTTTTCTTTTTTTTTGTAGGTTGGAATTTATTCATTAAGAAAGCAGACTTACATATTTGGAATATCATACTAGTTCTTATCTCCTAAGAGTCTAAGAGGTAAAGATTGTCGTCGCATGATATCCGTATTTTTTTTATAGGCTTTTATCGGTTTTCCCACGCTTAGCTTACCTGACTTACATAGATACATGTTGGACAACGTGATTAGGAGCTTCTCTAGCTTGTTGGTTATATGAGATTGCCCGGTTATATGACACACACAACTTCTTCTTGATTGTGGTGCCAGCTGCTTGTTGGAGATGTAGTGAAGCACTCTATAAAAGGTAGAACACCCCCAAAAACGAGTTGGTCTAACAAGATGCGTTTGTTTACTGACAAAAAGAAATGCAACACTGGAAGCCCAACTTGCGAAAATTTCGACAATCTTAAATATTTTTTTTTGTCTTTGCTTTTTTAAGCAACGGCCTTCAGAAAGGCAATGATCCTCTTTAACAGTTGGTATAAGCCAAACCGGAGGAATAGGCTAATGATCCCTGACAAACATTGTAAGATATTTATTACCTAGTATCTTGAAAGTCAAATGCTTTTCCAAAAACGAAAATACTTCGATACTTTTCTCTTTTTAATTGGTCCAAGGCTCTAAATTTTGAACCATTATTAGAAAAAGCCTATAATTCTCTAACATGATGAAAATCTAGGGTGTTGGCGCAAGCGGGCCGAAATGTTCTTATTAACTCTACTCTTTCGGCTTACCCTACACATGATGTGCTTTTCCTTGCGGAATACAATTCTAGACAAGCTTGATAAAACTTAGCGGGATTTTTCTAATAATGGTTATATGTGACGAAATTTATTTTAATTGTTAGAGAAGACGGGATTGGATTTCGGGACACATTCAAAGACTATGACAACATCCCTATTTCGTCGTTACAAAGCCTCATGAATCTAACACAAACAATGTGTCTTAACTATTTACCATTAAACATTCTAAGTACAAATAATAATTTTTCTTTCTAAATTTTAAAGAATATCACATTAACTAGTTGGAAGCCTAACAAGTTAAGCTCCAACGACATACTACTACATTAATTGAACAGGTTGTCGTGCTAACCTACCTGCGAGCCTCATGGGTAACCTAGCCAAGGGAGCCGAAACGGATGGGGGCTGAGATTGTGTCACAAGGGGGTAAGCTAACACTACCTTCCATGACAAATTAGTTTTTGAAATAACAAATTTAGCCTTAGGAAATTAGAATATTTCTTCGTGCACGCACTTTAACACATGGCATTTTGCTCTCCATGAATAACTTAATTGGGCCGACCGAAAGGAGGGAGTCCCTTTTATGGCCATTTTTTTTATAAATTGAAACCTAATAAAAATGTTCAATTTGATAAAAAGATTGAATTTGCTGAAGCTTTTTCACATAATTCCTTACGTATCCTAATTTTCCTTATGTTTCCTATTCTTTTAGGGGTATGATTAGAAATCAAACTTTAATATATAACATATCTAAAAATTTGTGCCTTGGAATTTTACAAAAAGGCAATGAGCACAAATAACAATATCAAATTTAGAGTTTTTACGAAAAATTCGGAAGTGTTTATCATTTTAGGCACAATTTTAGAAAATTAAATGTATATCCATTATGCAAACCACCGTATTATGTAGCCATATTTTGGTTTATACATCAACTAATTTTCTGTTGCAACTAATAAAATGTATGTACGTGCTTCAAAAAAAAAAAAATCATTATGTACTCCCTGCGTTTCAAGAAAAGTGATACTTTCATTTTAGACACAATTTCGAAAATTGAATACATAGTCATTATGCAAACCACCACAAAGGATGCATAACACATCATGCAACCATATTTTGGTTTATGGATTGACTAATTTTCCGTTTCTAGAAAAGTGATACTTTCACATTCTGTTTCTGGAAAAGTGATGTTTTCGCTCCGTTTCTTAAACGCGGCGAAAGTATCAGTTTTTCTAAAACAAGGCGAAAGTATCATCACCTTTCCTTAAACGGGGAGAAAGTATCATTTTTTTCTGACACTGAGCGAAAGTATAATTTTTCTGAAACAAGACGAAAATATTATTTTTTCTGAAACGGGACGAAAATAATCGCAGACATATCCCATCTTCAGATTCTTCTTCGGTCGGCCCTCCCACCATGGCAGCGGTTGTACTAGTAGGCATGTTGAGCTCCAGGTTATGTTGTCTGTATTGTCTTTAGATTTGAAGGTTATGTTATGTTGTTGTACTAGTAGGCATGTTGAGCTCCAGGTTATGTTGTCTGTATTGCAGTATGACGGTGGAATTGATTCAACACAGATGCTGGAATTGCATCATTGATTATAACCCATTTTTTAATCAGTAAGTTGAGGATAAAGTAACTATTTGCAGAAAATGAATTTAAATAACAAAGATATTTATTTAACCCTTTCTTGAATCTAAAGCTTGAGTAGGATTTGATGCCAATAATTGTGGGGAAAAACAAACAACCGGTCTCTCTCTTTTCTTCTTCTTTTTGCTCCCTCTACCTAAACCCCTCCCTATCTTTGGCACTTCTTAATACTAAGATTAGTTTTAATGAGATGCTTGCTTACTTAATTCTTCTTTTTCTGCAATTACTACTACTTTCTTTGATGGAAGCCATCAAGAAGTAGTAACAACAAAATAGTATGATCTTGAGCTGATAATATTTGATATTTCCTTTCATTTTTCCCCAACACATCTCAATAAGTTTCTAAGCGGTCTTTATGAATTAAAATAAAATCCCGAAGAACAGTAAACATGTTGGTGTAGGGAAGTCGAGGTGATGCAGTACAAAGCCCAAAGTCGGCATGAGATGGAGGCTCAGCCCCTGCTAGAAGCAATCAAGTGAAAACAACAGTTTGGCAATAATAAAAGATGCTAATAGTGAAGGAACTCTGGTGGACTGGAGAGCATCTAACAGAATAGAAGAAATCAGAACACACAAGGGAACTTTTGATAGAGCTAATAGAGAGCTAAAAAGCACTTTTTGTTGTAAGAATTCAAACCAGGCAGCACTTGCATTGGTTAACCAAACCAATTTAAATGCAACCTGCAACTACAAAGGATATCCCCTAGTAACATTTTTAATGTATTAAGCACTGATAGACTAAATGCCCAGATTGCAAGGGCAAGGCACACCCCAGATACTGGCCAATCCAAGTCATTGCCGTCTTTCTGGTTATAATATTTTTCATATCTAGAAAAAAAGGACAGGAAACATCAAAGTAAATAAAAGATTACCTTAAACCAAGCGAAACAGAATGAATAAAACACAAATCAAAAGGAATGATAAAACCCAAGACTAGCTAACTCAATACAATTTCAGAATAGTGTTACTTTACCCTGTTGAAGCTTTGCTCCTGATGAAGTAACCAGAGTGATTGATTTACCTCCAGTTGAAATTAAAGAAAATGACGTGTTAAAATGCTTGCGTCCTCCAACTAATCTATCTGATATCACTAGAATTCAGGGCATATACCCAGTTAGACCTCTACGGTTCTACTTCCTGCGGTTGGAGGGAATGAGTGTGTTGGGGAAGTACATGATTTTGGGTCTGCTGTATAGGGGTTTTCTCTTGATGATTAGATCATTCCATCTTCTCCTCCATCTGGACCATGGCAGACTTGTTGTGAAAGAGGAAGGAGAAGGAGTGGCACAAAGTTGAATAAGACCTATTGTTAGAGTTTGCTTCTACCGTCACAGGGAATCCTTTGATTGTATTACTAATGTTGGATGACTTTCTTAAACTTAATGCAGGGGATTCTATGGTGCAATGGCTCAACAAGCATCGGTGGCCAGTGCATTACTCAGCTTGCAAAGCTCTGAGGTGTTCACAGCATCAATGTAATCAGAGACAGATCTGAGGCAGAGAACGCAGATGAAATGCATACGGAGAGCCAACTTGAACTAAAAAATGTCAAGGGACTCCTGGGTGCCTCACCGGAGCCTGCATTGGGATTTTATTGCGTTGGTGGTAATTCCTCTGTTACAGTCCTCAAAATTTAAAGGAAGGGTGGGGCTACGAACGTATAGTGGTATGTCTAAAACGCCCGATACAATATCTACTCCCAACTTTCATTTTTAAGGATCTTACTTTACAGGGTATCTGGTTGCAAAAGTTGATGAACACAGAAAGAGCCCTAGACTGCAGTGTTATGATAGATTACCTTTTGGGTCTAACGCGTGCTGGGAAGTTAATATACAAAATGGAGCTAGTTCCTCTAGACAATTCACTGTGGCATAGGATAAAGCACTGAGAAAACTAGGAAACTATCCTAAACAAATTCTAAATTTTAGGTCCATGAAACAGAATCTTAGTTCCTCTAGACAATTCACTGTGGCATTGGATAAAGCACTGAAAAAACTAGGAAACTATCCCAAACAAATTCTAAAATTTTAGGTCCATGAAACAGAATCTTAGTTCCTCTAGACAATTCACTGTGGCAGTGGATAAAGCACTGAGAAAACTAGGAAACTATCCTATACAAATTATAAAATTTTCGGTCCATGAAACAGAATCTTAAGATTGTAATCTTCATGTCCCAGTTTCAGGAAGTGCACATATATGGTGTAAAACCAAAGCTTTGCCTAAAGTGTAATCTACACCTGATAACTTTTCTAGTTCAATGTAGAAAACCGAACTTTCTCCAAATGGTCGTCCTTCTCTACATCTGATATGGTGGAATACCAAATTTTAAAGGATAAAAGCATTTCTATCTGTCTCAAAAAAAAAAAAAAAATCAAAATCAAAATCAAAATACACATTAGATAACTAGGAAAAATCCAATCCACAATTCAATTTTTCTTACAGACATAACTAAGCTCATAAAAACAGTCTGATTCACGGAAAACACAATGGCCTGTCTCACCTGCACAGTCTGATAAATGTAATTCAAATTTGACTCAAACCTGAATCAGGTTATATGCAGGGTCAGCAAACAACAAACACCAACAGATTTGGCTAATCTAAAGTCTGATTCCATAGGTATGTGCTGGATACCCAAATTGCTATTTGCTATATAGTGGCTCTGGAAACCAAATACCAATACTGTGAATCTCTTCTATGAACAAAATTAGTAAACTAGAAGATGTGTCATATTGAATTACAATCCAAGTAAACAATGATATAAATAGATGCGAAACCAACCAAGCAAGATTGCTAACCAAGGCAACACAAACTAAGAGTAATCTTCTAAGCTGAAATAGTTAACATCAGTACATTACATATATTTATAACTCCAATATGAAAATTACCAGATAATGAGTCGTCCAGATCTCTTCCTTCCTATCGCTGCTGCTTCAGCTAATCCCTGCCTTTCGCTTCCTCTATTGCACTTTCCCTGGATTCCAGTGTTTTTGTGATCTCTCCTAATGCATCCAATGACACCAAGGTGCTCCTATGAGGAATCCCGACACAAAAGGGTTTATCAATATCCGCAACCAATTTGGATGAAGAAGATTTAAGGTCATAAAGATGGAGCTTGGTATGTGAGCCACATAAAACTGTAGCATTACTTGTAAGGGCGAGTGGAGTACTGATTCCATCTATATAGGTTAAGCTGAACCCCTTGCTCCAACTCATCAATGATTCATCTTGCTGTTTCTTAAATAACCATACATCAGAACTTTTTTTATTGAAGTGGATAGCACACAGAAAATCTCCCAATACCCCAAGTCTAATACTCCTATTAAAAAGTCCATCTTTCACCTTCCTAAATGCAGAACATTCAGATACTTCGACAAACATTTCATCAGCCAAATCAAAGGCCACAATTCTCCCCTTTCCGAAATTCCAATAGATACAGCCATTTGCAAACACACCATGTTGCCAAGCACCCATGTCCGTGGATCCAATCTCTATTTTCTTTCCTTCGTTTCTCCATCCCTTGCCACTACCAAGAGTGTAAACCTCAATATGTGCAAATCTGTGTTCTCTCATCATGTACTTGCACAGTCTAACAACCTTGTACTCATTAGTCAAAGGAACATAACCAAATCCGACCGTAAGGGTATCAACAAGATCATCATATCTTCTCTCTAATTCTGAAGAGTAACAGATTCCCCAGTAATGGGATTACATATATAAGCAACATAATTACCTTGATCAGAATCAATAGATGCGTAATGAGAAGGTAATCCATTTACACATAACAAACCATTCGATGAACCAACAACACGATAATAATCCTTAAATGGTGGTTTGAAAACCATTTTCTTAACTCTATGAGAGGGTGTCTCATTCTCATCGTATTCTAAGTAATAAAACTCTTGACCGCTGGAATCACCCAACAAGGAAATGAAACTAAGCTTACCAGAATTAGCAGAATCAAGCTTATTGAGATGATTAAAGTGTAATTTGGAGAAGGATGGATGTTCAACAACTTTTTTCCAAGTTTTAGATACTGTTTTGATCTCCAAAGCTAACTCAGTGGGTAAGCGAGTGAAAATGTCTAACATGATATCTTTTGGTAACATGCTGAAATTCCCCATGAATACTGTTTTTCGAGGATATGATGACAGAGGGTAGAAGAGATAAAAAATTAGGGTTATTGTGGTAGAAGATGAACAGTTTGGAATTCGATTAGGGTTCTCTTCGAGGTTTAGGTTTTAAGTGGAAGAGGACGAACACCCCCAAAAAAAGAATCGGTCTGATAGGATGCGTTTGTTTAGTTTACGGACAAAAAGAAATGCAACACTGGAAGCCCAACTTGCGGCAATTTCTAGCATCTTAAATATTTTTTTTTTATTTTTTTTTTTTGAACCTATTATATAGGGGCTCCAAGAAAAGTGTTTTGAGGGCTCCTAAAGATTCAAATATCCTACAATAATGATAAGGGGACCTAATTCATAAGAAAAATACTAAAATACCCTTAACCGATTAAATATTGAAACCTAGAACTGATTTGTTTTCATTCCTCTCCTTCAATTCTTCCATTTTCTTCTTCCCCATCACCTCCATCGCCTATTTCTTCGATTAATCGTCAATTCCCAAAATAATTCATTATCGATTAACACCACTTAATCCACCCGCAATGACTTCAATAAGGTAAAAATCAAAAACTCATCTTATTTTATTGGTTTTAATGCATGGATAAGCGGAATCGATCGAATTAGGTTTTTGAGAAAACAGTTTCAGAAATGTCTACGGTTGAGAAAATTCATATTTCTCAACCGTAGACTGCCTACGGTTTGGAAGTATGAATTTTCCCAACCGTAGACATTTCTGCCTACGGTTGGGAAGTATGAATTTTCCCAACCGTAGAAATTTCTGCCTACGGTTGGGAAGTATGAATTTTCCCAACCGTAGACAGTACTGAAAAAATAAGTGATGGGTTTTCTTAGTTTTTTATTTTTATGATCGCCATCTTTATCACGACGGAGAAGAAGAATAGAGAAAGAAGAATAATAAGTTTTTTTTATGATCATCATCTTCATCATGATTTATGAATAAAAATAGAAGGAGAAGATAATAGATTTAGTTATTTAATTTTATAATTTATGGAGGATATTTTAGCCATTACAAAAAATAATTGGATATGGGGTTTTGTTGATTACTATTTCATAACCCAATTTTGTCATCTTGTGAGCCCTCAAAACCCAATGTTTGGAGCCCCTATAATAGGTTTCTTTTTTTTAAGCAACGACCTTCAAAAAGAATAATGATCCCCTTCAACAGTTGGTATAAGCCAAACCGGAGGAACACAATATGGATATGTGTCGAGGTGTTTTGGCCAAGGTCAGCTTGCGGCAAGTCTGGCCAGGTCAAATGTCCGAGGTGTTCTATGATGCTTCTGGTCAGTTTATAAATTTTGTGAAGTCCCTGATGTATTTTAGCAAGAAAACTCATGGCAAACATTGTAAGATATTATCTAGCATGTGCAAAAGTCAAACGCATTTCAAAAAATGAAAAATATTTAGATACTCTTCTCTTGTTTAATAGGTCCAAGGCTCGAAATTTTGAACCATTGTTAGAAAAAGTCTATAGTTTTCTAACGATGAAAATCTAAAGTGTTAGCGCAAGCGAGCAGAACTGTTCTCATTAACTTTACACTTTCAGCTTATCCCACACATCAACCAATGTGTTTTGCCTTGCAGAATACATTTTTTTTTTTGCTAAACAATAAAATTTTATTAGAAACCGAATAGGTTTTAAAAAATTACAAACCTAAGAATTGTAAAAAAATTAACAAACAAAAGGCCCATAGAAAATTTTAACAAAATCTAAAAAACACTTGATCTGGGATTTCAAGGCAGCCCAGGAAGTCTGGTTTCACTTCATAAGTTCTCTGCTCACCACAGCTCAACAGAACCCCTCTTGGCCATTTTGTCACAGATGGATTATCTTCTCTCGTAGCTATGAGTAAAACTCCAAGATAGAACAAGAAGTGGATATCTTTTCCCATCTTGAAACAAAGAAACCAAGGGACTTTGTTGTATTGGAAGGCATATTGACTCGATTGAGAGTCTGTTCTAAAGATAATTTCCCCGAAACCATTACTCACCGCCCATTCTCCCGCAATAAGAATAGCAAAACTTCGCATAATAATTTGTAGAAACTCCAATTCCCCCGAAATTGCAATCAAAAAATCTCCATTATGTTTCCTCTCCACTACTCCATAACCACCATCCCTCGGATTGCCTCTAGAAGCCCCATCACAAAGATAGCAATACCTTTCCTTGACTTGGAAGTCGCAAATATACTTCTTTGATTCGAGAGTCTTCACCCTTCTTGTCTTCAATCCAAAATACTTGAGAACTTGTAAGTCATACGACTGCTCCACATTTGAGTCTTCATTCTAACTTCATGTCACATATGACTTTCATGATTCTCATTTTAGAACTATTGATATTACATTTTCCATTTCCATATGTACAATCATTCCTCAAAACCAGATCTCCTTCATAGTGTAAAGCACTTAACATCCATAGTTCCCGTATAGTGGACTCTTGTTTTTAGCTAAGTGAAAATGTCATCAAAAGTTCTTGGATTTTTAAAAACAAATACACCTCCCAACCATTTCCAAAGAATTTCACTGTAATCACAGAACCAAAGCATATGTTCTCTAGTTTCTTCATTTTTTTTGCAGAAAATGCATCTAGATGCTAAGCTGAAATTTCTCCTTTTCATGTTCTCATCCGTTGCACAAACATTTCTTCTTAGTTTCCATATATTACTAGCAATGCTAGGGTGGATTGAGTTGTGCCATACCTTTTAGTCCAATGTAATTCGGGAATTTATCTCTCAAAACTTCAATTGCCGAGCTCACGTTGAATTGTCCAAGAATAGTACCACCACACTAATCTGCCTACTCCACCACTAAGAGTTGGTAATTCCCTGATGTTTATCATTGCCATAATTTCTGTAGGAACTATCCATTCACCATCAAGTATAAGATCTGCCACCATCATATTGGGAAACCGCAATGTATATGCATTATCGTGGCACATTTCCCGTAAGGGTAACTCCTTTATCCATCTATCTTTCCACACGTAAATATTGCTGCCATCACCAACAATCCATCTTGTATGATCTTCTACCGCATCAATTATCCATTTAATTCCAGGCCAAATTGAAGATTTCTTATAATAAGATATCCATTCACCTTTTTTATTCTTGTATTTTCCTTGAAATTTTTTTGAAAAATCATCTGTACCATTTTGTATTTTCCATAGTAGCTTCTTTAAAAGAGCTTTATTGATGATCTCTATTCTTATCAGACCAAGACCACCTTCCCTTATTGAGAACATGTCTTATTCCATTGCAGGAAATCATCTTTTTGTAGAAGGGTCCCGACCATAAAAAAAAATTCCTCATGATTCTTTCACACTCCCTTATTACCCTCTTAAGCCATTTATACACTGACATTGAATAAATGAGAAAACTACCAAGAACATGCTTTACTAAGATGAGTCTTTCTTGGAAAGATAAAATTTTACCCTTCCAACCTGCTAAACTCTCCTGCATCATATCCACCACCTGCCAAACATGGTTTGTTCTAACACTTCCTTGAGTCAACATTATTCCTAAATATTTATCTGGAAAATCAGCCAACTTTACATTACATTCTTCTGAAATTTGCACCTTTCTACACTGACTGGTTCCACCCATGAAACATTTGCTTTTTTCCAGATTTATTTGTTGCCCTGAAGAAACTTGGTACTTCTTCAATAAGCACATTAATCTCCTCACATTTCTTTTTTCACCATTGCAAAATGTAAAAATATCATCAAAGAAAGAGAATATGTGAAGGTTTTACTCCACCTCTCTCCACCATTGCTTTTAAGCTACCATCTTGGATCATGCTTGTAATATTTCTGCTCAAAATGTCTTCAGCTATTATAAAGAGCATAGGTGACAATAGGTCACCTTGTCTCAAACCTCTACCAACTTGGAAATACCCTTCAGGCCCACCATTAACTAACACTGAAATTCTTGCAGATTGTAACAAAACTTGTAACCAGTGCAATCCTTTGATAGATAAACCAAAGCTATGCAAGGCTTGAAATAAGAAAGAACAACTGAGAGAATCATATGCTTGAGTAATATCAAGTTTAAGACCAAAATTACCCCCCCTTCTCTTTGTTTCCATTTCATTTATCATTTCAGATGCCATAGCAACTTGCTCTTGTATTGTTCTCCCTTTTATAAATGCACCTTGTTGAGGAGACACAATTTTGTCTATAATTTTCTCCAATCTAGAAGACAAAATTTTGGTAAAAACCTTGAAGATGAAATTCATAAGTCCTATAGGTCTAAACTGTTTTGTTTTTTTTGCATTACTCACTTTTGGAAGCAGTTTTAAGAAATTTGCATTTAGCCCAGTAGGGATGAACCCCTTTCTCCAACAGAATTGAACTACCTTAGTGAAAACTGGACCAATAATCTCCCATGCATACCTATAGAACCAACCTGCAAACCCATCAGGGCCTGGTGCACTTTCAGGATTTAGAGCAAAAATTGCTGTTTTAATTTCTTCAACCGATGGAATATCATTTATCATTGTATTCTCTTCACTTGTAATTACCTTTGGAACACAAGAAAATAAAGATTCATCTATATTAACCTCTTGATATTTGAATTTTTGCTCATAATGATTCACCAAATCAGCTGCAATCTCTTTTTGGTCTGTGATAATTTTACCTGCATCATTTTCAAGCTCAGTAATCATACTATGAGCTTGCCTCAACTTCATTTGAATATGAAAGTATCTTGAATTAGATGCACCATCTTTTAACCAGCTAACTCTAGACTTTTGATAAATTATCTCTCTTTTTTGCTGCATTAAAACTTCTTGTTTACCCCTTAAAGTAACAAGATTATTTAAAAGAGAAATATCTGAAGGATTGTTATTTGATGCTAAAGATGCTGCCAACACTTCTTCATCTGCTTGCTTCAGATTTTTATTTACATCACCAAAAACAGACCAATTCCACTCCTTCAAATCCACTTTAAGTCTTTTTATTTTGCTCATAAAAATAAATGCAGGATTACCTTCAACCTCCTGATCCCAAGACTTAGAAATAGTATTCAAAAAAATCAGGGTGAGTCTTCCAAGCTGTTAGAGCTCTAAAAGGTGTATTTTTTGTTTTGGAATATCAGCAGAACCACCATAAAGGGCACTATGATCAAATATACCTCTATTACCAACCTTATATCCCCAGCTTGGGAATTTTTCCAGCCATTTATCATTAAAGACAACTCTGTCAAGATTACACACAATTCTTCTTTTTCCAGCTCTATTGTTACACCATGAGAACTTAACACCATTTTTTGGAGCTTGTATCAAACCACATTGGTGAAGACAATTGTTGAATTCTATCATTGAAATCAGCATAGGTTTGGAACCACCTTTTTTCTCTTCTGCTCTCATAATAGTATTAAAATCCCCAATTGCTAACCAAGGTTTATCCAACTTGCTAATTGTTGACAAATCATTCCATAAACTTCTTCTTTTATTGTTAATGTCAAAAAGCATGAATTCCAGTTATTAAAGTATCTCCAACTTCCACAATTATAGCTTGTTCAGAAAACATCACCACAGTAGGTTTCTGAATGTAAGAACTCCACATTATCCAAATATTACCTCTCCCCCCATTAATTGAGTTGTGTATATCTTCAAAATGAAAACCCTGTAATTTTAATTTTTTGCAAAACTCAGAAGAATAATGCACTTTAGGTTCTGCAATGATAACAATTGTAGGATTAAAAGATTTAACTAAATTCCTAAGATTATCTCTGGCCCTTAATCTTCTCAGGCCTCCGAGATTCCAAAATATAATTCTCATTTAGAAAGATGGGATTGGGAAGGAATACTTCTCAAGTCCCTATTTGCAGCTTGTCTTGTAGTTACCACTGGTTTCTGCTTCACTTTGGGTTTCTCAATAATAGACCTACCAATTGAAGGAATGATTGTACCTTTCTTTGTTACTTCTGGGGCACCAGCAGCAGCATTTAACATTTTCTCAACTGATAAGGCTGGAAATTCAATATTAGAGTTGTGAAATTCTTCATTCACATTATGCAGTAACTGAAATTTTCCTGAATTATTAGATATTGTATTGGAAGGTGTTACCACTTGAGTTGGTACTCCTGCGAGTAAGAGCTTGAAGGTGTATCTGAACTTCTGTGGATATTAGAAATAGGTTCAGTAATCAATGCTAGTGAAGGTTGTTTTGGAGTTGATATGTCTGGAGTTTTCTCAACACCCACAGGATGTGAGGTCTTTTTCTTATTCACTACTCTCCAAACTTTCTCTGGTACCTTGGTATCTTCACTAACTGGTGCATCCTCTTTCTTTTTGGATTTTCTACATTCTGCAGTGTGATGACCAACAATCTTGCAATTATGGCAGAATTTTGGCAAACTAGTAATATTTACTGATTGCTCAAAGACACCATACTTAGATTTAACACAGATTTTACTGGGTATTTATTTCGCTAAATCAATTTCCACCTGGATACTAGCATAGAATCCTGCTTCCTTCTTAAGTGTTGCCTCATCTACTCTTATTGGTCTCCCCAAAGATTTTCCAATGTTCATAAGAATTTTCTCCTTCCAATACCCAATGCTTAGTCCAGGGAGTTGTACCCACACATAAGCCAGAGAGGTTTTATGAGATTGTGGGTTAAAATTTTTTTCCCATACCCTAACTTTAAGCTCCTGTGATTCAACTTCCCATATACCATTCCATATTAAGTTCTTATCATTATCATTTTCAAGCTTGATTATGAAATAACCTTTTCCAATGGGGATTAGTTGAACTTTACCTGAAAGCTTCCATTGTCTCCTTAAAGATGCTTCTGTAACACCAAATTTTAACTGAACCAGGTCTAATCGTCCAATCAGACTATATTTCCATTCATCCAAGCTTTCATCAATATCCTCAACAGAAATATAAGTAACAAAGTCTGAAAAATTTTGATTAGCCTCATTGGGTTTTAAAATTTCATCTGGATTTGACGTAGATCCAGAAAACTCACCAGATTTATGACCTAGTAATTCCGACATACTTCCCGAGTTAATGATACTGAAGTGATGTATTTCTAACACCAATCATCGATGATGAATTGAAAAACACCTGAATTAAAGATGGAAATAAGTGTAAACTAAGTAGATCGAAGAATTTAATGTAGCCGAGTCAAACCGATTTTTTCGCCCGAGTTGTCACCGATTTGCAGAGCTCTCTATTTCTTAAAGAGGCTACTTTAGATAAAACTTAGCGGGATACAATTCTAGACAAGGTTGATAAAACTTAGCGGGATTTATGGTGGAACAAAGAGACCCCAAAAAAGCGGTTTACCCCAAGGCATGTACTTCTATATGTTTACCAAAATCTCAAGGTGGTTTATCCGTTAAAAATCCACATAAGTTTAAAATTTCTTTATTGTCTAGTATGGCTTGGAGGTTAATCATTAATCCGAATCAATTTTGGGTGCAGCTGCTGAAAGGAAAATATTTTCCTAAAACTCATGTCTTTCACAGATTTAGAACTTACATGGGTTTGGATTAGCTTAGCAAAAGGGATAGAAGTCGTCAAAAAACATACTACCTGGTCTATAGGTTGCGATATTGAAGTCAGCATTTTCGAGGACATGTGGTTACTGGATGGAAGTATTGTTATCAGTAATCATGCTAACCCTCCAAGGCTAGTCAAAGAACTTATAAAAGTGATTCTTCTTGGGATTTTCAGAAACTAAAAATATATTTTGATCAACAAATGGTCGATAAGATTAGCTATGTTTATATTAAAAACGATGATAAGGATACTCTATATAGAACTAAAAAAGACTTGCTTACCACCAAATATGTTTATTCTCTTATATTAGGTTTTGCCAATAGACATAACACTTGGTTTTGGAAGAAGCTACAGAAAATACAAGTAATACCTAGGGTCTCTTTAGTTTTTTGGAAAATGTTTGTGGATGTTTTATCCTTGAGTTTAAAAATATGTTGTTTTTCAAGAAAGGCTATTATGCAGTGTGTGTTATGTAATTCAGGGGCAGCTGAATCTAGTAGTCACTTATTTATATGTTGCCCTCTGGTTAGAGTGTTAGGTTCACTTTAAATATCCCATGTCCATCGTATAATGGAAATTTCCTTAAATGTTGGGTACAAAATTTCATTATTTTAACATGGTGCATCTAGAAATATAAAATTTCTGTCATGTTTGAACATATAAAACCAAATCCCTTAGAACTTGTGAATAAGGTGAGAGAACATCTAGCACAATGGAACATCCATTTTCCATATATTGTTGTAAAACATGGAGTTACTACAGTCACTCCCAGAAATGTGAGTTCTCCAACTGGAGATGTTTATATCGAGTTGATGCATCCTTTAAAAAGAAACTTGGGAATTTGGGATTGGGGTTGCACTATTTAGAAATGGTTTGATTAGTGATATAACTTTTGATTCAGGTTGGACCGCAGATACGGATTCCATAGAAACACTAGCAATTCAGTTGGCGGTGCGTTGGGCAAAAAATTTACAGGAAAAAAAATGGAGCTTTTTTTGCGACTGCATCAATGTGGTTCTCTTCATCAATAACAAGACTAACTCTTGTTCGTGGAAGCTGCTAATAATATGAGAGACATTATGATAAAAATTTATGTTATTTGAATCTGTCAAAGTGTCGATTGTTAATAGAATGTAAATAGGTGTGCATATTTAGTAGAAAAATATGCTAGAAAGTATAAACTTAAATGTATTGATAGACAATGCCTCTCGGGTGTAATAAAAATCAGATTATAGACCGCTTGAAAATAGGAGATCTGAGATTTTTGGGTTGATAATAATATAATATCCTGCTTATTAAAATAAAAATATATCCTTTAAGTAACACTACAAATTGATTAAGCCAAAAAAAATAATCTCAGAACGATTTTTAAGAGAAAAAAAAATTATGTGATGCAAATTGTTTTTGTTTTTGATTTACAAAAGGCAATCAATTTCTGCTTTTGGCATTTAAACACCGTACACAAAAAAAAATTACATGTTAAGTGGCAAAATCAAATGAGTACCTAGACTATGAATTGTTTTTCTTAATAAAATACAAATCACAATTAGAGCAAGAATTATGGGATAGACTAATAGAAATTTCATCCCTTTCAAAGTGAAAGAAGGACTAGATGATTGAGTGAAGATCTTATGAAGGGATAGACCAAGTGAATGAAAGTTTTAAATATAAAAGGATATTTTTTAAATAAATAAAAAAAGAAAAAAGTGAGGTAGATTAAAAACGAACCAAACTTATACAAAATTAACTAATCTTAAAATTCAAGCTCTTTTGAGATCAAATCCATATGAGATGTCCCAACGATATGTGAATCACCTGGGTTAGTTTCCTATGATTTTGTTACAACATGGTTATTTAAAGTAGATGCATTATAAGCTTTGACAGTGCCAAAAGTTATACTAGGAATTGAAAAAGTTGGTGTTGAATCTTCCTATGAAACTGTGGTAGTAGAAGTTCTTCCTTTTTATGCCAGTATATATGTTACCTCGTTCGCCTTCTTGTCAGGAAACTGAAAACCCAGAAAAGAGATCAAAAGTTGTCTGCCAAACTTCTAGCTTCATCTAAAATTCCCTTGCTTTGTCACTGGACTGAATTTTTTTTGGCCTTGTAGATATAGAATAGTAGATAAATTATCCCCCTCAATGACTAGATTTTGAATATTTCTTGACTTGGCCCATATGACTGCTTGTAATAGAGCCACTGCTTCTTTTGTTGATGCGCATCTGAAGCTTCCCATTCCAGCTCCTTCAAATGTTCCCGTCCAATTACACAAAAAAATTCCAAAACCCTCATTAGTAATTGCAGATATTCATGAAGCATCACAGTTTATTTTGAAAGTATTCACACTAGGAAGTTTCCAAGATTTATCTCTGTTTGATGGTGTAGCTACTATTTGATGTGTTCGAAGGTTTAAGTTATGATTCTAATATGCAAAATGATTTGAAATGGCCATTGCTAATTAAGAAGGAAATCTGTTTTTTTTTTCCCTCAAAAACTCTAAGGCATCATTTCTTTCATATGAAACAACATTTTTTTGAGTCCAATGCCATTGATATTTTCCTCTGTTCATTATAATATGCTAAAAAATATTTATCATTTACTGTGTTTGAGGTTAGAGATACTCTATGTATAGCAATTGGTGGTAGATTCCACACTTCCTTTGCATATGCACAATGAAAAAACAAATGTTTGGTTGATTCAATATGTGTTAGAGCAATGCTCGGTCGAACTCTCAAGCGTTGCTATCTCAAGCTTGTTTATCAAGTTTAGTTGCCAAAACTATAAGTCTTGATTTCTAGTCTCCATATAGCTAAGTCTCGGATTAGGATAGAAAGTGTGGGTGAGTTTTAGACTTCACGGCGTGCATCGATTGAAGACGAAAAACTATTAAGGAGAGCTTGTGGAACTTCATCAACAAAAGGTATGTGGATACTTGAACTCATCTATCACTCAAAAGTCTATCTACTTTATCTCCTATTTGAGACAAAAGTCGTATAGCTATATAGACTTCAATTATACACATTTTATATTTCGAGCTGAGTTTAACTCGCTTACTTATTTCTCGAAATATGTGTTGGTAAGCTTTCACTTTAACCAAGTTCATCTTATATTCTTGACGAAAGTCAAAAGATGATCATGTGAAAATCGCATGGTAACATCTTATATGATTTGTGTGAGACAGTCATTTGATGTAGACTCAGAATGTTTCGTATTGATCTATCGATCACTTGAAAATTGCTTTGAAGCTAATAGTTTGTGTGAGAAAATTATTGTCATCTTCTAAGAATGTTTCGATGATTGAACTGGGAGTTTAGAACAATTAACCATGATTGGATATCGCACAGTTTGCGTACTTGTATGCTAACTGTTGCAAGTTATTCCAAGTCCGAGAACCATAGTATGCATACCTGTATGTGTACTGGTTGGTTAGTTGAAAGTCTAGGAACTTAGTATGCATACCCATATGTGTACCGGCGTAAGTTCAAGTCCGGGAATTCAACTGAATTTGGTGGTATGCGTACACGTTTGCATATTGGCGAATCCATACCAAGTCCGGGCACTTAGGTATGCTGCCCGTTTGCATACTTGAGTAGGTTATGTTATAAAATCGGTTTATTCATGAACTAATACATTTATAAATTAAGGAATGCAATCTTTTGCAAACCGTGGCTATAATGTTCATGAATTGATTCGAGTGAATCAAAATTGATTTTGCTTCGATTGTGTCTTGTATACTTCTATGAGAATATATACAATTGAACAACTTTATATATAGTTTTATCTAAGTCATTTGAACTAGTTGTGTTAAGATGAACAAGGTTGATATGAAAGTGTACGTTCATATGGCTAACTTCGTTTAACTATTATTGAGCCAACAAGGTGTACACATTTAGGTACGGTTACCCATATCTAAATGAAGTCACTTTTCATTTGTGTGTAACAAGCTAAGTTCGATCTAACTGTCGAAAGATATTAACTTGAGTCTAATCATGTTTTCATCTAACAGTGAATATTGAATGCTTTGTTACCAAGGTAACATTGATTGCAAACCCTGATTTGAAGACTATATAAGGGAGAACTCTAGCAACTGGGAAACCTATCCCCCACACCTCCTGTGTGATACTAGTTGTGACTAGAGTCGATTCTCCTTTAACCTAGGTTATTCTAAAACCATTATAGGTTAACAACTTAAAGACTTCATTGGGATTGTGAAGCCAGACCCAACTATTTTCTCTGTAGTTGCGTGTTTTGATATTGCTTTATTCTATCGTATTGAGCACTATCTTCTAAGATTTTTTCGAGATTTAATCTCCGATAGGCAAGATAAAAATTAGTCACAAACATTTTCGTCTCATCGTTTGTGATTCCAAAATATCATGTTTCGCTACCATACGATTAAGATTATCGTGAGGTGATTGATATTACTAAGCTGTTCTTCGGGAATATAAGTCCGGTGTATCAATTGGTTCATTGTTCACCTTGATTTATCAAAAGACGGAACAAAACTCACAGGTATTTCCGTAGGAGACAAATTTATCTATTCAATAGACTTTTCTGTGTGAGACAGATTAATTTATCAAGTCTTCGACTTTGGGTCATAGCAACTCTTAGTTGTGGGTGAGATCAACTAAGGGAATCAAGTGGGTAAAGTCCTGCTGGAATTCAGAGGCGTAAGGAACGCGACTATACCTTTATTAGTGTAAGATTGGTTAGGGATCAACTACATTCCAGTCAGAAGTTAACTTGTAGTAGGCTAGTGTATGTAGAGGATTAATACAATGTGGTATTCAAATCTGGACTAGGTCCCGGGTTTTTTTTTGCATTTGTGGTTTCCTCGTTAACAAAATTTCTGGTGTCTTTGTTATTTCTCTTCCGCATTATACTTTCTATATAATTGAAATATCACAGTTTGTGCATAGTTCAATCAACTAGATAATCCAACCTTTGGTTGTTGATATAAATTGATTGACACTTGAACATTGGTCTTTGGTACCGTTCAAGTTGTTTCACATAATAATCAGGCTCGCGGATTTCTATCTATTTGATTTGCTGATTACATTGTGAAATAGAGATACAACTCTTGGATATATTTCCATTGATTAAGTCTGGCTGTCTAGTTGATTCTCTTGGAATTATATTGGAGTTTGTCCATACAGGTTGCCTAAACGAAATATTAGGTGAGGTTGTTAGACCCCCGCTTTTTCAATTGGTATCAGAGCAGGAAAACACGATAAACCTAATAAGTTTGTGTTTGATTGTCCCCAAAGACTGCCCCTATGGGAAATATCTTTGGGAAACTTGTTATGGGCATCTATGGCACATACCAGAAATCTTCAAATATTGTTCAGAGTTTATTCTTGTCTAGAGTGCTGGTCTCTCAAGATAATCTCACATCATCTAAGAATTTGGATATCCAAGATGATGGAAAACAATCAAAAGGAAAAATTAAAGATTCTATTAAAAAGGGTCGTTGCAGGAAACATGTGAATAAAATTACAAGGATATGGAACCTCACTAGACTTATTATTAATCTTTTCGAGGAATACTATCAATATGGATCAATTTACAAAGCTCTGTTTATGGCTTTTGAAAACGTTTTCAAATCTCTGGAACGACTTGTCTTGATTAAGGAAAAGGTTTGTGCTGGCAAAAATTCTAATTCTGTCATTCGTGGCACACATTTGAGTTTTGGCAATAACTCGGTCAAAATCGATAAAAAAATTTTACATGTGGTGTTGCAAGCTCCAGCAATTTGAAAAATCCTTCATTTAATCATAAGGAGTAAAAAATTTCAAATAACCCTGAGTATCATCATTACTATGATTATACTTCTGGTACATTTCACAAATATCGACCGGAGAAGATGCATGAGGATTCCTCTGCTCATCTTGCCTCTTGGTAACAAGATTGGCGTCACCGCATTTGTATAGAACTTGGAATGGGGCAAGTAACGTTCTGATTTGTTTTGTTTCTTTGTATTATGGTTATTTTTATTTTTGAAATTAATTTTTCCTTGAAGAAAAACTCGTTCGACATAAATTTTTGTTTGTTCACCTGAGGTTAAATAAAGTGATGTAGTTCTACTACTATCCTTGAATTTCTTCACAAGTGTGCGAACCTTGATGGTTGAATGATGTAAAAAATCCCGGTTTCCATCTGCGGGTGGAGGTTCATAAATGGGTCCAAGCCCATTAATGGGTATATAAGAGTCGTGGTACGCGTACCCTTCTTCTTCCTTCCCTTGTCCGCGTACGTGAACTAAGTCTTTTCTAGGGTTCGCGTTTCTACTCCGTTAAAAATTGTTCTTGGAGGTCCAAGGGAGGCAAAGGGTTTTATTAATCTTCAAGAAGCATATCAAGTAAGTTTTCCTTCTTCTTATTCTCTTTTTTTAGATCTCATGGGGAATCTCAAGGTTTCAAAGAAGGTTTCAAAAAACTTGGATTCATCTTCTTCTAGCATGATTATACCTAAAAATCAAGATTCTATTAGAATTAGATTTATCAATGATTCTAGTAGTAAGATATTTGAAAGGATTTCTTCTAGTGATTTCATTCGAGAAAATAAATTGGATTTGGTTAGTGGTCATAAAGAAGATTTGGTTTGTTTTGAAAAATTTAATCTTGGAAACATATTTAATGGTCTTGGTGAAGGTTTTGACACTCTTACAAGAAACTTCTATGCTACATCCATGATGTTGATCGTGATGACATGGAATTCAAGACCATGATAAATAGAGAAATTCTTGTTAATAGAGAGTTGATTTCAAGAATTACCAAAATTCCTTTGGGTAATTTTCACTTTCCTAGACCAAGGTAAGAAATACCATCTTATGAAACCATTTCTAATGGTCTTTTTGGCAAGAGTGTTGATAGGATTGAAGGGAAATTTCCTACTAATTATCTTAGTCATGCTTTGATGTCTTTCATAAAACTTGGTATATCTAATCTTTGTCCATCCATAATTGAGAACTCTCGGTGGAGTCGTGAGTTTGCGGAGTTAGTCTATTTCCTTGAATTGGGTTCTCGAAGTCTTGATATTTGTGGATTCATCATTCTTCAAATGCTCTCAATGACGTCATCCAACAAGAAGTTAGGCTTTCCTTGCTCAATTGAGTAAATTTGTCGAGCATATTCTATTGATTCTATTGGCAACTCTATTGGAACTCCCAAACTTGTTGGTCCTTGTACTTTCAAACGTATGAAGGAGAATGCTTGCAAAAGATAAATATGTGATTCCCTTGACGGTTCTTGTGATCCTACCATCTTGAGTCTTATTCATCAAATTCACAAGGGTGTGTGTAAGATCAATTCCAAGGTAAAATGTGTGCAAAAACAATTACGTGTGATTGCTACTAAGTTTTCCAAAGATATGGATATTGTTCAAGCCTCTTGGATGGTTTCCGGTGATGAAGATGATGATTAAATTCGTTATTTCTTAATGTTTTTGATTTGTCTAGGAAATTTCTTATGAGAATTTATTCTTGTGTTTTAAGAAGGATAACTAGGGTTTGGAATAGCAATTATTGTGAGTACACAAAACTATTGCCAATATTTTTCATCTTGCAATGTTTTTAGATTTATTTGTTTAAATTCTAAAGTTTATTTGCAAGATGATTTTACAGTATTAATCTTTATTGGTTTTATATATTGCAAACATAATGTTATGGGATATGTGCGTTTGCGTCCGTGAACTATGATTGTCCCATATACGTCAAAATTTAAGTCTATTATATGTCATTATGCAAACAGTGATGAAAGATAGAATGAACTTTTGATAACAAAGATTAAGTCTATGGTATCATTATGCAAATATTGATGAAAATAAAATTGTTAGAGCATAGCTCGGTTGAACCCACCAAGCGTTGGTATGTCAAGTTTGGTTGTCATATTTTAGTGAGCCAAAACTCATTTAAAGAGTCGCTTGATTATGTACTAGAGTCAACTTCGTATAGGTTAGCTTGAAAGTATTAGGATATGAGACATTACAAGTATTACGTGAAGACTTGAAGAATGTGAAGAAGTACGGAGCTACAACGACAACATCATCCTTCCACTTGAGGTTAGTAATATTTGACTTGAACTGTTTCATTCCCTAACGTATCTTTCAAGTCGTGCATATTGAAAACATAACCTGTGAATCTATGAATGATTATACTCTAGTTAGACGTAGTATTAAGGAATACAATATGAAGTATAACACTTATCTTTTGAACTTCGTATATAAGACATCGACATAATCGTTTGAATGTTATTGTGATTATGTATGGGTATGAGGTGAAGATTTCATCCTAGGAAATAATGTTTTACATTCGTTTAAAGGAAGTAAATTCATGAACTTGTTTTGTGAATCGAAAGGGAAATCGCTAGGCTTATTGGTATTGTTATTTATTGCATATCTTTTGAACTACCAATATGTGTGATTAGTATAACCGCTCATGACTCGCTTATGTTCTTGGTAAAACTATTCACAAGGCTTGACTTTTGTATTGGTATGACTTTTATTAGTGAAATCGATCTTAAGTAATCACCTGAGATGGCATGATCGATTTGTTGTAATTGGTATGACCAACTCTAGGCAAATGGGAATCGATCCTAGTAAGAGGTGCAACCGATCAGAAAAGGGGAATCGATCCTTGTAAGAGGTGCATCAAGTTTCTAGTTATTGGGAACCGATCCTATGAACATGTGCAACACGTTTTTAGTTATTTGGAACCGATCCTATGGACATGTGCAACAAATACAAGTTAGATACCATATATATGTGGGAACCGATCCTAGTACCTAGTCAACCGAATTTTGGAAAGCTAGTGTAACTAATTCCAATACCCACATGGAGGTAGAAACCGTGAAACCCATGATTGGTGATTGAGTGTTCTTAATCAATCACGTAGTTTTTGGAAGTCAGATGAACCAATTCTAAACTTGTTTGGAAGTGTGGCAAATCGATTCCAAGATAGTAAATATGAAAGATGATTTACTAAGTTAAGATGTCAACATACTTTGAACATGTGCAGTAATGCTTATCTTTTATTGTTCAAAGATATTCCTTAATAGCTAAAAGAGAATCCTGGATGGAAATAAATTAAGAATCTTTTAATTAAGGTTGTTAGTTTTGCATATCTTTTGAAAATAAAAATTAGTAATGTGCATTTACTAGTTGGAGATTTTCTAAGAGATTTTCGGTCATTATTTGGACAAAGCATTTCCAGGAATTATGGAAACCGAATTTGGAAATATATTGCATATCTTGAGAATATTTTCGGTTTTGGAAATTCCTTGGTGTCCAAACTTCCTTGGTCTATAAATATCAAAGTTTGCATTTCGAGCAAACTAATCCCCAGAGCCAGCAAAACTACCTAGTTGTGTTGTTACTGGTGGAGCCGCCTATTCGGAGAGGAAAGTAACCTAATTAGGCGAAATCTCTTATGGCCGCTCAGTTTAAAGACTTCTTTGGGATTGAGAAGCTCTATTAGTACCGTTGGTGGAAACTAGATGATTGCGGTTTATTATTAGTTTTCGATTGATTTGGTTGACTAACGGTTGTTGAACTTTGATTGCACCTATTTTGTTTATGCTTGAGAATATTCTTTTCTGATATAAGATTCACTCAAACTAGATCGAAGTTTCGATGGGGATCTTTAGACTGTTTGTAGATCTAAAGACGTCTTGTCATAATTCATTATTAACAGACTCCGTTTTGTGTGTGATTGATCACAAGAGATTCAAGTTTATTGTGTGCAGGTGTTTATTGAAGATCTAAGAAGATTTGAAAACGAAAAAGATTTCTGATTTAGGTTCATAATCTTTGGTGTGCACAATACTTGTTTCGGTTAAAGAGGATCCAACTATAATCAGTTTATCCTTGTGGTAGATTGGATTGATTAGTTGAGTAGATCGGCATCAACACAATTCTTTGTGATTCAAAGTATTGATTCCAAAATCTTGACAATTACTTTGGTAGTTGTTATTAAATAGATCTAAGGACCTGACAAAGGAGTTTATTGGGATAAACAGAAGAGCCTTTTGTCGAACTCATATCACTTGGTTGAAAAGAGTTGTTACCAAACAGATTTTTTGTTCCTTTACTGTTTGGAATACGAACCAAAGGAATTTTTCCAAGTGCGTGACTTATTAACAAGTTGGAGGCGCAGGGATACAGGCGGAACTAGGTGAACTATATGTTTAGTTGCTTGGTCTCAACTATACGAAGTTGGTTTGATTTTTTATATCGGCTTAATCCCGAAAGTATTCAATTCTGGACAAGGTCCCGGGGTTTTTCTGCATTTTTGGTTTCCTCGTTAACAAAATCTTGCTGTGTTTTTTACTTTTCTATTTCCGCAATTATAATTATTTTTATTATAGTTAGAAATAAAATACACAAACGTTAATTCTTATTTACTTGATAGTAATCCTATTATGTTTGGTTAAGTCCGAACCATTTATCAAGTAAACATACTTCGTTGTTGTATTGTCTCGATCTTGTATCCATAGTCAATCACACAAGTTATCTTGTTGTCGTATTGTCTCGATCTCGTATCCATAAATGATCACACGAAGTGTGAACCGATTAGTTGTAGTGTTTCGACTCAGTCCATAGACAATCACTTTCGGAGAAAGGACTTATAGGTGGAAAAGTTTTAGATTGAGGTATATTTGGGTACCCTTGTCTTTTCAAAAATGAATCTTTGTATATTCCGCAGTATTGATCTTTCCCTAATCCACTTCTTAGTGAAAGTATTGTGCGGCTCCGTAAGTTTTCTTATGTTGAGCATTTTCGATTAAATTAATCATGGGTTCTCTTGTGGTTAATTTAATTGAGTTTTCTGGATACAAATTCGTGTTTCATGTGATTAGTTAATGTCCAAAGAAATCCTTCTTTTCTTTCAAAAGTAAGGTCGCTCTTGTTGTTCTCTCGGGAATGACATTTTATGGGGGAGAGTTATTAATTGAACTTGTGCTTAATTGCAAAATCTTTGTGGGGAGTGCGACTGTGGAATATTGTAGGAGTTATCTTGTATCTTTATAAACTCCTTGATGAATACACTAAGTTTCTACTATCTGAAATCATCGAAACAAAGTTGATATGTTCTCTTTTAGTCATGAAGTATCTCTATGAGAATTTCATTATGATCCCGCTAGTTTTCATACCTTTGCCAATTTATATTGACAAAAAGGGGGAGAATTAATATGTAGTTCACACTACAAATACATATGGTTTATGGGTCATTGTGTAAGAGGGAGTGATACATATCACCATAGTATTGTTGTCAAAGTTGTGATAAAATTGGACTTTGATGATGTGTAATAATACTATGACACTATATAAGAATGATTGAGAGCTATTGTTTTCTCATTGTTATAGCTTCGGATCTTCAACAACTATGATGCTAAGTTGAACACGTTCAGAATCACTGGAGTACTTGGAAGAACCAAGGAAATCAAGCATTTGGATGAGAAGCTACAAAGTTTATTTATTTTGTAATCCATATGTATTGATAGTTTTGTCACTAAAATTGACAAAGGGGGAGATTGTTAGAGCACTGCTCGGTCGAACTCGCAAGCATTGCTATCTCAAGCTTGTTTGTCAAGTTTAGTTTCCAAAACTATAAGTCTTGATTTCTAGTTTACTTATATCTAAGTCTCGGATTAGTATAGAAAGTGTAGTTGAGCTTTAGACTTCACGACGTTCATCGATTGAAGACGAAGAACTACTAAGGAGAGCTTGTGGAACTTCATCAACAAAAGGTATGTGGAGACTTGAACTCATATATCACTCAAAAGTCTATCTACCTTATTTCTTATTTGAGATAAAAGTCGTATAGCTATATAGACTTCGATTATACACATTTGATATTTCGAGCTGAGTTTAACTCGCTTACATATTTCTCGAAATATGTGTTGGTAAGCTTTTACTTTAACCAAGTTCATCTTATATTCTTGACTAAAGTCAAAAGATGATCATGTGAAAATCTCCTGGTAACATCTTACATGATTTGTGTGAGACAGACATTTGATGTAAACTCGGAATTTTTCTTATTAATCTATCGATCACTTGAAAATTACTTTGAAGCTAATAGTTTGTGTGAGATAGCTATTGTCGTCTTCTAAGAATGTTTCAATGATTGAACTGGGAGTTTAGAACAATTAACCATGATCGGATATAGAACAGTATGTGTACTTGTATGCTGACTATTGCAAGTTATTCCAAGTCCGGGAACCATAGTATGCATACCCGTATGCGTACAGGTTGGTTAGTTGAAAGTCCGGGAACTTGGTTAGTTGAAAGTCCGAGAACTTAATTAGTATGTATACCCGTATGGTACTAGCGTAAGTTCAAGTCCTGGAATTCAACTGAGTTTGGTGGTATGCATACATGTTCGCATACTGGCGAACCCAGACCAAGTCCGGCCACTTAGGTATGCATACATGTTTGCATACCTGAGTAGGTTATGTTCTAAAATCAGTTTGTTCATGAACTAATACATTTATAAATTAAGGAATCCAATCTTTTGCAAACCCTGGTTGTAATGTTCATGAATTGATTCGAGTGAATCAAAATCGATTTTGCTTCAATTGTGTCTTGTATACTTCTATGAGAATATAGACAATTGAACAACTCTATAGATAGTTTCATTTGAGTCATTTGAACTAGTTGTGTTAAGATGAACAAGGTTGATATGAAAGTGTTCATATGGATAACTTCGGTTACTATTGTTGAACCAACAAGGTGTACACGTTTAGGTACGGTTACCTATATCTAAATGAAGTCACATTTCATTTGTGTGTAACAAGCTAAGTTCGATCTAATGGTCGAAAGATATTAGCTTTAGTATAATCAGGTTTTCATCTAACGGTGAGTATTGAATGCTTTGTTACCAAGGTAACATTGATTTCAAACCTTGATTTGAAGATTGTATAAGGGAGAACTCTAGCAACTGGGAAACCTAGTCCCCACACCTCCTGTGTGATACTAGTTGCGACTAGAGTCGATTGTCCTTTAACCTAGATTTTTCTAAAACCATTATAGGTTAACGACTTAAAGACTTTATTGGGATTGTGAAGCCAGACCCAACTATTTTCTCTGTAGTTGCGTTTTCTGATCTTGCTTTATTCCATCGTATTGAGTACTATATTCTCTAAGATTTGCTCGAGATTTAATCTCCGATAGGCAAAATAAAAAGTAGTCACAATTATCTTCGTCCCATCGTTTGTGAATCCACAACATCTTGTTTCGCTACCATACGATTAAGATTATTGTGAGGTGATTGATATTACTAGGTTGTTCTTCGGGAATATAAGTCCGGTGTATCAATTATTTCCTGTTCACCTCGATTTATCAATAGACGGGACAAAACTCATAGGTATTTCTATGGGAGAAAGATTTATCTATTCAATAGACTTTTCTGTGTGAGACAGATTGGTTTATCAAGTCTTCGACTTTGGGTCATAGCAACTCTTAGTTGTGGGTGAGATCATCTAAGGGAATCAAGTGCGTAGAGTCCTGCTGGGACTCAGAGGCGTATGGAACGCGACTGTACCTTAATCAGTGTGAGATTGGTTAGGGCTCAACTACATTCTAGTCTGAAGTTAACTTGTAGTAGGCTAGTATATGTAGCGGCTTAATAAAATGTGGTGTTCAAATATGAACTAGGTCACGGGGTTTTTCTGCATTAGCGGTTTCCTCGTTAACAAAATTTCTGGTGTCTGTGTTATTTCTTTTCCGCATTATATTTTCTATGTAATTGAAATATCACAGGTTGTGCGTAGTTCAATCAATTAGATAATCCAACCTTTGGTTGTTGATATAAATTGATTGACACTTGAATATTGGTCTTTGGTACCATTCAAGTTGTTTCACATAATTATCAGGCTCGCGGATTTCTATCTGTTTGATTTGCTGATTACATTGTGGAACAGAGATACAACTCTTGGATATATTTCCATTGATTGAGTCTGACTGTCTAGTTGATTCTATTGGAATTATATTGGAGTTTTTCCATACACATTGCCCAAACGAAATATTGGTTGAGGTTGTTAGACCCCCGCTTTTTCAATATGTGTCTGACAAAAGAAACATTTGGTATCCACATTCAATAGGTAAATCATCTTGTAGGCATTTCCACACAAAAAGCTTCACTCTTTGGGAAGTGTCCATGCTCCATAATGTTTTCCAAAACTTTTTTGTAGTGTTAGAAACTGTAGAAAAAGGATTCATGAGCTTTGCATAAAGAAACTTCACTGAAAATTCTCCGTGTCTGGTTAAAGACCATCTAAGTTGATCTTTTTTTGTATATACCCTTCTTTGGTTGTGCATAACTTTATGCTCATGATTTCAGAGACAAGAAAATTGTTAAACATAGCATTTAGGGTAACCTGGTTCCACTTATTGATGTCTAAGTCAATTAACTCTGACATATGTGAGTTTTTGAAGCAAGATTAATATGAGTTAGGGTTATATCCCTTCCTGGTATCCATTTGTCGCTCCGGTTGTATATTAATTTCCCATTTCTACTTCCCTAATATTATATTTCTTGATTTCTTCAATTCCTTAAAGAATGCAGTTGCAAATCCATGAGGATTTGGATTTTTTTCTTGGAGTGCAGATCTCCAAACACTCCAAGATACTTTGAACTAAGTGAAGGATTAAAGAAATAAATAGAATGGGAATGAACGACACTCCAAGTATCGTTTAAGTGGAAAACTGTTTTTCTAATTAATTTTAAATTAGTTTTTAGTAATGGGACCTATATTTTAATTATATTAAGTCTTGACTATAAATAAATGTCTTTTTCATCTTATTTTCAAACAACAAACAGTTAGACGTATAATGAAGACTTTCGAGTTTCGACCACTCATTCGGTTGACTGAGAGGTCGAATGAGTTTGGGGTGAAAGGGGGCTTCCCTCGAACCCTGGCAGTAACAAAGTTGCTCAAATATGAAAACATATTTCATTTTGAATGAGAATCTCAATGACTCGACCGCATAGTCTTTGCTCTTATATATTTTGATATATACTTTATCTACAAGGGAATGCATGAGCCTATGCTTTAAAAAAATGATGAGGTAAGTTACTGAAAAAATTACATCTGCTCACCCTAACCCACATGGCTTATCTAGACTCTATAGCGTCCATCTTCTGATGCACATGAGAAAAATTTACTTTTTTGAAGCCAAAAAATTTATTCACCTGATCATCCAGAATAAATTTTGATCTTTACGAACAATTTGAGACTTGTCAATCAACAATAACATGTTAAATCATGGCTTTACAATCTCCTAATCATGGACTTCCTCTTTACTTAGCTGGAAATTCCAACGTTACTTTTACTATATAATCTATCATATAGTACTATTTTCATCTTTTAGCATCCCAAAATATACTAATTATTTTATTTTAAAAATCATTCACCCTCTACCAACCCTGCCCCCACTTTAAAGGTAATTAAGCCTCCTTACCTCATTAGGGTGGAGACAAAAGTATTTATATGAAGTAATCAAGGAAAGAAAAGTACATATATAGTATTTTGCTTAAGAGACAAGCAAATACAGTATGACACAATATGATACTCCCTTTAAGTTAAACAGGGGGAACACACAATTAGAACACAGACTAGGAAACTAAATGTTAGAGCAATGATCGGTTGAACCCAAAAGTTTTTTTATCTCAAGTTTGTTGTCAATGTCAGTATATCAAAACTATATCTTGATTCCTAGTATACTAAGTCAAGTCTCGGACTACGTTAGAATTTGGTAGTTGAGTATCAAACATCACCCTCGAAGACTAAAGATCGAGGAAGACATTTGGATAACTTCTTTAATCAGGTATTTGAAGACTGCATCATTTTATTTTACTCACTATCTTACCATTCTATATTTTGAGATTATGTCGTATGACTTATAGTAGATTTACAAAGAAAAAATTTAAAGTCAAACTTGTCTTGTTAAAAATATCAAAATATGATTCAAGCATAGATGTTCAAAGGTCGTTAACAATATTAGTTCGAAAAAATTTATTTTTCGAGAATTAATTTGTAGATCAATTGAAAATCGCTCATACAATTGATTTTATCATTGAGAATGTTTCAAACATCATAAGAGAGAAATTCAGAACTTATAATATATTTGCTCAGGGTAGGTTGATAAACCAATTCGTAAATCATAGATATCTGAGTTTAATATATGGAAGGTTGGCGAATCAGTTCGAAAACCGTAGGTTCTGTTGGGGACAGTTCACAAACCTTGGTGAACTGTATTTTTAATGTTGGTAGAAAAGGCTAGCAGTTGGCGAACACGGTTCACGAATCGCAACCATCTGAGTTCTCGAGCGGTGTAGTGTTGGCGAACCCGTTTCACGAACCGTAGCTCTTTGACTCGTGAACTTTTTCCTTACGGTTTACAAACCGTTCTACCAACGGTCTCAATAAAATCTAACATATGCTCAAAGACTTATTTTTTAAATATGTTTAACATTGATATGACTCTTTAAACACTTCTAAAACTTCACTAATCACTAAAAAACTTATGTGTGTACATCATGATTAAAGTCTTAGGTGTTTGAATGAACATCAATTTGCTTATAGTTCGAAAGACATACTTGCCAAAAAAGAACGGACACTATACACGGTTCCGTAACCGGACCACTGTGTATATCTTTCTATTGTATTTTCAAGACCAATTTCACATGCTTACCTAATTATATTTTCATCTAAACAGAGAAAGTGTTGCTTCATTCTCAAGTTATCTTAGCTTGAATTCTAAAAAACCCTCATTATTGAAAAACTATAATTAGAGATGCTCTTTCAACATAACACTTTGTGTCCTAGTTGATTGCTAGAGTCATCCTCTATTGACCTAGGTTTCCTCAGAGAAAAAAATTAGGTTTACGACTGAAAGACTTCACTTTGGGGATTCGTGAATCCATGTCCGACTATCTTTACCTTGATAGTTCATGTATCCCGATCTTTTTTTTCCTGTTATCGAGGTTCTCGTAATCTCTTTCAGGAAAGATAGATTGAAATCGCAAAGTTCTCTTCGTCTCATGCTTTGTGATCCCTCAAGATATATATCTGAAAACTATTTTTAATTGATAAGTTGAAGATTGTTCTTGAGAGGAGATAAAAGATATAGGCTTCTCATCTAAGTGAGTGTAAGTGTTCTGGATTGTGAGATTTTCTAGATTTTTCTATTGCAAACAGATTTCCAAGCCTTGATCTTTGATCTAAATGGAAATCAAATAGGCTTATCTGTTAAACAAAGATTGGTATTAAAATTCTTCACTTAGGTTAAATAAACTCTTAGGATGTAAAGAACGTCAGCTAATGGAATCATTTGTGTAGAGCCTTGCGAGGTTCAAAATTCGTAAGTAGCGCGACTGTAGCTGAATCGCTTGGAAGGTGGATTCAGTCTCAACTATATTACAGTTCGAAGTCTGATAGTAGGCTAGTGTCTGTAGCGGCTTAATACAGTTTGGTGTTCAAATCTGGACGAGGTCCCGAGGTTTATCCGCAGTTGTGGTTTTCCCATTAACAAAATTTATGGTGTCTTGTGTTTTTCCCTTTTCCGCATTAAACTGTTTCTCTTTATAATTGGATTCACGCAAATATTTTGTATTCAATCTTAGTATATAACGTGCATCTAATTGTGAGCAATTACGAGACTTGTTTCTTGTAGAATTCGTACCTTGAGAGATAGATAACAAATTTATTACTTGGCAGAATACCGATTGAATCATTTGGACTTGTCTATTTAAATCATGGCTTTACAATCACTTGAACAAGGATTTCCTCTATACTTAACCGAAAATTCCAGCGTCACCTTTACTGTATAATATATGTCCTATCGTACATCCTTAGTAAGTTTAAATGTCAAAAATCTTTTCATATTTTGACAATCCCAAAATAAACTATTTGTTTTATCCTAAAAACCATTCACTCTCCACCAACACCGCACCCCCTCAACGACACCGCACCCCCTTCTAAAGGTAATTAAGCTAACTTACCTCATTAGTGTAGAGACAAAAGTATTTATATTAATTAAGCAATCAAGGATACAAATTATATGTAGCCTTAGTCTTAAAATACAAGCAAATATAGTATGACACAATATGATACTCATCTACACCTCCCTTCAAGATGAATATAGGGAACACACAATGAAAGCTTGAAAGAAAGACTACGAAACTAAGTAGTACTAAGTCCCTTAGTAAACACACCTATTTGTTGAATATTAGTGAATACAAGACATACAAGAAAGAAGCCACGAGTAGTATGCTCACACACACACAAAAAAAAATTGTTGCCATCAAGTTCGGATGAGACAAGGTGACATAGACGATTAGATCAGTAATAAGAGGCCTTAAAGATATAGAGATATTACAAGAAGAAGATTCTTGTGTAGGTGAAAAGGAGGCGTCAACATTTTTAAGAAGAAAAAAACATTATTAGTGAGGAGCGGCAAGGCTTATAGCCTGTTTGGATACAAAAGTAGAAGCAAAAAGTTCTTCTGTACTTCTCAGAAGTTCAAAAGTGGATAAGTTAGTTTGGCAACAACTTGACTTATAAGTTGAAAAGTCAATAAGTAAGTTTGGCAACACAAAAAAAAAGTAGAAGTCAAAATATATTTGGTATTATAGAAATAATTGTTAAGAAAACATAACATCATCCATTTTGTTGCAAAGAAAATTTATGCATCCAAACAAACATAATTTTCAAATTAACGTCACAGATTTTTATTATCTACAAAAATAAGTTCAAAAAATGAGGAAACTATGGGTTTCTAACTGGTTCATCTTAGGTGTAACCTGTCCTTAGTCTTGCTCCATAAGATAGGTTCTTGTCATCTGAGTTGATGTCTTCGAAGTCGAGGAAGCTGCAACGTTTGGTTTGGAAGCTATAATCCTTGGTTCAAACACAAGAGCTGATGGGGTTGGTGTTGCATTTTCGGGTCCCTGCAAACACAAATAAATAAGAATTATGGGGTTCAATACATTAACATAATAAGATCAAACCAATGTACCTTGCGTGTGAGCTTCTCCGGCTTTTTTTCACCATTTCCTGAAGCATTATAATGCAAATAGGTGTTGCGAGACTCCAATCTGGATCGAATAAATAATTTTCCAAATGGCCAATTTAATCACCGCCTGACTTCCAAATGCAGACCCTTCTAAAGTCCAACCATAACACTTATTTCTACTTCATGTCCTTCCAAATTTGAGTGCAACCATCTCAACCAATAACTCCCACTACTGAGTTGACTAAGCCAACAGACAGACCATCTCAACACCCATCCATTCATCACTTGTTTGAATAATAACAAAACCAGGTTTTGGGTTTGATTTTCCTGGCATTAATTCCAGACCAACATGATCTAAATCCATATTTTCGTCTTCATATATGTCTGCAAAATCACCTATAAAACCACAAATTAGACAATTCCATCCAAAACTCACTGCAGATGCTAGAGGAAAAACCACCACCGCTACAGTAGTCACAATTTCCTTCTTTGCAAATTCATCCATAGGTCCAGAGCACCAGTTCTTCTTTCCGACCCCATCCTTCTAAGTCGCGTCACTACTGGTTACATGAGCTAAGCCAATTACATCATCTGAAACCTAGCTTTAGACATGACCACTCCATTAAAAAGTTCATCTTTTACATTATATATATCAACCCTTCTTCAATTGATTGCGAGACCAATCATTTATCCCTACCACCAACTAATTTAATCAATGAATCAAAGTACCCCCATTTGACTGCTCTATTACTCACGTCAACTGTCTCATTTGATGGATCAATCGCTCAATATCTAAGTTTTTCTATACAACCACCACTACTAAGTCCAGTTTATACATAACCCAAATATACATCCTAATATGACATATATAGTCAGTACAAGAGACATATGACATTTCATTCCCTTGTGCAACCCCAAATTAGAAAACAAGATGGTATAATTATGCACATACAAATTAAGTTAGTTAATTAATTTAAGTTTCCAATACGAGAAGCATGGATGGAATGAATCACCCGACTATAATTTATTTAAACCATTACATCAAAAATGTAGAAATCCAAAATTGATAAATCAAAAATCCCGAATTAACACAGATCTTCATACACCCTAAAATTGAAGTACGATTGCAGGTGCAAGACAAAGTGAAAAAGCGGGGGTACAACAACCACACCCAATATTTAGATTAGCAATATGTATGGACTAACTCTAATATACTTTCAAGAGAATCAACTAGACTCAATCTTACTAAAGTATATCAAAGAGTTATATTATCTCGATCTCTCTATTTAATTCTTACTCAAGCAAATAGAAATCTGCGAGTCTAATTAAATACAAGAGAGATAACTTGGATGGTACCAAAGACCAATATCCAAGTGTCAATCAATGTAAATCAACAACCAAAGGTTGGATATTCTAATTGATTGAACTTAACGCACAACCCGTGATATTTCAATTATATAACAAAATATAATGCGTAATAGAAATAACATAGACACCAGAAGTTTTGTTATCGAGGAAACCGCAAATGCAGAAAAACCCTGGGACCTAGTACAGATTAAACACACATTGTATTAAGCCAAAATAGACACTAGCCTACTACAAACTAACTTCGGTCTGGACTGTAGTTGAACCCCAATCAATCTCACACTGATCCAAGGTACAGTTACTCTCCTTACATCTCTGATCCCAGCAGAATACTACGCACTTGATTCCCTTAGCTGATCTCACCCACAACTAAGAGTTGCTACGACCCAAAGTCGAAGACTTTAATAAACAAATCTGTATCACACAGAAAAGTCTACGGTAATAGATAAATCTATCTCCCACAGAAATACCTAAGAGTTTTGTTCCATCTTTTGATAAATCAAGGTGAACAGGAACCAATTGATAACCCGGACTTATATTCCCCAAGAACAACCTAGTATTATCAATCACCTCACAATAATCTTAATCGACGCGACGAAAGAAGATATTGTGGAATCAAAAACGATGATACGAAGATGTTTGTGCTTACTTTTATATCTTGCCTATCGGAGATATCAATCTCAAGCCAATCGTTACGATTGTACTCAATACGATAGAAACAAAGAAGATCGATCACACAACTACAAGAAAGTAATATCGGTCTGGCTTCACAATCCCAATGAAATCTTCAAGTCGTTAACCTACAGGGTCTTGGTAGAAACCTAAGGTTAAAGGAGAATCGACTCTAGCTTATACAACTAGTATCACACAGGAGGTTTGGGGATTAGGTTTCCCAGTTGCTAGAGTTCTCCCTTATATAGTCTTTCAAATCAGGGTTTGCAACAAAGCATTCAATATTCACCGTTAGATGAAAACCTGATTAGATTCAAGCTAATATCTTTCAACCGTTAGATCGAAAACTTATCTTGTTACACACAAATGAAATGCACGTTTTAGGTTTGTGTAACCGTACCCAAACATGTACATTTGTTGGTTCAACAATAGTTAACCAAATGTTTAACCATATGAGCACTTTCATATTAACCATATTCTTCTTCTTCACCATAACTAGTTCAAATGACTCAAATGAACTAGTTAGAGAGTTGTTCAATTGCTTAGATCTTATAGAAGTATACACGACACAATCGAATCAAAAACGATTTGATTCACTCGAATCGACTCATGAACTTTATAGCCACGGTTTGAAAACTTGCATTCCTTAGTTAATATAAGTATAAGTTCACGAATAATCGTTTTTAGAATATAACCAACCTAAGTACACGGACTAGGTACGCGGACTTAAGTACCCGGAATAAGTTTGTAACAAGTTTGCAAACTCCAGCAGATTTTCTCGGGAAGAAAACCTCCGACAGTACGCAGACTCTTGTTCCGGTTTCCTGAGCAGCAAAGTAAGCATACTTTGGTTCAAGGAATAAGGACTTATACATGTATGCGTTTCCATACAATGCTTATATCCAACAATGGTTATATAATCTAAACTCTCATTTAAATCATTGAAACATTCTTAGAGGGCGTTATATAGTTGTTATTCACAAACTATTTTTCGTCAAAGCCATTTTCAAGTAATTGAAACATAACATGACTTTCGTCACTGGGTAAAGATGAACTTGGCTAAAGCGTAAGCTTACCAACATATATTTCGAGAAATAGATAAGCGAGATAAACTCGGTTCGAAATAGCAAATGTGTATAATCAAAGTCTATATAGCAAAACGACTTTTGTCTCAAGATAGGAGATAGATTAGATAGACTTTTGAGTGATAGATAAGTTCAAGTCTCCACATACCTTTTAGTCGATGAAGTTCCACCAGTTCCTTGAGTAGTTCTTCGTCTTGTTTGATGATCACCATGGAGTTCTTGAGCTCAACTACACTTTTTATCCTAGTCCGAGACTTAGCTATAGTAGACTAGAAATCAAGACTTATAGTTTTGATCACTAACATTGACAAACATGCTTGAGATAGCAACGCATGCGAGTTCAACTGAGCAGTGCTCTAACAATCTCCCCCTTTTTCAATTTTAGTGACAAAACTATCAATACATATGGAATAAACAAATAGATAAATAAACTTTTGTAGCTCTTCTTCCACATGCCTAATCTTCAACATTCCTCGAAATCTTCGTCACTTCCAAGTACTCCAATGATCCCAAAGGTTGTAAGTTTAGCATCATCGTTGTTCAAAATCCGTAGCTATAACAATGAGAAAACAAGAATTCTCAATCATTGTTATACAGTGTCATAGTATTATTATACAACATCAAAGTTCAATTGTATCACAACTTCGACAACAATACTATGGTGATATGTATCACTCTCCCTTAGTCAATACTCCATCTCACATGGAAACCACTCCCCCTTACATAATGATCCGAAAACCATATGTATTTGTAGTGTGAACTACACATTAATTCTCCCCCTTTTTGTCAATAAAATTGGCAAAGGTACGAAAACGTGATCCTAATATAATTTTCAAAGAGACATTTCATGACCAAAAGTAAGCACATATCAACTTATTTAGATGCAATCATATAACCGAAGCTAAATTCTTTCATCAAGGAGTCTACAAAGATACAAGATAACCCCTATAATATTCCACACTGCACTCCATACAAAGATTTGGCAATTAAGCACAAGTTCAATTAAGAACTCTCCCCCATAATATGTCATTCCCGAAAGAACAACAAGAGTGACCTTAATTTCATAAGAAAAGAAGGATTCTTTGGACATAACAAATCACATACGAATATGAATTTGAATCCAAAAATACTCAATTAAATTAACCACAAGAAAACCCATGATTAATGTAAAAGAAAATGCTCAACATAAGAGAACTTACAGAGCCTCACAATATATACATAAACTATGGATCAGGGAAGATCAATACTGCGGAAAAGACACGGATTCATTTTATTTTCCATCACTATATGCACAATGACATACAATGGACATAATCCTCGTAAACAAAAGTTCACCCTATCTTCCATAAATATTTGCATAATAACATAATAGGTTTCAAACTTTTGTGATGTCAAAAGTTCATTCATTCTTTTATCAATACATGCATATCGATATACGAAAGACTTAACTTTTGACAAGGTATGGGACAAGCTAAGAAAAGAAGAAAACAAACTTTTCCTAAAGCTTCTGAGCGAGGAATACATGCATACCTCAGCAGTCTTCTGAGCGAGTAATACATGCATACCTCAGCAGTCTGAGACAATCAGGCACATGAGACAAGATTTACAAATCAACACAATCAAGTTGTGTTGCGGTGAACAACAATTTGTCCACCATGTTCTTCTTGAGAGGAATCCACAGACCTCTGTCTATCAAAACGATTTGACCATATTTTCTTCTCTAATGGTCTTGTTTTGTCCTTGGAAACTAACTTCTTAGACGAAGATAAAATATTACATACCTCAGCAGTCTTCTGAGCGAGTTTAAGCTTGTTTGCTAATCGATTTGCTCTTCGTTGAAGTTTGATGACATGTCTAAATTTTTGTTTGTACTTGTAACACCTTGATAGTTCATGACCCTTAAGTGAACAATATGAGCATGTCAATCTTGAATATAATTCAGGCATCTGAGATGTGCAGGCAGCTAGACACATAGTGGAACCTGAAACATCATATACAGAGTTTCCAAAGATGGGGTCAATTTTATCTTCCAGATTGGTTGGGTTTTCTTTTGAAAGAATATCAAGATTGATGTGTGTATTGCTACAATTATCAAAATCAATATTTTCACAAAGAAGTCCAACGCTTGATTTCTCGTCTTCATTAGAATCATAGTTGTCAGACATTTCATCAAGAGTTGCAGCAAGACCTTTGTTCCCAGTGTATTTCTTTCGATTTGGACACTCATTTGCAAAATGACCAAAACCTTTACACTTAAAGCACTGAGGCATATCCTCGTCATCAGTTTCATCAATATCCCTATTTTATGGAGGAACACGATTGTGGGGTTTATCTGATGACTTGGATTTATCTCTGGAAAACTGTTTACTTCTCTTCAAAAGAAGATCCCTAAACTATCTTGTGATCAACGAGACTGACTTGTCAAGATCTTCATCTGATGAATCATCCTCAGAATGATCATCTTCAGAGATATAAACACTTTTACTTTTATCAAGTAATTTAGTGTTCTTTAGTGCTTTGAAAGCAACATCCTTGCCAGACTTGGACGTATGCTGATGATCAAAGATCTTTAGCTTCCCAACCAGAGTATTTCTGGAAACCGTTGCGAGATTATTTCCTTCAACGATGGCATGCTTCTTAGAATCGTATCTAGATGGCAGCGATCTGAGAATTTTCATCACAATGTCCCTTTCAGGAATAGTCTTACCCAATGCAAAAGATGCATTAACAATTTCAGACACTTTGTGATTAAACTCATCAATCATTTTTTCATCTGCCATACGAAGGTTTTCCCAATCACAACTAAGGTTTTGAAGCCTAGCTTCTTTCTCATTGGTATTTCCTTCAAATACGGTTTATATGATATCCCAGGCTTCTTTAGACTTAGTGCACATAGTCACATGATGCTGAAGATCTGGGGTAATGGCATGAATGATAGCATTTAAGCCGTCAGAATTATGCTTTGCAGCAAGAATTTCTTCTGCACTATATTTACCTATATCCTTCGGTATAGATACATCGCCTTCTGTATTAACCGGAGGATCATAACCATTAACAACACGTACCCATGTTTGAAAATCACGAGCTTGAAGAAAAGCACATATATCAATTTTCCACCATAAGTAGTTAGAGCCATCGAAGACTGGTGGTACGTTTATGGAGATAGAATTTTTGTCCATAGAGTCAGATCTCTACAAACACAGACTTGTAAGGTCTTTAAACGTGTTTGCCTTCTCTGATACCAATTGAAAAAGCGGTGGTACAACAACCACACCCAATATTTCGATTAGCAATCTGTATGGACTAACTCTAATATACTTTCAAGAGAATCAACTAGACTCAATCTTACTAAAGTATATCAAATAGTTATATTATCTCGATCTCTCGATTTAATTCTTACTCAAGAAAATAAAAATCTGCGAGTCTAATTAAATACAAGAGAGATAAATTGGATGGTACCAAAGACCAATATCCAAGTGTCAATCAATGTAAATCAACAACCAAAGGTTGGATATTCTAATTGATTGAACTTAACGCACAACCTGTGATATTTCAATTATATAACAAAATATAATGCGAAATAGAAATAACACAGACATTAAGTTTTGTTAACGAGGAAACCGCAAATGCAGAAAAACCCCGGGACCTAGTCCAGATTGAACACACATTGTATTAAGCCGCTACAGACACTAGCCTACTACAAACTAACTTCGGTCTGGACTTTAGTTGAACCCCAATAAATCTCACACTGATCCAAGGTATATTTGCTCTCCTTACGTCTCTGATCCCAGTAGGATACTACGCACTTGATTCCCTTAGCTGATCTCACCCACAACTAAGAGTTGCTACGACCCAAAGTCGAAGACTTTAATAAACAAATCTGTATCACACAGAAAAGTCTACGGTAATAGATAAATCCGTCTCCCACAAAAATACCTACGAGTTTTGTTTTGTCTTTTGATAAATCAAGGTGAACAGGAACCAATTGATAACCCGGACTTATATTCCCGAAGAACAACCTAGTATTATCAATCACCTCACAATAGTCTTAATCGACGCGACGAAAGAAGATATTGTGGAATCACAAACGATGAGACGAAGATGTTTGTGCTTACTTTTATATCTTGCCTATCGGAGATATCAATCTCAAGCCAATCGTTACGATTGTACTTAATACGATAGAAACATCAAGATCAGATCACACAACTGCAAGAAAGTAGTATCGGGCTGGCTTCACAATCCTAATGAAGTCTTCAAGTCGTTAACCTGCAGGGTCTCGGTAGAAACCTAAGGTTAAAGGAGAATCGACTCTAGCTTATACAACTAGTATCACACAGGAGGTGTGGGGATTAGGTTTCCCAGTTGCTAGAGTTCTCCCTTATATAGTCTTTCAGATCAGGGTTTGCAATCAATGTTAGCTTAGTAACAAAGCATTCAATATTGATCGTTAGATGAAAACCTGATTAGATTCAAGCTAATATCTTTCAACCGTTAGATCGAAAACTTAGCTTGTTACACACAAATGAAATGCACGTTTTAGGTTTGTGTAACCGCACCCAAACATGTACATTTGTTGGTTCAACAATAGTTAACCAAATGGTTAGCCATATGGGCACTTTTATATTAAACATTTGTTCTCCATGGAGTTCTTGAGCTCAACTACACTTTCTATCCTAGTCCGAGACTTAGCTATAGTAGACTAGAAATCAAGACTTATAATTTTGATCACTAACATTGACAAACATGCTTGAGATAGCAACGCATGCGAGTTCGACCGAGCAATGCTCTAACACAAAGTATGATTACAGGAACAAGATTAATTCAACATACCTTTTATTTCTTCATCTTCAAAATCTCTGAAAAATTAAGAACTTATTTCAGTTTTTCCACCATCTAACCTTAAATGGTTTTTAATGATGATGAGAGAAAGAAAAAAAAATCTAGCTTGTTCTTCTTCCACAACTTGTTCTTTTCACGAAGATAGTTTAATTTAAATTATATGTCAAAGTACGGAGATTAATAACAAAGATATAAAGAAATTAAACGAGAGACACAAATAACAAGGAGAAGCAACTTCTGAGAAAAGCAAAAAATGTTGGCTCCAAAAAGAAGTCGGTTTTCTACTTTTAAAAGTCGTTTTCAAAACTAATAACCAAATGAGCTTCTGACTTATCTACTCCTAGAAGTAAATAAGTTACTTTTGTGGAATTACCCAAACAGGCTATTAAGATATACCATATAAAGGTAATTAAGCTTCCTTACTTCATTAGCGTTGAGGAAGAAGTATTTATATTAAGAAATCAAGAACAAAAAGTACATATATAACCTTAGGCTTAAGAGACAACTAAATTCAGCATGACACAATATGATGTTCATTTACACCCACACACGTAATACTATGCAGTGGTTAGAGATCTTGTCACTATAGTAATGTTGTTGCCAATTTCTTGAGTTTAGAGTATAACATCCTTAAAAGTATCCAAAATCCAATCCTTTAAACTCTTCATGATAAATCTTATATAACCCAGATAATCAGGTTTTTTATTTTAATATCGGAAACATAAACTAGCAAATAAGAAAATATATCATTTCTCTCTTCAATGGGTCTCAAATCACCATGCAATCTTGTTCGACCTATCATATAGTCTATAATACAAAATAGAAGGGGTTTGTGAGCCTTGGACGGTTAGACAACATTTTGAGAGACAAACATTGCATCCGACCATCTCAGCCTCATCCTAGACAAAGATATCCGATGTATGTAAGATTTGTAACCTCCACCGACTATGGATATATGCATTGATAACCCTCATAATTAGTTCCTCACCAATTAAAAAAGTTAATGTGCCAACAAATAAAACATTACCAATTAAATGTCACAACTATGTAAAACTTGTTACAGGGCCTATGACCCATGGATGTGCGGTCCAACTAGATTCATATGGTTGTATATAAGGGAAACTATGTAATTCTTCTAGACTACGCTTCTAATAATATTGTTCTTCTCGTTTCTCTTATCTTTCCCCGTTTCATCCATAATTCTCCCGAATCACGTTGTCATGCACGAAGCTATACCGCAGAGCTTTGGGTGATTTTTTTCTCTTTCCTACATGGATGATAAACACAAGTTGTTCAAGAAAAGAAAAAGGGATTTGGATTTAATCAATCAAGGTAGTTATACAATCATCATGAAGCTAAGTTTATTTTCTCCCATTTATCTCTTTATTATGGGTTGATTGTATTGAATTGTATTGTATTTTTCGCCATCATAGCATCATAGCAATTAAATCTAGGATGATTGATTGTACACTAATCCGTCTTTATACACTAATCCTCCGTCTGTATATGCAATTAAATCTAGGATGAATCCTCCGCCTGTATATACAAGTAAATCTAGGATGATTGGTTGATCCTTCTGCATATGCAATTAAATCTAGAATGATTGATTGATCCTTATACATACACTAATCCGTCCGTATATGCCATTATCTCGTGAAGGAAGATCGAAAATCTTCTCGTGATAGAACGTCTGATGGAGATCTCGTCTGTTCGCTATCTGGGTCGGGTCCAGTCAACCCCGGTTCTGGTCCGGTCAACTCCGGTTCGGGTCTAGTCAAGTCCGGGTCGAGTCCAGCCGTTATATCCTGTTATGGTCTGGTTTTTTTGGTTCCGGGCTGTGCGCGTCCCAAGGGCGTTCTGGTTTTGTGTATATACCGTGGGAACCAGAACATGAGGTATGTAACTATAGCGTGAGTTTTTATATGCTAGGCTTATTTACTCGCTATGCTTATTTATTTGGTTTTAGAATATGTCTAGTTTTGTTTATTTTTGTCTTAAGATAAGCCAACAACATATAAATGGTCGATTTAAATTATTGTTATTGATCTCGATCATTAAGAATTTTGGTCTTAATGCTATTTGTTCTCTTGAATATGATATTGGCTATAGTTGAATGGTGTTTTTTTTTTTTTTTTTTTTTTTTTTTTTTTTTGTTCAATTGGTTGTACCAACTCAATTCCAATGTATTTATTTGGGGTTTAGAATTACTTGAGCACCATTATTGTGTACTTGATATTTTTTCCCAAATTTGAAATGTGCCGTGGGATGTAATCCACTGGCTCGACCATTAAAGAGTCGGTATTTTCAAAATATACGTTGCAAATAAAATCACATGTATTCCAATTTTTGTGGAAGAACTCACAAAAGATGATATGAGTCAGAAAATTTCAATTTCTCTACTTCATCCATGATACTAACGAACCAGTATATGTTAAAGTATGACAACAAGAGAACAATCTTTAGTAATATATTCAACCTAAAGTAAGTGGTTGACATGTGTAGTGAGATTCTTTTGGCCTATTGAGATAAATAAATATCTCAAATTAAGCTAAATGTAGCAAAATTGAAAATGGAAAGAACCCCGAAGTAATAAGGGTTAGACGTAATGACTCATATAAAGCATGTGAAAAGGGACATATATATCATGAGACAAAGATGTATTTTTTCCTAGTAATAATGACATCAAAGTACAAGTATCAGATGAATATGGGATGAAGCTAAGATGTAATTCTAGCTCCCATCATAAATGAAAGAGTTGGAAATGCACCTGGTCATAGGTGTTGATATACACAAAGTAATGTGTGTACCATAGTAGCAACCAATTTCCATAAAAAGAACTTTGCTTGGCCAATTGATTATTTAATTGAAATAGATCCAATGTATGCGCTTATGGAATGAAAAGTACATCATTCCCACGAGACATAAATTTTCTAATGCACTTGAGATATTTAGGATGAAAAATATATCATCCCCCCTGAAACGTAACATCACTTTGTTAAATTCCAAAGAAACCTATGGAAATGGATATCATATGGAAACTCACAATGATAAGAATGTAATTGATTGCATCTTTTATAGTCTCTAATATATATGGAAGGAAATATATCTTAGAGAAACTAATGAGTCAATCTAGTGAAATGTAAATCACTATAGTATTTGGATTATGGAATCCATATTGACTCCGACGATGAAATGTTGAGAATTGACTCATACAGGCTTTGACATAACCATAAAGGCACTTAGGTTGTGACATGATGATCGTTTTGAAAGGACTCATACGAACATCAATTTATTTGAGTGAACAACAACGGGTGAAAGATTGACAGAATATGAAATGACGGCATATCTCTCAATAAGTGTTTTCTAAAGTACTTGATGCACAATCCCCCCCCCCCCCAATTGCTTTTAAGTAAGAAAGCATATCGCTCATTTCACAAAGTCTTCAGTTAAACAAGATCGAGACCATCCTAAGATGCAAATGGCAAACAATCCATATTACAAAGAAAACAAGGTGAAATTTAGAAAAAATATTCATACAGAATGCGGACCATTAAAGGGACTTATGACTCTGGTGAATGTTTTGACACTTTGGACTAGTTATAGTTCCCAAGAAATTTGCGTTTAAAAAATCCTAGCACATATTACACAATACAAAGTGCAAAGGCTCACCACCCTTATTAATGCTAGAGAATTTATATCAAAAGGACTTGATGAATATTGCATGTTTAATAGGATCAATATAGAGCATCTAATACCCAATGGTCTCGCAGAGGCTACCATCAAAGGTTACAGATGGTGCCTAAGGAATACGTTATGCGTACCAACCTACCTTTTATTGCTTTGGGGATATGCAATATTACGCGCATCTTTACTTAATTCGTTTTAGAACCCAATATTAGTCAACCTTTTCTACGTACCAGTTGGTAACTGAATTTAAGCCTGACATTTGTGTTCTTACGCATTTTTGGTTGCACTATATATGTGCCATTACCAATCCACATCATACTATGATGGGTCACGAAAATGATTAAGTAATTTTGTTGGATATTTACTATCAACAATTATCCGCATTTTAAAACCTTTGGCAGGAGATCTCTTACTGCTAGATTTGCAAGTTATCACTTTAATGAGACAGTCTTCCCTTCGTTAGAGGGAGATACGAAAAAGTATTTTCTAAGGGCACGACATGAATTGTCGTGGTGTGTTCCCACTGTGTCTCATATTGATTCTTGTACTCCACAAATGTAAATGTGAAGTGACAAAGAATAATTAATTTTCAGAATGCACTGACGTCGCTAAAGTGACAAGATCACACATACCAGCTGCAAATATTCCTACAAGGTTAGAAATCCTCAGTATGGGGTACACCATAGACTAAGGTGTTACAACTACATTTGGTGGAAGTGTAGTTGTAACACCCTATATTTTTGGTTTTGAATTTCGGGACGAAATTCTTTTTAAGGGGTTAATAGTGTAAAACCCCGTAATCTTTTTAATCTGATTTTAGTGCATAAAACTCATCTATAATATTTTGTTAGAATTGTTATTTAAAACTTAATCTTATCAAAAAAATATATATTTAGTTTTAGTTATATTTATATTTATGGTTGCCAAAATAAAATAAAATAAAATTTAGTTAGGGTCGAATTTGTGCGTTGTGGGGTGTGTATCATTTAATGTGTTTGGGGTGCATGTAGTTTAATAGTTGGGTGTTTATGAAATTGTGTGTCCCTTATCATTATGTGGCATACATTTATTTGTTGCACATAATTTCTTCATTATTCACGTATGAGATAAACAAAATCATTTTCTCTCTCTTTTTAGTTTTTTTTTTGATAAGTCAAAAATTTGTATTAGTAGATAACAAATTTACAAAAGATAATGTGCAAGAAAAGAGGTCACAACAACCCAAAAAACTTGCAAACTACTTAAAACGAAAATAAGTAACATTTGGATATTCAACTGAAAGCAAAAAATTTGGAATTCCATCATAATGTATACCCTCTTCATTACCAAGTGAACAACCTCCTTTTGCCATTGCATCAGCCGAGAAATTCACCTCCCTATATGTATGAATAAATCTGATAGCATCATAATGACTACAAACTGTCCTCCACCTTTGTAAAGCAAACCAAGGCAGATTGTTATTCTTCAAAGATTCAACAACACTTGAAGAGTCAGACCTTAAGCAAATGCGCATGAAACCCCATCTTACAGCCCACTCCATACCCACAATAATGCCATACAGTTCTGCCAAGTAGTTAGTTGTCACTCCAAAGCCAATAGAAATTGCTCCAAGAACTGCACAACTTGCATCACGCGCTACAACTCCCGCACCTGTAACTCCTGGATTGCCACGCGCAACACCATCACAACAAAGTTGGATTTCATTCATCTTTGGAGGCTGCCAAAAACATTCAATTGGCTCAATGATAGACACATTTTTGTGTCTGAATTATCCTCAATGTCTCTATTGTTAGTGCTTGATTTTGTACTTATTATGGTGTTTTTGTGTTTGTCCAGGTGTTTTTGGAGGAATACACTTATGTGGAAAAAGTTGCTCAAAAAGTGCTATTTGGACCCCCGGAGAAAAGTACTAAAGGCACCCTCATTTTGGTTAAGGGGCACCTCAGTTGGGCACTTGCTATTCGCACCCCAGAACAAGATAGGGGGACACCATCTTCTTCATTCAAATTTCAGTTTTGGCGGGAATTTTTGTTCTTCACCGGCAGAATTAGGGTTGGCATTTTGGACGGGATTGAAGGAGACTCAACGGCTGGTAATTGTTGGGATGACTTCACTGGTGTTAACAGGCATGGTATGGTTGATATTTTCGGTTCAAATTGGCTAGATTCCCGGTGAAAAAAAAACAGAGGTGCGTGTGCAAGGGAGGAGTTATTCACGGGATTACAGCGTGGATACGTGTGTTTGGATAGATGTTGGCCGCTGCAGAAGCGTGAAGAAGTTAAATAAGGAAGATTCAAGACTATCAAGCACTCGTTGACAGAGTGGGAAGTTAATTCAGGGAAGAAATCTCGTTGCCGGCAAGAAAAATATTTTCCGAGTAAATGAAGATTTTCCGGAGTGATGAGCGAAGATTCTTGTCCCTGTTGGGTTATAAATAGTTACTCGTATATCAAAGAATGGATAACAAAGAGTTTGGGAGATTACAGAGCATCACAGAGGCGAAAGATTGATCACCAGAGAAACCTGCTGCTGCTGCTGCCATTGAAGAACACGAAGAACATTGGACGCCTAAGAACAGTTGTTCATGCTACAATGATAACGACTCACAGCCAAGGGTCGTAGTTCAGGAGACAGTCTTAAAGCAACAGTAACAGTGACATGAACCTTTTATCGTTCTTTGTAACAGATCGGTTTGTAACACTTATAACTGTTACAAACCCGGTTTTTATTATATTTCTCCCATTTTCATCATTTGTAAACCCTTTGAGCAATAATAATGATTTTTGAGCGTGTTTCCAACATGATGAGCGGCTAATTCTCTCACAACCAAGGCAATGAGGAAGCTATTTACGCATGAATGATTGGTAATTATTTATTTTCTCTAATTTACAATTTATAATTCACTCAATCACTGCTTTTGCAGAGTTTTTAATTGTTTGCAAAATTTTCTACATTAGTTGTGATTCAATTAGATAGGTTATGCTTTGTTTAGATAATCTATGCTTAGGGGATACAATTAATTTTTGAGAATTTGTCTGATTATATGTGAATTAAGAAATAAGGGACTTAAAAGATAATTAGAGTTTTGGCTTGTTTACCATAATTTATTCATGTGTAATAGTGGAATCAGTGTCTTGGTTATTCCTAATATCTTGAAATCAAATTTTGAGTTAAGTTTTCTTTATTTTTAAGTTTTATTAAGTCTAAAATCTATTGCTTTCACAAGTCTCAACGAACCTTTTACTACAACTCAATTGAAAATCACATCAATTTTTGGCGCCGCTGCCGGGGACTTGTCTTTAGGCTAGAGTTTTTAGTTTTTTTTTTTTTGTTCTTCTTTACGTTTTTGGGTTTTTGTCTTTTCCTTACAGTATTTGGAATTTGGAGCGAAAGAAAATTTTGCCAAAGCTTTTGGTGAATACTTAAAGACTTGGAGTAAAAGGCAAAGCGAAAGGAGCGAAAGAAGAAGATTTTTTTTATTTTAAAAAAAGAGAGGAAAAAAAAAGGAGAGACATTTTTACTTTTTTAGATATTTTTTTTTTTTAGACTTTCCTTTTCTTTTGCACTTTATTTTTGGACTTTGGACTTTAAACTTTGGGACATTATTTTTAAACCCTACGGAATGGTAGTTTAAATATAAACTGTGTGCAGAGAAGGACGACGATTACGATATCGCCTCGGCCCCTTGGGTTCGTACATGACATAGGAGTCGTGGCCCGAGTCGACTACAACGGTTCATCCCCCGTCTGGAACGGGAGGTAAGTTTGTCGAAACACTCGCGAATCCCCTGTCAACGAGTTATTGTATTCCTTCATTTGCATATATGCTGAGGAATTGAAAACGGATGCTTTAATTTCCTAGTAAAGGGCAAGGACTGGCCATACAAGATAAGGGTTCGGATTTCATCACCGTTCTCTTCTTGCCCGCCTTAGGAAAACGTTACTTAACGCGAACCTAAGCTTTAAAATTTGGAATAGAACGAGACCGATAGGGTAACGAGCTTAATAGGAAAGTCGTTCGAAAAATATTGGTTACTCTTTTAAGCATACTTCGAAGTTCATGATGGTTTCTGTGAGTTGAATGCGTGACTGCGCCGCCTTGTAATGCGGTGAGGCCTTGGGTATCAAAGCTCCACGCAGCTTCCCTCGCCTCCATTCAACTTACTTCAACTCGGATTGATTCCAGAGAAGTTTGCTCAGATTGTAACGAATTCCCTTTCAAAGGATTAGAAGATGGTCTAGAAACAATCTAAGTGGAGCCATCATGCTTTTTGTTTGCTAGAAATAAGTAGGTTTGTTGTGGTGGAGTCAGCCTTGTTTGTGCTTGCATAGAACCTCCCTTCCTTTTAGGATTTTTCTTCTTTTTGTTTATTCTAATGTATGCCCGAGGTCATTAGAGAACGGGCTTGGAAAAGAAACACTCTAGGTCGTTTGATTAGTGACAAACCTAGTAGTTCTTCTTGTGAAAGCGGGGAAATCGAAGACTCTTCTTTTGAGAGCCCCGTTTGTGGAAACTTCTGTTTTGAGAATCCGTCTCTTCGCGAGGAAAGTACCCCTAATACTTCAGCTGTGCCAGCAATGGCAACTTTGAAAGATTACATGTTCCCAACTAGGACCAACCGAGCTTCGTGCATTAAATTTCCAGCCAATACGGCTAATTTCGAGGTAAAACCTAGTATTCTTCAGATGATCCCTATATTCTTAGGAAAAGATGACGAGAACCCTTATTTTCATATTAGGGACTTTGAGGAAATTTGCGGGATGATTAGAATAAAAGACCCATTGATGAAGTTTTGAAACTTAAGATGTTCCCCTTTTCCTTGAATGATAAAGCCAAGACATGGCTTAACAACCTACCATCTGAATCCATTGAAACATGGCAGGAGCTTATTGCTACTTTCTATATGAAATTCTACCCTAAGCATAAAACTGCAACTGTTAGGCAGAAAATTAGTGCTAGTGTGCAACAAGAGGGAGAGTCTCTTTATAGGTTTTCAAAGAGATTCAATGATCTCCTATCCCAGTGTCCTCACCATGGATTTGATAAGATGAAACTTGTAGAGATTATTTATGATGGTTTAGACTATTCGACCAAAGCCATGGTCGAGTCTATGTGCGCTGGTGAGTTCACTAGTAAAAGTGCTGAGGATGCCTTTACCTTCTTAGGAGTTGTTGATGAGAAATCCCAACAGTGGGATTCTTGTGTTGAACCCCCTAAAAGACTCTTGGTTAATAGAAGTAGCACCAATATGGTAGATATGAGTTTTGCGTCAGATGCTAAGTTTGCTGCTTTGTCTAGAAGGTTAGAAGCTTTGGAAATGGGTCAGTCTAAAAATAGGTCCCTTATTGAACCTAATAGAACCTCTCAAGTCTCTAGTTGTGGAATAGAGCCCGATAACTCATTTTGGGAAGGTCAGGTTAGTGAAGAGCAAGCTCATGTCTGCCTATAACAATGCTAGGTTTGAGAACCGTCATAAGTTTGACCCATACTCGAGAGACCTACAATCCTGGTTGGAGGAACCATCCTAATTTCTCTTGGTCTAAGGGCGAGAATCAAGGCCGATCTAGTAATTCTCAGCCTCCCCCAGGTTTTGGTTATACTAAGAACTCTTCAGGTCAGGCCCAGAACCCATCTGAGAATAGAATAACTAGCTTAGAGGAATCTCTTAGTATATTAAGAAAGAGACAGGATATGCTATCTCAAAGCCAGGAAATGTTAGTAAAGAGCCAAGGTAATTTTCAAGAGGAAACCAAGCAGAATTTTAAGAATAATTCCCAATCTCTTGCTAAATTATAACTTCAAGTCGGCCAAATAGCTAAGTTTCTTAGTGAGAGAGAAGATGGAAGGTTCCCTAGTCATACTGATCCTAACCCAAAGGACATAAATCGTACAACCATGTGAATTCTATTACAACCCTTAGGAGTGGAAAGAAAGTTGACAATAAGGTCGCCATGCCTGAAAGTGAACATGTTGTAGTTCACCCTGCTGAGCCAGAAAATAATGAGGAGACTGATAGAGTCTTTAATGAGACCAATGAGGGTCATGTTGAGCCAGGATTTGTTCCCAGAGCCCCGTTCCCCCAGTTGCTAGTTCCAACTAAAAGCGAGTCCAACTTTAATGATATATTGGAGGTTTTTAAGCAGGTTACTATCAACCTCCCATTGTTGGATGCGATTAAGCAGATTCCCGCTTATGCCAAGTTTCTTAAGGACTTGTGTACACGAAAGCATAAGCTTAGTGTTCAAAAGAAAGCCTTCCTAGCTAGTCACGTGAGTTATATTATTCAGAATACCACTACTCCTAAGTATAAAGACCCAGGGTCCCCTACTATTTCTTGCACAATAGGTAAATACCATGTTGAGAAAGCTTTGCTTGACTTAGGAGCCAGTGTGAACTTACTCCCATACCATGTGTACCTTAATCTAGGACTTGGTGAGATGAAACCTACCCAGATGACACTTCAGTTAGCTGATAGGTCCGTTAAAATTCCTCGTGGTGTGATCGAGGATGTTCTCATAGAGTTCGACAAGTTTATTTATCCGGTGGATTTTGTTATCCTAGATACCCAACCTGTCTCGACCCGGAGAAACAGAGATACCGGTAATTTTAGGTCGCCCGTTTTTAGCTACATCCAATGCGATCATTAATTGTCGAACTGGTATTATGAATTTGTCTTTTGGTAATATGACTATTGAGTTGAACGTATTTCATATTAGTAAGCTACCCTCTGAACTAGATGACTCGAGCATAGAAGAGGTAAACATGATAGGAACATTAGTCGAGGAGTCATTACCAAACACTTTGTTAGAAGATCCATTAGAGAAATGCCTAGCTCACTTTGGGATTGATTTCGATGATGATAATGTGGTTAATGAGGTGAATGCTTTGTTAGATTCAACCCCTTTGTTAGACACTAGTAATGGATGGAAACCTAAGTTCGAACTACTACTAGTTTCTAAGTCTACCCTAGTTCCTTCGTTAAAAGAGCCACCTAAGTTGGACCTAAAACCATTGCCAGATACCCTGAAGTATGTGTTTTTAGTACCGTCTACGACTTTACCTGTGATTGTTGCTTCCGACTTGGATAGTGATCAGGAAAGTAGGCTAGTGACCGTCCTTCAAAACAACAAGGAAGCTTTAGGGTGGACCATAGCAGACATTAAGGGGATAAGTCCTACTGTTTGTATGCATCGGATCTATTTAAAGGAAGATACCAAACCTTCTAGCAAGATGCAACGAAGACTAAACCCTAATATGAAAGAAGTAGTTCGAACCGAGGTTCTTAAGCTGTTAGATGCAGGCATTATTTACCCCATTTCGGGCATGAGTAAGTGGGTCAGCCCGTTCGGAGTTGTTCCCAAGAAATCCGGTATTACTGTAGTCCAGAATGATAATAATGAGTTGATCCCAACCCGAGTGACCATGGGTTGGCGTGTTTGTATTGACTGTAGGAAATTGAACAAGGTCACTAGGAAGGACCACTTTCCCCTTCCCTTCATCGACCAGATGCTAGAGAGATTAGCTGGACATAGTCATTACTGCTTTTTAGATGGCTACTCTGGCTATAATCGGATCGTTATTTCCCCAGAAGACCAGGAGAAAACCACTTTTACCTGTCCCTTTGGTACCTTTGCGTATAGACGCATGCCTTTCGGGATATGTAACTAATACAGGTGTATCCGTACTCCTTTAGGGAACTTAATTAACCTCAAGCTAAGTTGAGGGAAGAAACCTATTCTAGGCATGAATCCTTGTTTAGGCAGAATTCTTAGTTAGGGAAGAGTTTTGTTTTAGGCAATACTCTTAGTTTAGGAAATAGATTCCTAATAGAAGTCCTTGGTCGGATGAGTACGATGAAGACTATAAATAGAGGGCTTTGGCTAATAGATAAGGACAGATACTAGGCACAGAAAACCTAGAGAAAGCTTACGACAATACTTGTGCAAGCTTAGCAAAACAGATTTAAGGTTAATCCTTTGTTTAGAGAAGATTGTGAGCGTAACAAAAGAGAGAATTGTAATCGTTTTCTTGTTCATAATCTAAGAGAAGATATTTTCTTCGAATTACTACTTGTGTTCTGTTTTCTAAGTTTCTCGTCTATTATTATTCTGAATTCCGCCTTTATAGTAATAGTTACCAAGGTATAGAGATCAATACGTGTCAAGTTGGCATCACGAGCAAGGTTAGTTTTTAGGGTAAATCCCAGTGGTTTATGGTTTTCACTAGATCTCTCTACATAAAGCTTGGTGAGGTACTCGAGAAGTTGGAAGACATTAAGAAAACAAGGGGATCAAGGATGACAAAGTCAGATGGTGATCCTAAGGAAGGCGAACCGCAAACTATGGAAGAAAAGGTGGCTACGTTGTAGACAGATATGAAGTCAATTCAAGTTACCCTTCAGGAACTGAGTGAATGTATCCGTTCTCATACAACCAAGTCGAAGACGAAGAAAAAGATTACACCTTCACTAAGCTTCGACAAAAGATGATTCGGCAAAAGATGATTGAAGAAGAAGAAGAAGAAGAAGAAGAAGAAGAAGAATAAGAAGAGGAAGAATATGAGGATGAAGTAAAGGAGAAAGAGTTTCTTAAAAGTCCTACATCAACTAAACCTCATGGTAAGAATCTGAAAATTGATTTTCGTGTTGATATTCCACTTTACGATGGGAGTGTCGATGTAGAAAAATTAGATGATTGGATTGAACGTCTAGAGACGTATTTCTCTTTCTTTGAATATGGTTCAAAGGAAAAGATTGCTTTTGCGGTATTGAAGCTACAAAAGCATGCTCTAACCTGGTGGAAAGCTTATCAAAGACAAAACCTAGGTAAAGGAGTATTGTCGTGGAAAAGATTCAAGGCGGTTGTAAGGAAATGAGTTTTATCCGGTTGGCTACCTTGAGGAGAGATGGTTCAAGTGGTACAACTTGAAAGCGGACTTACAACCAAACCGTACAAGAATATACTTGAATTTCAGAATCAAGCTATGATTTTGGACTTAGACTTGGGGGATTATGTTATCTACATGAAATATATTTCCGGGTTCCATGAGTATATACGGAAGGAGTTGAAGATTTTTTCGGCGGATACTATCTCCGAAGCAAGTATAAAAGCTAATGCCATTGAGGGAAGGCTTAAGAAATCTGATTCAAAGGGAAATACTAAGGTAAAATCTGGAGGTACCACTGTGAAAGGAGGTGAAAGGAGCAAAGAAGAAGGAAAATCTAGTGACAAGGAAGGTTTGTCTTGCACCCATTGCAAGCAAACAGGTCACATTGTCGAAAAGTGTTGGGTTAAGAACCCTCATCTAAAACCTAAAGGGTTGCAGAGGAAAGAAGCCAAGAAGGCAGCACTAGTCGCTCAAACTCCAAAAAGAAGTCCACGGACTAACGGAACCCAATTCAAAGCTTTCTCTTATGACGGGGGCAAAAGAAAGACCTTCAAAAGATGATCTTAGGGAGCAACTCTTCACGGTGAAGATGCAATTCAAAACTTCACTAGTTGATGCTTTGTTATTGACCGAGAAGTCGAAGAATTTGCTTTCAAATTCTTTGGTGCAGAAGTTAGGTTTGAAGACTTTCAAACATCCAAAACCATACCCTTTAGGATGGCTTCAAAAGGAAGGGGGCTTACAAGTTTCACAGCAGTGCACGTTCGAATTTGCTCTAGATGAGTCATATATTGACGAAGTTACATGCGACGTAGTTCCTTTGTATGTTTGTCAGGTGGTACTAGGTAGTCCTTACCTATGGGATAGAGATGCAACTCTACACATGAGGAAACAAAAGTACACCTTTACCAAAGATGGAGAAAGTTTTGTGATTCGGGCTATTGATTCTCCTCTTGAGGGAGCAAGTTTGATCACAACCACTCAGGATAAGCGGTTGGTGAATGCTAGCACAAAGTTCATTCTCCTTGTGATCCATTTTCTTGAGGAGAAGTCGAGTAGAGTTTGTTTGGAAGCCTTGACTGCACAACAAGAAGATGACCTAGAAAGGTTGAAGTTGAAGTACAAGGATTTATTTTCAGATGTCACGGGATTACCGCCAAAGAGGAGTGTGGAGCATGAGATCATGTTGACCGGGGAGAGTTTTCTTCCTAATATAGGTCTTTATCGCACGACCATAGAGGAATCTAATGAGATCAAGAAACAAGTCCAGGAACTTTTAGAATTAGGAATGATAGTGCCAAGTGCTTCACCTTGTGGATCAGCGGTGTTGTTGGTTCCGAAGAAATATGGAGGCTGGCGCATGTGTATTGATTATAGAGCGTTGAACAAGATCACAATCAATAATCGTTACCCTTTACCTAGGATAGACGACATGATGGATCAGTTGGAAAAAGATCGAGTCTTTACAAAGTTAGATTTCAAATTCGGATATCACCAGATGAGAGTTCGAGAAGAAGATACATGGAAAACTGCTTTCAAAACCGAACAAGGCTTGTTCGAATGGTTGGTGATGCCTTTTGGTTTGTGTAATGCTCCAGCGACGTTTATGCGTTTGATGCATGATTTGTTACGAACTTTAATAGAAGATTTTGTGATTGTTTACTTGGATAATATCCTAATATACAACAGAACTTGGGAAGAGCATCTCGTTCACGTTGAGAAGGTGTTTAAAGTGTTGCATGAAGGCCAACTGAAGTTGAACGTAAAGAAGTGTGAGTTTGGGAAGGAGGAGTTAGTGTATCTCGGATTTATTGTTGGTGGTGGACAACGGAAGATTGATCCAAGGAAGGTTGAAGTGATCACTAAGTGGCCTAGACCTAGTAATTGTATGAATCGAAATCGGGAGTTTCTTAGGGGCTTGCACCTACTTGCGTAAGTTTATCCGGCATTTTTCAAATATTGCGGGATCATTACATGGTTTGACGGGAGCTAAGGAAAAGTTTGAATGGCAAAAAGCAAACCCATGAAAACGCTTTTCGTCCTTAACTAAGCAAGCGTTTTACTAAAAAGAAAGATTTCTATGAAGTGAAGCACCAGTGTTGGCATTGCCTAACCTACAACGTACTTTTGAAGTTAAGACCGACGCTTCTAACTATACATTGGGAGGAGTGTTGTTACATGATGGTAAACCAGTGGAGTACCATTCAGAATTGTTCTCAGGTGCTATTAAGAACTACGCACCTTATGACAAATAATTTTACGCTTTATATCAATGTATCAAACATTGGCGAGTGTATCTCTTAGGTAAAGAAGTAGTGGTACATTTAGATTACAAACCGTTGGAGTATCTACATGCACAGACGAAACTACAACAAGCCCGGCACATGAAGTGGATGTCTTACTTGATGACTTTCAATATTCTCATTAGGTACAAGAAGGGAGTAACAAACAAGTTGGCAGATATGTTATCTCGACCTCTAGTTCGATCACTAATGGTGGCCATGAGAATTCAGCCAATTGTTCCTCAAGAGTATGCAGAGTCATACGCATCCAGCAAAAACTTCAAGAAGGTATTAGAAGGTGTAAAGAGTGGTTTGAAAAGCTAGTATGAACTCCGAGATGGATTGTTATACAAAGGCCAGTTACTTTGCATACCAGAAAATGGAGATCGTTTACAGTGGTTGAGAGAGGCACACACTTCCCGAGTTGCTGGACACTTTGGGATGAATAAAACTCTACTTAACCTCCGGCGTTATGTCTTTTGGCCGAAGATGCAAGATGATGTGGCTAAGTTAGTTAGAGGGTGTAAGTTGTGCAAAGACATCTAAACCTTCCAACGAAAACGTGGGTTATATCTACCATTACCAGTACCATCAAGGCCTTGGGAGAGTATTTCTATGGATTTTCTTGGTGGGTTACCGAAGACCAAGTCTGGTCATGATTACTTGTTCGTTGTGGTCGACCGATTCAGCAAGATGATTGCATTAATTCCATGTACAAAGACGGTAACGGAGCCAGGTGCAAAGAAAGCTCTTCTTTGAGCATGTGTGGAAGCATTTTGGTTTACCTACTTCGATTATTTCGATAGGGATAGTCGATTCCTTAGTCACTTTTGGGATTCTTTATGGAAGATGATGGACACTAGGTTGAAGAAGAGTACAGCTTTTCATCCACAAACAGACGGACAAACAGAAGTGGTCAATTGATCGCTGTCGTAAGCGTCAAAAATAATTTACACTTTCTTACTACTCAAAATATAAATATAGCAAGGGCAAGAAAGGATCGATCCCACAGAGAGGTCTAGGTTGTCAAATTGTTATGGTTTCCTATATAAAACACCGGTAGTTTTGTGATTATAATAAACTAAAATAAAATAAAAGCAAATAAAGCAAAGCAAACAAATCAAATCAAGGATAAGAAGATATTGGTTAAGGATTTCGTTTTCATTCACTAACATGCTTTTCACAATAACTAGAATTGATATTTAATCTCAACTTTTATCAAAGACCCTAGAATACCTTGATCGCAAGAATATCCCGCAAATCTCCTCATGTCATCAACAAACACATTAAAAGATGCGAATATGAATTCTACCTAAAGGAACAACCTAACGTGTAAAAGCACTAATCAAGTTTAATTCCCTAGATGCGTTAAGTTCTATGAAATCAGGCCAATCAAAGCAATCGAACGTGGAAAGCGCACTAATCCGATTTAACAAAGGTTATAACTCACATATGATCATAAGAATATATCACTACAAACTATAATCACACTTATGCTACTTGCAATCCGGAATTATCACTTTTGCGTATAATAACCCTAATCTAGCAATAGAGATGAAAGCAAACTCAATCGACTCGCGACTCGACTAACAAGAATTCAAATCATGTAATAATATTCATGGTGAATCATAAACGATAATATGAGAGAAAACTAATATATTGAATCAAAGAATCATGCTTTGTGAAATCCAACTATTCCATAACCAAAAGATAATTAGGTACTCATATTCAAGGAGTTCATAACAAGAAGAAAGAGAAAAGACTTCATGGTTCTAAACCCTAGAAAAAGTAGAGATAATCATAATCAAAAAGATAGAAGTCCTCTCTTTTATATGTTTCTCAATTTCCATAAAGGATACTCCTTCCAAAATTAGGTTTTGTCTTCAAGTCCATTAGTTGGAAATTCACCCGGCCCACGAGAGAGAGAAACCCGTGTAGAAATTTTGTCCCAAAAACGCTCGCCGGAAAACTGGGATTATGGCCGGAATCCCGCCGGAAAAGTCACCGGAAAGTGTCTCAGGTGACCGGCAAAGTCAAACCGGTCACCGGTCAACGGGTCGGATCAGTCGAGTCAACTCGGGTCAAGGCACTGAGTCAAAACGGGTCAAGTCAGGTGAGTCAGGCTAATTCAGGGTGAGTCAGGCTAATTCAGGGTCAGCTGAGTGGGTTTGGCCAGGCCAGGCCATTGCACAGGCTGTATGTTGTGCTGCACCAAGATGGTGCTTCACTAATTCCATCCATCCAGCCATGATGGCTGCTCAGCCTTTCACTTCATAACCTGCAAATGCTCAGCCTCAACAGCTTGTCAGGCCATTTCACAGTCTTCTTCCCTGCACATCATTCATACACAATGCTCATGCATTCACAGGTCATTCAAACACTGCATCCATTCACTCTGGCACAACTCTCAGCTCTCATCTTGACCCTTTCATGGCCTGGCAGCAACAGCACCACCTCAGCTCAATGCTCTTCTCTGCAATACAGCCCCTGCAACTCTAACAGCTCCATCACCTGAATTTGCACAGTCAAATCTCCACCAGAACCTTTGCCATTCAGTCCACCTGCGACTTCACCTGCAATTCAGACCCATCTTCCCTGCAATGCCATTTCTCCACAGCATCACCTGCACCTATTTGTTTATCATGAGCTTGACTCCTGCAACTTTCTGTAGCTTCAGCTAGCATTAATCCCTGCCTCAGTTCTCCTTCATTGCTTCCTCTACTCATCATTTTCACAGCCATCAAGACCTTATTCCACCTGAAATCACCTGCAACATCACTGCCATTACCTGCAACATCAGCATCCTCAGTTCTTCCGAAGACTCAATTCATCACCTGAGTTCAAACACCACAGGCCAACCACCAGCTACTCAGACCAACACCCATATTCTGCAACAGCTGCAAATTCAACACTAAATCACCAACTCCATCAGTAGCTTCAGATTCCTCCAAACTGTCAATACTCACAACCATCATCAACCCCTCCATTGAGACAACAGCCACAGGAAAAATCCAATCCATACCCTCTATCTCCATCATCTCAGGCTCAGGAACAACCCTGTAGAGCATACATTCACCAGTTCCTGGAACTATGCTTGTAAATCCCTTGCCATCACTGTAGAACTACCATCTGCACAACCACAAACCATGTTGCACTTCATCTCCATTAAACTTCAGCAGCAACCAGTTCAAACCTTGTCTTTCACAGCCACTGCACACTCAACTCCATTACAGATCAACAGCAGCAAGGTCTTCTCACTGAATCAACAGCCCCAGATTCATCGTCTCAGAGACAACCTCATTTTCTACATTTCAAGCACACCCATCTCTGAATCAACCATCGACTTCATCCACTATCTATCAGTGTCAACCCATCTCAAATTCCAATTCATTACAGGGCTTCAATTTCTCCCTTTCAGCAAACCCTAAGTTGTTCTTCACTGAACCCTAAAATTCAATTCGATATTAATTTCACCCCCAACATCACTCCAAACTCGAATCCGAGTTGAATCCATCTTCTCCTGATGCTTCAATTGATAGTAACAGCAGCAGCATCTCCTTTAATTCATCACATTTCATCCCTAATTTCACCACCAATTTATCTTCTGTGTTCTTAATAACCAACAAAACCCATCTATCTTTCACTGCTCAAATCTTCCAGCATCGCCATCTTCGACTTCATTAACTCATCATCACTGCCTTCTCAAATCTCAATTCGATCTCTCAGAACCAACAGCGGCAATGGCTGCTTTCTCTCTTTCTTTCTCAATGATTGAATGAGAAATGTTTTCTCGATTTAGGTCTTGATTAATCATTGGCTAGCTATTTGCGCCCCACATATGCAGCCCCCAGGATATCTACACTTATTCATGGATGATAAGGGACACCCAGATGGATACCCCTTAACCTTGATTGGGTTCCAGAAAGTACTCGCCTAGGAAATGATAGCTTTGCCCTTTTTGCTCAATTTTGGTGATTTCTCATTCTTTTCGTCCGTGCGACTCCAGAGTACCTAATAACTCAAAAGCACACATAAGATACATAATTCACAAGAAAAATAGCAAAGAAAGCGTAACTACTAGATAGTAAATTAGGTGTTTTAGACACCTATCGTATTCCCCACACTTAGACTTTGCTAGTCCTCGAGCAAATCAAACAAAACAATAAAATACAACAACTCCGTGTCGTCGAGGCTACGGTTAATTTTAGCATAAATAACAAGCCTTTAAACCCCTAGGTGTCCCTAGTGGATGAGTTATAGTCTCGTGAAGGTTTACTAGAGATATACCTACAAAACCTATATTTCAAACTCCGTCTATTTGTGACAAATCAATGAACGAATCCAAAATGACTACAGGAGGAGGTACCTTGCAAATTCAATTCATAAATAAACTCTAATTAGATAGTCGAACAAGCCACAATACTCGGAAACTAACAAACCACAATCACAATGAAAAGATAAAGAAGATGGATAAAGATGTAGATGTTGGCGAATATTCACAAGTGTTCGATGTTTTCCATATTTGTCTGAAGGTCACCGCCAAGATGAACCTATTCCTATTGGACTGAGCTACTTGGTTTGAATGCTACATCAACTCACTGGCATATACAAGGGAACCAGAAGTGACTTTATTCAACCAAAATAATAATACTTTCTTTTCTTTCTTTTTTTTTTTTTTTTTTTTTCATTTTTTTAGACAACATGATTGGATCAAACTGGATCCAAGCGCATGATTCTTGTCAGCAAGTACATGATAGTTGCCTTGGATCCTGCATTCCACGCTTGTTTAGGCGACGGAGACAGGGACTACATTTCACACATACTGCTATTCCCAAGTGTCTTTTTATTCCATTTTGGTCTAATTGGTCGGTTTTTTTTTTTTTTTTTCTTTTTTTTCTTTTTCTTTTTCATATATATTTTTTCATCATTTTTTTTTCTTTTTCTAGTAACTCAACCACTCTATTTCATCCTAGCAGTAATAACACGTCGATGTTTAGTGACCCACCAAAGCACTTAGAGAACAATAGATAAATATGGAAAAATAAAAATAGAATGTGATATGGTGATATTCCGAGATATGGTAACAACTATCATGTTAATTTGTGATTTCGAGCTATATTCTTCCCTTTTAGTTAATTGGTTCCTCAACTCCTGCATTCAAAATGGTTCCATCCACTAATGGTGTCAAAAACAAACTATACAAACATATAAATGCTCCCCACACTTAAACTTCACATTGTCCTCAATGTGTAAAACCGAAAGTTCTGAATTCTGACGTAACAGCAGATAAAACGCAAAAACTGTGCAAATTGGTAAGGAATTTGGAAAAACTCCATTTCACAAAAGTTGTTCACCTACGTGTTTTCTACACAGTCTCAAAATTTCACAGTGTTTTGATAAACGGTCTGACAGTTATGGTCTCTGGACTGAACTACGCGCAGTCTGAAATTTTCTGACGAAAAAGGTATTCGTCATAATTCTCTTCTAAGATAGATACCGGACTCAATGAAATTAAACATGGGGATGCAAATATGATTTGAAAACAGTAAAAAAAAATAAATAAACGAAACAAAAATAAAATGCAAAAGGATAAGAGATACAAAACCGGTGGGTTGCCTCCCACTTAGCGCTTGTTTTAAAGTCGACGGCCCGACTATATCCTTGCAAGATTCATTCCCCATATACCAATAACCTGAAAAGTTGAGGATCCTTCCATAGAACCTGTTTTGCAAACACTAGCTTCACACAAATATTAGTAATATAAAGCAAAAATGAAGCTATGAACCGATAAAAGCTTCCCCCACACTTATTCTTGTCCACACATGGAAGTGTAAAAAGAATATAGAAGTCGGGTACCTCCACGGTTTCTGGTTTCATAACCTGCATAGTATGAGAATCAAATATCTCTAATGGCGGAAAACGAGAAACAAAGTCATTCAACAATATTCTCGAAGCACATAAATTCAAACCAATAAGAGGTAAAGGAGAAGAAACAATAGGCAAAGGGTTAGATAAACCTTTCACAATCTCTTGTATTACGGAATCCTCTTCATCCTTGAAAAATTCAAGTGAGTAATTCACCTCTTTTATATCATGGTCCTCTATTAAACCTTGCAACCATTCTTCATCCGTTTCTGCCGTAACCAACGTTTTGACATAAACATCATCATTACAATCATTTGCAAGCTCAATTGGGTCTTCCACAATATTGGTTATACCGGTCTCATTCTCAACACATTCCTCCTTTTTGTTGTAAGGCACATACTCTTTGCGGATCCAAATTTTATCATAAGAAACTCTTTAGAACACTCGAAAATGCATCATCCTCAAGCTCCACCCTTTGAATAGGCTCTTGATCATTATTAAGATCAATGCTTGAATAATCTACACAAGTGTCGACATATTCCTCTTCGTCTTCATCTTGATCCCAAAAAGACTCCTCGGAGATGTCACCATGAGTTGTTTCAAGCAATGTATCATAATCACCGTCACTATCATAGTCAACATAAGATTGGTCCTCGCTGAATTTAGTGTTGTTAATCTCGAACTCATCCTTTTGAATAGGTGAATGATCATTATTACGATCAAGAGTTGAGCTAACTACACAATTATCCACGAAAGTGCCCAAGGATTGGCCTTTTTCAACATTAGCATCAATCAAATATTCATCACAAACCATATGCACTTTAGAATTATCCATATCTTCCTTATATTGATCAATACCTCTTCGCAAGATAGTCATACCTTCACGAAGTTCTTGGAGTTGCTCGTTTGTAGTCTCTTTAGCTTTTTGAAATTCCTCTTGTAAAAAGGTAGAAACTTGATCTATAAAGTTAGAGACTTTTTGTTCACGAACATAAGAATCCTCCCATACTTGTGGTTGTTCACACACATACCCGCCATAAGGTTGTTGAGGAAAACCATAAGGTTCCATGGAATATTGGTCATAACCAATGAATTGGTTTTGATTATACCCATGGAATTGGTAGTTATCATATTGTTGAGGTTGAAATCCGTATCCATCCACGTAATATGCTCCTTCCATAGAAATAAGCACCTGAAATAAGATTCTCAAACCAAGGTTAAAAACCAGAAAATAGGAAAAATAAAACAAAAACTAAAAAGAAAAATAAGAAACCAAAAACAATTAACAACCTCTGCCTCCCAAGAATGCGCCTTAAAATTTGATCGGTTGTCGTAAGCGTCAAAAATAATTTACACTTTCTTACTACTCAAAATATAAATATAGCAAGGGCAAGAAAGGATCGATCCCACAGAGAGGTCTAGGTTGTCAAATTGTTATGGTTTCCTATATAAAACACCGGTAGTTTTGTGATTATAATAAAATAAAAGCAAATAAAGCAAAGCAAACAAATCAAATCAAGGATAAGAAGATATTGGTTAAGGATTTCGTTTTCATTCACTAACATGCTTTTCACAATAACTAGAATTGATATTTAATCTCAACTTTTATCAAAGACCCTAGAATACCTTGATCGCAAGAATATCCCGCAAATCTCCTCATGTCATCAACAAACACATTAAAAGATGCGAATATGAATTCTACCTAAAGGAACAACCTAACGTGTAAAAGCACTAATCAAGTTTAATTCCCTAGATGCGTTAAGTTCTATGAAATCAGGCCAATCAAAGCAATCGAACGTGGAAAGCGCACTAATCCGATTTAACAAAGGTTATAACTCACATATGATCATAAGAATATATCACTACAAACTATAATCACACTTATGCTACTTGCAATCCGGAATTATCACTTTTGCGTATAATAACCCTAATCTAGCAATAGAGATGAAAGCAAACTCAATCGACTCGCGACTCGACTAACAAGAATTCAAATCATGTAATAATATTCATGGTGAATCATAAACGATAATATGAGAGAAAACTAATATATTGAATCAAAGAATCATGCTTTGTGAAACCCAACTATTCCATAACCAAAAGATAATTAGGTACTCATATTCAAGGAGTTCATAACAAGAAGAAAGAGAAAAGACTTCATGGTTCTAAACCCTAGAAAAAGTAGAGATAATCATAATCAAAAAGATAGAAGTCCTCTCTTTTATATGTTTCTCAATTTCCATAAAGGATACTCCTTCCAAAATTAGGTTTTGTCTTCAAGTCCATTAGTTGGAAATTCACCCGGCCCACGAGAGAGAGAAACCCGTGTAGAAATTCTGTCCCAAAAATGCTCGCCGGAAAACTGGGATTATGGCTGAATCCGGCTAGGAAAAGTCATAGGAAAGTGTCTCGGGGTGACCGGCAAAGTCAAACCGGTAACCGGTCAACGGGTCGGATCGGTCGAGTCAACTCGGGTCAAGGCACTGAGTCAAAAAGGGTCAAGTCGGGTGAGTCAGGCTAATTCGGGGTGAGTCGGTCGAAGCTAATTCGGGGTTGAGTGGGTTTGGCCAGGCCGGAGCCATTGCACAGTCAGTATGTTGTCAGGCGCACCAAGATGGTGCTTCACTAATTCCATCCATCCAGCCATGATGGTCGCTCGGCCTTTCACTTCATAACTCGCAAATGCTCACCTCAACACTTGTCGTGCCATTTCACGTCTTCTTCCCCGCACATCATTCATACACAATGCTCATGCATTCACGAGTCATTCAAACACCGCATCCATTCACTCGGCACAACTCTCGGCTCTCATCTTGACCCTTTCATGGCACGGGCAAAGAAACAGCACCACCTCGGCTCAATGCTCTTTCTGCAATACAGCCCCCACGCAACTCTAACATCTCCATCACCCGAATTTGCACAGTCAAATCTCCACTGTAACCTTTGCCATTCGGTCCACCTCGCGACTTCACCCGCAATTCGAGACCCATCTTCCCCGCAATGCCATTTCTCCACAAAGATCACCGCACCTATTTGTTTATCATGAGCTTGACTCTCGCAACTTTCTCGTAGCTTCCACTAGCATTAATCCGCCTCGGTTCTCCTTCATTGCTTCCTCTACTCATCATTTTCATGACCATCAAGACCTTATTCCACCCGAAATCACCTGCAACATCACCGCCATTACTCGCAACATCAGCATCCTCGGTTCTTCCGAAGACTCAATTCATCACCCGAGTTCAAACACCACAGGCCAACCACCAACTACTCGGACAAAGACCCATATTCTCGCAACAGTGCCAAATTCAACACTAAATCACCAACTCCATCGGTAGCTTGATTCCTCCAAACTGTCAATACTCACAACCATCATCAACCCCTCCATTGAGACAACAGACCCACGGGAAAAATCCAATCCATACCCTCTATCTCCATCATCTCGGGCTCGGGAACAACCCCGTAGAGCATACATTCACCGGTTCCCGGAACCGTGCTTGTAAATCCCTTGCCATCACCGTAGAACTACCATCTCGCACAACCACAAACCATGTTGCACTTCATCTCCATTAAACTTCAAAGAACAACCAATTCAAACCTTGTCTTTCACAACCACCGCACACTCAACTCCATTACGGATCAACGAGCAGCAAGGTCTTCTCACTTTGAATCAACAGCCCCGATTCATCGTCTCGGAGACAACCTCATTTTCTACATTTCAAGCACACCCATCTCTCGAATCAACCATCGACTTCATCCACTATCTATCAGTGTCAACCCATCTCAAATTCCAATTCATTACATGGCTTCAATTTCTCCCTTTCAGCAAACCCTAAGTTGTTCTTCACTGAACCCTAAAATTCAATTCGATATTAATTTCACCCCCAACATCACTCCAAACTCGAATCCGAGTTGATTCCATCTTCTCTGATGCTTCAATTGATAGTAACATGAGCGGCATCTCCTTTAATTCATCACATTTCATCCCTAATTTCACCACCAATTTATCTTGTGTGTTCTTAATAACCAACAAAACCCATCTATCTTTCTTTGCTCAAATCTTCCAAAGATCGCCATCTTCGACTTCATTAACTCATCATCACTGCCTTCTCAAATCTCAATTCGATCTCTCGGAACCAACAGCGGCAATGGCTGCTTTCTCTCTTTCTTTCTCAATGATTGAATGAGAAATGTTTTCTCGATTTAGGTCTTGATTAATCATTGGCTAGCTATTTGCGCCCACATATGCAGCCCAGGATATCTACACTTATTCATGGATGATAAGGGACACCCAGATGGATACCCCTTAACCTTGATTGGGTTCCAGAAAGTACTCGCCTAGGAAATGACAGCTTTGCCCTTTTTGCTCAATTTTGGTGATTTCTCATTCTTTTCGTCCGTGCGACTCCAGAGTACCTAATAACTCAAAAGCACACATAAGATACATAATTCACAAGAAAAATAGCAAAGAAAGCGTAACTACTAGATAGTAAATTAGGTGTTTTAGACACCTATCATCAATAGGACTATGGTTCACATATTAAGGGGATATAATTCTAAGCATCCTAAAACTTGGGATGAGAGTTTACCGTATCTACAGTTTGCTTTCAATAGAGCAGTTCACGGTTCTTCGGGGAAATCTCCTTTCGAGACGTGCTATGGTTACTTACCACCTAGTCCTTTCGATCTAGTATTTTCTAGTGACACCTCAATGGGGGAAAGGAAGGAAGTGAACGGAAAAAGGCACAAAAGTTCTTGGAGAATATATCTCAGATTCATGCGACTGTTGAAGCACAACTAAAGAAGTCACAAGCCAAATACAAAGCAAAGCATGACAAGCATCTTGTACCTTGTAATTTCGGTGTTGGTGACTTGGTATGGTTAAAATTAGGTAAGGAACGACTGAAGGGGAAGGTAAGAAGTTGAAACCATTGAGGTATGGACCATTTCGTATTCTCGATCAGATTGGTGACAATGCCTTTCGTCTAGATCTTCCACCTTATCTAGGAATGTACTCGGTCATAAATGCCGAATACTTGAAGTTATTTGAACCACCATTACTTGATGATGACGACGACAACACTATGATCTTACCACGAGTAGAAGACTTATGGTTTGATAGAGAGGAACCACTCAAGGAAGACTGTATATTGGAGCGAAGAGTGACTAAAACACGACAAGCAGAGAAAGAAGCTTTTCTAATTGGATGTAAAGGTCAAGTTCCTAGCAAGGCTAAGTGGTTTAACAAGAAAAAAGGGACTCCCGAGTTCCCTAACCTTCATTTTTAACTCTCACATGAGTTCAAGTTTTTAAAAGGGAGACCCATGATACAGGTGTATCCGTACTCCTTTAGGGAACTTAATTAACCTCAAGCTAAGTTGAGGGAAGAAACCTATTCTGGGCATGAATCCTTGTTTAGGAAGAATTCCTAGTTAGGAAAGAGTTTTGTTTTAGGCAATACTCTTAGTTTAGAAAATAAATTCCTAATAGAAGTCCTTGGTCGGCTGAGTACGATGAAGACTATAAATAGAGGGATTTTGCTAATAGCTAAGGACAGATACTAGGCACAGAAAACCTATAGAAAGCTTACGACAATACTTGTGCAAGCTTATCAAACAGTTTAAGGTTAATCCACTTGTTTAGAGAAGATTGTGAGCGTAACAAAGAGAGAATTGTAATCGTTTTCTTGTTCATATTCTAAGAAGATATTTTCTTCGAATTACTACTTGTGTTCTGTTTTCTAAGTTTCTCGTCTATTATTATTCTGAATTCCGCCTTTATAGTAATAGTTACCAAGGTATAGAGATCAATACGTATCACTAACGCCCCTGCGACTTTTCAGCGTTACATGATGAGCATATTTTCAGATATGGTAGAACGGTTCTTAGAGGTCTTTACGGATGATTTTTCAGTGTTTGGTTCATCTTTCGATGAGTGCTTGCATCATTTGTCATTAGTGTTGACTAGGTGTAAGGAAAAGAATCTAGTGCTTAATTGGGAGAAATGTCATTTCATGGTTCGATCAGGAATTGTTTTAGGGCATATCGTATCTTCTAAGGGTGTAGAGGTAGATAAAGCCAAAGTTGACCTTATTAAGACTTTACAGGTCCCAAAAACCGTAAAAGATATTAGGTCATTCTTAGGGCATGCAAGTTTTTATCGTCGATTCATTAAGGATTTTAGCTTGATTTCTAGACCTCTTTGCAATTTGCTTGCAAAAGATGCTAAGTTTGTCTTTGATGGTGCTTGTTTAGAGGCTTTTGAGAATCTTAAGACTTTACTCACTACCGCCCCCATAGTCCAGGCACCCAACTGGAACCTACCCTTTGAGATCATGTGCGATACTTCAGATTATGCTATTGGTGTTGTACTAGATCAGCGAGAAAACAAATTAATTCATGTGATTTACTATGCTAGCAAAACTCTGAATGATGCCCAGTTGAACTATACCACTACAGAGAAGGAACTGTTGGCCATTGTGTTTGCCTTAGACAAGTTTAGACCCTATCTCTTAGGTTCTAAGATCGTAATCTATACTGATCATGCTTCTTTGAAATACCTTTTTTCTAAGAAGGATACCAAACCTAGATTGATTAGATGGATCCTTTTATTACAAGAATTTTGTCCAGACATTTGTAGTTGCAGGAAATCCTACACTACACCCCTCATAATATTTTGTAGATCTAAATCTTATTAATCACCTAAATTTCAAATATAAGTGCTAGAAATATAAATTGACACAAGGATTTTTTACATGGTTCGATCAATATGATCTACATCCATGGTTCTTCACTATGATTTTGAGGTTACATAAGAATTACATTTACAATCTCCATTAATGGATATTTTGTAGAGCTCTAGATCTAATTATTTGGGGAAGAAGATGATAAAGAAAATAAATCTCTCCCTAAAAATATCTCTCTCTCTCCTACCAAAATTATCCCCCCTTTTTCTCTCTCCTGCTCTCCTCTTTATATAGTATTTACATAGTGGATGACAGCTCATGTACAACTAATATTTCCCTTAATTTCGGATTTACCTTGCGACATCCTCGCGAGAGTATAAATGTTAAATCTCGCAGACATTATAGTTTCGCAAGATCTTCACACTTTCTTCATGTTTACGTTATCGTCATTTGTTATGTTATTTCTGAAATCACTTTGCGACGGTTTCACGACGTTGTTAATGAAGATTCCGCAAGTGTGTTGTTGTTGCGATATTTGGATCCTACATCTTGCCTCTTTTTCTTGAATATTGCTTGAAGAGCGATCTTTAAGAAAAATCTGTTGTTGTAGTAGTCTTTGATCTTTGTTGATGAAGGAACGAGCGAAAGAATACTGGACTTGAAAAGTACGTACTTGCCTCTATTATTTTGCGAAGTTCCGAAGCTTTGCGAAAATAAGAAGTATTATCTCTTGAAGTATGCGAAGTATAAAGTATCTTTGAAGAGGTATATGAAGTATGAAGTATCCTTGAAGAAATATAAGAAGTATCCATCCTTGATTGCGAATAAGAAGTATTGCGAAATTATTACTCCATGCTCTCTGCCTCATGCAATGCTCTATTCTTTTTGCGAAGTTAGAAACTTTGCGAAGTGAATAAGAAGTATTAATCATTGAAGTATAAGAAGTATTGCCTCTGTTCATGCGAAGTTATTATTCCATTTTTGGTGAGGATTCTTGTTGTTCATTGGTGAATATTTTCTTTGGAAGTGATTCTTGCCGAGAAGATAAAGAACATAAAATGTTTTCTTGGTTATCCATAATTGCCTCTGTTCTTTATCTATGAGGGTATAATCATTGAAAAAGTGTTGAATGAGCGAGTTATTTCTTCATTCTTATCTTGCCTCTGTCTCATACTTTGTTCTCATGCGATAGTATAATCTCTTCAAGTTGCTTATAATTGTGAGAAATAATTTGGCGAAATAATCACATTCTGCGAAATTCTGAATAATTCTGCGAAACTATGAATAACTTTGCGAATTTTTGTAAAATACTTGTGCGAATATAAAGCTTATGTAATGATTATGTAATGAAATGTGTATGCGATGTTTATGCCATGAAATGCTTATGCAATGCTTTCATGATGCGAGTATGATGCTTGTATGATGAGAATGCTTATCTATTACAATGTATAGTTAATGTTTGTGTTACTTAGCGCATTTTGCCGCTCTAAAATTGATGTAGCTTTAAATCGCTTCCATTCTTCATTTCTCTGATTTTGTCTCTAGTATATGCATTCTTCTTTGCGTATTTATTGTTTCTCGCAAGTTCTTACTTGTGCTTCATCTTTTCTTATTCCTGCACTATTAGTATCGCATAATAATATGATCATAATATCAAGTGTGTGGCATTTGCATTGCCTCAGTCTCATTATTATGTACATGTTCGCAAGTTTATCATTTAATCACTTTATCAAGCTCGCAAGCTTAATATGTAATCTTTTTTGCAATGAAAGATCTCTGTTACTTATATTCAAAATGTTTATATTGAATTTTGTCATTGCGACAAGATCGCAGGACGTCTTTACATTTTCATGTAATGACCCATTGGTCTTGTCTTATCAGTTTTCTTGTGTGGTCTTATTTCGCCTTCCTAGTTAAAGGTCTTATTTTGCCACCCTCATTATTGCGACAATATGACAGGCCTAAATATTCTTGCGAACATAAAGCCCCGTGACATTGCCGTCTTGCGACGAAATCGCAGGACGTCTTTACACTTTCATGTAAGGACCCATTGATCTCGCCTTATCTTTGTCTTTTGTATTATTGCCTCTTCAGGATCATCGCACAAATATGACAAGCCTAAATTTCCTTGCGAAAATAAAGCCTCATGACATTTGCGTCTTTTGACACTTATCAGCTCCCTAATGGAGGGTGCCGCCCTTATCATCTCCCTGGTTGCCCCTTCAAGGAGGCGTACATCGGCCATACAAGACTAGCTCCTCCCATCCGGTCTTAACAACAAGCAATTGTTTTCGCAGCCTCTTATCCCTTATACCTATAGGGCTTATGGTTACGAGACCGCACACTAAGTGGATTTTTCTTGGCCGAGTGCGGCATGTGCCAAGACTTGTCAAGAGTGGTAAGGAAGTTCCATGCTCCCCGCACTCTTGACTCAACCGTGTACCTCGGCGCCTTGGTCATACGCGACTCCTTGGAAGAGACCCTCGGTCGTCCAACCGGTATAACCTTATATAGTTGGAAATCCAAGGTATCTCTCCCGGATGGATGTTATTATCCCCAATCTCCATGACTCAGTTCCGGGAGCGGTGTAACCTTTTCCCCGAGCCGGGTTAAGAGATACCCCCTTATATGACGCACTTTAGGTCTTACATTTGCCTCTTACGAAATATCATTCGCGAACTAGGGTGTACGCCATAAAGGTTCGTCCCATTCACTCACTCATTCATTTTTGTCAATTTGTTCAATCATTCATTTTTGATTATCTCTTCTCATTATCTTTGCGAAATTATCGCGTTTCCATTATTTCTGCGAAATTATCGCATGTCTTCATTCTTTCATTCATTCATCCTTTCATTCATTCCTTCATTTCTGTCATTTCCTTCACTTATTCTTTCATTTCTGTCATTTCTTTCATTCATTCTCACAATATCATATCATTTGAAGTAAAGTAAATATTCAAGAGAAATATATAAATTAATCTGCGAGATTTTTCTCGAATCTTTGAAATCTTTAAGATCTTTGTAATTTAGAAATCTTTGAAATCTTTGTAATTCTTTATAATTTTGAAATCTTTGAGATCTTGAAATCTTTGTAATTTTTTTTTTATCAAATCAAAGATCTTTTATTTTCTGTAAAAGTAAAATGTTCAAAGAAAGTGGTACTTAGCTTTTTGTGGTTTGTTTGTTGTTGTCTCTTGCGAAGTATATGATTTGCTTGCGAAGCTAGCATCCTTGAAATGTATAAATGTCGCACAAAATATAATTATCTCGCAGCAAAAAGAAGTGTGAGAAATGAGATTTAAACCCTTGACACGCCTCTTGCATATTCTCGCACCATACCAATCTGTTTCTAACCCTCTCTTGCGAAATTAATTTGCGAGATAGTCATCAACTTTCTTCTTTGAGAAATAAGCAAAGTCCTTGCGAAATTTCGCATAACAAAAATAATTATGCGAGAAGCAAGAATTGATCCCGCGACCTTCTGCTTGCATTCATGCCTCCTAACCAACTGTGCTAGCCTTGCCTCTGCGAAGTGTTCTGCGAAATAATCACCTACTTTCTTCTTGCGAGATATCCTTGCGAGATTTTCAAAGATGTGCGAAGTAAACATTTGCATGAAGTAAACGAACGTCTCGCGAAGTGTTTATCTCGCGAACGTTCATAAGGTAAACATTTGCGAAGTGCAAAAATTCTTTGCGAATGGGGAGATTCGAACTCTAGACATCAAACTCCTTCTCTTCACCGCTGACCATCGGGCTATTTGTCGCTTGCGAAAGAAACATACAATACTATAACTTTACTCCATTTTTTCGCTCTTATAAGTTCAAAAATATGAGAAGGTGGGATTCGAACCCGCGACCTTAAGCTCCTCATGTTCGCTCGTGACCAATTGTGCTATCCCTCTTGTGCGAAAGGATCGCGAGAATGCTAATACATGACTTATATTCACCCTTTGATACTCAAGGAAAAAATTGACAAAAATTCTATGCGAAGGGGAAGACTCGAACCCGCGACCTTATGTTTATACTCTTCGCTAGTGACCAATTGTGCTAGCTGTTGTTTGTGAAAGAAACACATAATGTTGTACTTGAGTTCATCCACCCTTTACCGTTCTGGAAAAAATATATGGAAAATATGAGTGATGTGAGGGTTGAACTCGCGACATCCACCTAGTATACCTCGCGCACAACCATCTGTGTCCGGGCTGCTTTTTGCGATAGAAGACCATATTGCCACTCTATTATTCTTCCTTTCTTTTTAGTTCCAAAAAAGTGTGAAAAATATTGTTCTTTGCGAGAATTGATCACGCGAGCTCTAACCCATACTCCTAATCCTCGACCATCCGTGCCGGTTTCGTTTGCGAAGATTCGCATGTAACCACCTCTTATTCTTTTCTCCTCTCTAGGCTGTAGAAAAAATGTGAAAAAATATGACCGTGGCGAGATATGATCTTGCGACATCAAGCTTCTTCGCTCCAACTCAAACCATCTCGTGCGAAGTTTTTTTGTGATAAAAATCACGGCGTTTTGTTCTTATCCTTTTCTTCATTCTTCCTTTATTTCCTTCAACAATTTGCCTTTTTCTTTTTCTCCTGAATATGAAATCTTCCATTAAAAAATTAGCTTTCTTCCTTGAATTTCATCACAGCAACCTATATTATTATTATTATTATTATGAAAGGTGCCGCAAAGGGCTTTTATTAACCAAAAGAAATATTTACACAGGGATGGGTGGGAGTCTAGCAACAAGCTGAGCACCCACACCTTTTTGAATAATAATGCCAAGCCTATGGAAAAGAGAACCGCCTATTTTATCGTTAGAGTCATGACTTGCAAGACAGTTCTTGATCTCTTTATGAAGACAATCAGGTCTTCGCTTAGCTCACCAAGTGTTGTAAAAGCTAGAACACCGAAACCGTACCCATGGGTTGTGCATTGGGCCAGATATTTGTTACACTTGCGGGTAATAGCTGCGGCGATCGCTTGTCCAGGTGTAAAGTTCCCACTTCCAGAAAAAGGTGAAACACCGGTGACATCGTAACACACGTCTTTACCGTTCTCCCAGCTATAGACTAAGATGTGAGCAGGTTGCTGTGCTAGCCTACCAACGGGCCTCATGGGAAACCTTGCCAAGGGGGAGAGCGCGGCGGGAGGGGGCGAGATTGTGTCACAAGGGGGGCAAACTAACACTACCTTCCATGTTAATTCCTGCAATATCACGCCATTGGGGACTCGAACCTGGGACCTCCTGGAGCGCATTAAACTTTGGGGAACGGGGATGACCAGCTGAGCTAGGGGCCCGTTCTTTATTATTATTATTATTATTATACAAAAAAAACACGAGCGCTTTATTAAATATCAAAAGAAGGTACAACATCGGTGGAGGGTAGCCAGCAACAAGGGCCCGTACTTTATTATTATGGAGGGTATTAGCAATAATATTATTATTATTATTATTATTTTTTTTTTTTCATGTCTTTGAATTGTTGACGGTGTTTTCTCCTTAAAGTTTATAGATCTAATTGAATTCGTCACCAACAGGTAGTCAATTTTTCTAAACTTTCTTGAACCAACAAGATTAGGTCCTCTGTTTCTAGCGCATATGTAGTTGCAGGAAATCCTACACTACACCCCTCATAATATTTTGTAGATCTAAATCTTATTAATCACCTAAATTTCAAATATAAGTGCTAGAAATATAAATTGACACAAGGATTTTTTACATGGTTCGATCAATATGATCTACATCCATGGTTCTTCACTATGATTTTTGAGGTTACATAAGAATTACATTTACAATCTCCATTAATGGATATTTTGTAGAGCTCTAGATCTAATTATTTGGGGAAGAAGATGATAAAGAAAATAAATCTCTCCCTAAAAATATCTCTCTCTCTCCTACCAAAATTATCCTCCCTTTCTCTCTCATGTTCTCCTCTTTATATAGTATTTACATAGTGGATGACAGCTCATGTACAACTAATATTTCCCTTAATTTCGGATTTACCTTGCGACATCCTCGCGAGAGTATAAATGTTAAATCTCGCAGACATTATAGTTTTCGCAAGATCTTCGCACTTTCTTCATGTTTACGTTATCGTCATTTGTTATGTTATTTCTGAAATCACTTTGCGACGGTTTCGCGACGTTGTTAATGAAGATTCCGCAAGTGTGTTGTTGTTGCGATATTTGGATCCTACAACATTAGAAGGGTGCAGAAAATGTAGTAGCAGACCACTTGTCTAGGCTGGTTGTTAGTTCCCCTAATGATTCCCTTCATATAAGGGATACCTTTCCTGATGAACAATTGTTCTCTGTTTCCCAATCACCTTGGTATGCAAATATAGTGAATTATCTTGTTACTGGTTGAATGCCCCAACATTGGGGTAAACAAGATCGTTCTAGGTTTTTATCCGAGGTTAAGCACTTATTTTGGGATGATCCTTATTTATTTAAGTATTGTCCAGACCAGATTATTAGGAGATGTATACCTGAGAGTGACCGGTCCAAAGATTATTTCCTTTTGTCATGATCATGCTTGTGGGGGTCACTTTAGTGGTAAGAAGACTTTTGCTAAGATATTGCGGTGTGGATTCTATTGGCCTTCGATGTTTAAAGAATCCTGTGATTATTGTGTTACTTGTGAACGTTGCCAGAAATTAGGAACCATTTCCCGTAGGAACATGATGCCCTTGAACCCTATTTTAGTTGTTGAGGTCTTTGATGTGTGGGGTATTGACTTTATCGGTCCGTTTCCTAATTCTTTTGGTAACTTATACATCATTGTCGCTGTAGACTATGTCTCTAAGTGGATTGAGGCGGTTGCGTGTAAGACCAATGACCATAGGGTTGTGATTGAGTTCTTGTAAAATAATATACTAACACGTTTTGGTACACCGCGAGCTATAATTAGTGATGGAGGGTCGCACTTTTGTAATGGACCTTTTAGGCTTCCGATGAAGAAATATGGTATTACACATAAGGTAGATACCCCGTATAATCCGCAGACCAGTGGTCAGGTCAAGGTTTCTAATAGGGAGATAAAACGTATATTAGAGAAAACAGTTAATCCTAATCGGAAATACTGGTTGTCTAGGCTTACTGATGCCTTATGGGCTTACCGTACCGCGTTTAAGACCCCCATTGGAATGTCGCCTTATCGGCTTGTGTATGGAAAGGCATGTCATTTACCTGTTGAGTTAGAACATAGAGCTTATTGGGCTGTTAAGCAGCTAAATTTTTCACTTGACAAGGCAAGAGCCCATAGGAAACTCCAGCTCAATGAGTTGGAAGAGATTCGTATAGATGCTTACGATAGTGCTAAGGAGTATAAGAACAAAATGAAACTTGTGCATGATAAAAATATTTTAAGGAAGTCATTTTCTCCAAGTCAAAAAGTTCTTCTGTATGATACCCGCTTGCATCTTTTCCCTGGGAAGTTACGTTCTCGGTGGACGGGTCCTTTTATTGTTCGCACTGTCTTTCCTCATGGAGCTGTTGAGATCGAGACACAGGATGGTAGTAGTTCTTCGAAGGTCAACGGTCAGAGATTGAAACCCTTTTTAGAGCCCCTTCCTACAGGTGATGTTGAGGAGGTCCCTCTGGAGGACCCTGTTTACCCTTGATTGACCATCGAGGCGATTGTATGTTGTATATTAGTTTTTGATTTATCTCTTCACCCAGGTACTATCTTTCCGACTTCTCTCTTTACTGATTCCTCGTGTTACTTTACTTTTTGGTATTGCTCTTTCATTAGAAACATTGAGGACAATGTTAGATTTAAGTTTGAGGGTGGGGTAGAAACTTTTTATTACCTTTGTGTTAGAATAAATAAACTCCAGGGCCTAGAAATTTATGTTTATTAAGGTTGGCACTAACTAATCTAAGTGGATGGAAGCATCTTGGTTGTAGGAGTTGAGGAACCAATCTGATTAGATGAAAACATCTAAAGAGTCTATTCATAAAAGCACAGAGCTCAGGTGTTAGAGAAAAAAAAACATGGCAGTTTCTCCATATCTCGTGATGGAAACATCGAAAGAATCTTGTTCACTTCTTTTTCTTTCTTTTTACCTTTGCTAGGGTGAAATAGAGTGATTGAGATACAAAAAATAAATAAAAATAATTGAGACCAGACTATCAGACCAACCGGAATAAATTCAATAAAGTCGACCACTGGTGCCCTTGTATATGTCAGTTGTGTTGACCTAGAGTTAGGATTATCACCCGTTGGTTACCTTGTATATGCCAGCTGTGTTGATATTAGTCAGACCTGAATCTCAGTCCATTAGGATAGGTTCACCTTAGTCAACATCATCTACGTTTTTTTTTCTTCTACATCCATCTTCTTAATCTATCCATGTGATCGGTTGACTCCGGTTTATGATGTCTAGAAACTATCTTGAGTAGAGCTCTGTCACTTTATATGAATTTTAGTATGCTTGAGTGCAAACTCGCGTACATCAATTGGAATTTCGCATCAGGGTACTTCCTCCTGTAGTCAATGAGAGTATGCCAACCAAGGAGATTCTTTAGTGCCGTCCAAGGTTCTGCGTAGATAACTAGGGTCTGGAGTAAAGGTTTTGTCGGTACACCTCTGGTAAACCCTCCGGAGACAACACTCCGCCGCTAGGGCCACCTAGCGGTTTAACGGCTTGCTGCACATGCTAAGTGTAGTCATTTTATTTTCTAGATTAGATTTGCTCGAGGACTAGCAAATAATAAGTTTGGGGGTATTTGATAGACACATTTTTGTGTCTGAATTGTCCTCAATGTCTCTATTGTTAGTGCATTTTGTACTTATTATGGTGTTTTTATGTTTGTCCAGGTGTTTTTGGAGGAATACACTTATGTGGAAAAATTTGCTCAAAAAGTGTTATTTGGACCCCCGGAGAAAAGTACTAAAGGCACCCTCATTTTGGTTAAGGGGCACCTCAGTTGGGCACCTGCTATTCGCACCCCAGAACAGGATAGGGGGACACCATCTTCTTCATTCAAATTTCAGTTTTGGCGGGAATTTTTGTTCTTCACCGGCAGAATTAGGGTTGGCATTTTGGACGGGATTGAAGGAGACTCAACGACTGGTAATTGTTGGGATGACTTCACTGGTGTTAACAGGCATGGTATGGTTGATATTTTCGGTTCAAATTGGCTAGATTCCCGGTGAAAAAAAAAGAGGTGCGTGTGCAAGGGAGGAGTTATTCACGGGATTACAGCGTGGATACGTGTGTTTGGATAGATGTTGGCCGCTGCAGAAGCCTGGAGAAGTTAAATAAGGAAGATTCAAGACTATCAAGCACTCGTTGACAGAGTGGGAAGTTAATTCAGGGAAGAAATCTCGTGGCCGGCAAGAAAAATATTTTCCGAGTAAATGAAGATTTTCCGGAGTAATGAGCGAAGATTCTTGTCCCTGTTGGGTTATAAATAGTTGATGGTATATCAAAGAAGGGATAACAGAGAGTTTGGGAGATTACAGAGCATCACAAAGGCGAAAGATTGATCACCAGAGAAACCTGATGCTGCTGCTGCCATTGAAGAACACGAAGAACATTGGACGCCTAGGAACAGTCGTTCATGCTACAGTGATAACGACTCACAACCGAGGGTCGTAGTTCAGGAGACAGTCTTAAAGCAACAATAACAGTGACATGAACCTTTTATCGTTCTTTGTAACAGCTCGGTTTGTAACACTTATAACTGTTACAAACCCGATTTTTATTATATTTCTCCCATTTTCATCATTTGTAAACCCTTTGAGCAATAATAATGATTTTTGAGCGTGTTTCCAACATGATGAGCGGCTAATTCTCTCAAAACCAAGGCAATGAGGAAGCTATTTACTCATGAATGATTGGTAATATTTATTTTCTCTAATTTACAATTTATAATTCACTCAATCACTGCTTTTGCAGAGTTTTTAATTGTTTGCAAAATTTTCTTCATTAGTTGTGATTCAATTAGATAGGTTATGCTTTGTTTAGATAATCTATGCTTAGGGGATACAATTAATTTTTGAGAATTTGTCTGATTATATGTGAATTAAGAAATAAGGGACTTAAAAGATAATTAGAGTTTTGGCTTATTTACCATAATTTATTCATGTGTAATAGTGGAATCAGTGTCTTGGTTATTCCTAATATCGTGAAATCAAATTTTGAGTTAAGTTTTCTTTATTTTTAACTTTTATTAAGTCTAAAATCTATTGCTTTCACAAGTCTCAATGAACCTATTACTACAACTCAATTGAAAATCACATCACTCAAGTAACTTGACTTTTCTATGCTGCACACGGAAAAATCAAGTAAAATCACGTCTTCAGCACTATTTTTCATGAAGCCCTTTAACCTAACAGCATAATCTTGAATAAGCTTCAGCACTCTCTTGAAGAACATACTCCAGTTTGCCTTTTTTTGCTCAAAAACCGCCTTGTTGCGAACTGCCCAAAGCTCAGACCTGATGACGAGATTTGCAAGCAGCACTCTCTCTTTTTAGGGTTATTATATATTAATCATTTGTACTTTTCTGAAAACCCTAAAAGTTAAAAAGAAAAAAAGTAACCATCACTTTCAATTCATTCTTCCTAAAATTCCTTTGATTTGTGTGCTAAAAAGACAAAAGAAAAAGAAAAAAAGGCTTTTGTTAACTTGTATACCCGTATACATGTTAAGGTTTAATAAAGAATTATTTTATTTCTTTGGAAATTGTGTTTTTTTGTCTTATTCTATTAGAAATTGGTTTTTCTTGCACTAAAAACAACAAATTTTGTTCACAATGCAAAGAATTGTTGTTTTCAATGCAAATAAAGCAAACAAATCTTGTTTCCGATGCAAAAATTTTTGTTTTAGTGAACCTTAACATGTATACGGGTATACAAGTTAACAAGACCCAAGAAAAAAAAACCATAGCCTAGCCGTCCTTTTCTCCTTCTCTTTTTCTATTTCTCTTTGATACTTTTCTTTTCCCCTCCATTAAAAAACAAAACATAAAACAAACAAAAGTTATCAATCTCTTTCTCTCTCTGATTTCTCTATTCAACCAACAATAAGAAAACAAAACCCTTTTACCTATCACTTTCAGTACCTTCTTCTCATAATTTTATTTATACAAGGAACAAAAATAAAAGCATCAAATTAATTATTCTTGGAAAAAGGTGTTAGTTCATACAACAAGATTTGTGGATTGGTATTTGAGGTAGGGAGTTTCTACCTAATACAAAAAACAAAACTTATTTTAGCATTAAAATTATATTGGTTTCTTTTTGATTTTCAAGCTAATAATCATGATGTTTGTTTTAAATTTATTACGTTATTTTCTTTGTATAAATTGATTTATTTGCGAGTTCTATATATTGATTATTAACCATTATTGTTAAATTATTCTATATTTTTATTTTAGCATTTAATGTAGGTAGTAATGTTTTTCTCAAAATAGGAAATATATTAATGCATATTCATTGAGTTTTTGGGTTGTGAAAATTGATATGATGCATTATACTACTAGTGAATGAAATTGAGTTTTGGTTTGTGAAAGTCACTTTGATGCATTACATTAGTGAATGGAAGTGAATTTAGATTGGCGAAAGTGAGTTTAATGCATTAGTGAATGGGGTTTACTTCGGTTAGTTCTTTGGGATTCGGTTTGGTACACGTAGGATTAAATGCACTGATTTGAAATGAGTTGTAGAAAAAATATGTATATATCTGCTGCTGAAATGTCAGGCCTTTATGGCATCCCACCACTGGTGGAAACCCTGGGAAGACTGTTCGGGGAACAATAATGGTTTGTTTACCGGAATAACTCTGACAAATAGAATAAGAATTAATATATATGTTTGCTGCTGAAATGTCAGGCCTTTATGGCATCCCACCACTGGTGGCTACCCTGGGAAGACTGTTCGGGGAACAATAATGGTTTGTTTACCGCAATAACTCTGACAATTAGATTAAGAATCGTTTGAAGAAAGAAAAAGAAGACTGTTGGGGGATAATTGTGGTTTGTTTACCGGAATAACTATGACAACTAGATTAATGATCTAGAATTTGAGGTTGAAGATTTTGAGTAAGAAATGTTAAGTATACGTGGTTGAGATTGGCGTAAGTATTGTTGTGGATTTTTGTGCATGAATTTTATTATTGTATCTACTGCATTCGTTTGTTTTTCCGTGCACTCTATTATTTTTTGAAACTTCCTACTGGGCTGTGGTTTGCTCACCCCTTTTTCCTCCCTTCTACAGAGAATGAAGAAAGACTAGTCGTAAAAGAAATTATTATGTATCACGGGGATTGGGCATTGCGTTTTAAATTCAATCGAGGTGTTGGTCTATTTCGATTGTGTACTTTCAATTTTATAATTAGTATTTTACAATTTTGTAATTTTTCAAAAGTAATATTATATTTCATTTAATAAATTTCGTTTGAGTTGAGTTTTGTATTTTATTAAAATCTTTTAAAACAAAAAATCTTGTCCTACACGAGTGGCGGTCCGGGAATTTGGACTTGCTAGCTGGATCGGACCCGACCCACAAGGTCGAATCCGTGTCCGCTGGAAGTCCGAAAATCCGGGTTGTCACAGTAGTTGAGGCCGTGGATCCACAAAGGAAGATGCGACAGACCGCCAGGTTCGATCAATGCTCAACTAGAAAGGAAGTAGATGAGCGTAAGGCACAACCTAATTTGTATCATTAATGAAATCATCTCATTTGATTGTCTCTGACTATGTCCATGAATCAATACTAGAGGATGCTCTGAAGTTTTAAATTATTCTAGAGAACAATGAAATCCTGACAGATTATGAGAATACATATGAGTCAATGGAAGGATCATGCGTGCACCGTGATGATATAATCCATAAATAGTTGCTCCAGAAGTAGAGCACAATGAGATCGAACCATGCTTTATTTTGATTAATTTCAAATAAATAGCATATTTGGCCTACACAATATCCAGGTAGAACTTAGTTCTTTGGCAAATATGGTGTGGTAGTGCTAACCAACCAAGTGTAAAGCCTATTGGACATACATAATTAATTTGCCATAAAGCATAATGAGAAGAAAGTAGTCTTAAAGTACAAAGACTCGCCTTGTGGCGCGAGGTTTCTCACAAAGCACTGGAATTGTTCTCTTGTAATGAACGTTATAGAGTTCCGCTACTTAGTTAGCTTGGTAATTTCAAAAGGACTTGAAATGCAGCATATGTATGTGGTTGTTACGTATCTCTGAAAGAATCAAGAGATATAAGATATTTACAAAAGTACTTGATAGACTTTTGTTGCCCAAATCAAATGACTCTAAACCACAGAGTGCGTTTACAGTTAGATAGAACGCTCACTTATAGATTCAAGATTTGGAGGGGATGGACAAGTAAGTTATTTTTACTTGCGTATTCATAAGAAAGTTCCTGATTTGGAATTGTAGATATTTATGTTGATGGTACAAACATGATGTGTACCCTTGATGTAATAAGAGACCTTAGAAGCTATTTAAAATACGAATTTTAGATGAAAAATCTATGGAAAGCTCGATCGAATACTGAGATTGTGGTATATTATTCCACTAGTTTTCATATGTCTAAAGTTGTCAGGCAATTTAACAAAGACATGCATCATGATAGCACTCCCATAATTAGTCGAGGTTCAAATGTAAGTAAGTAACCATTTCGTCCAAAGGAATATGGCGAAGATTTTTTGGGAGATGAAATTCCCATATCTAAGTACAATAGACGTATTGTTGTACTTAGTATAATAATGTACTCGATTAAATTTTACATCCTCAGGGAACTTGTTAGCTAGATATAGCTCCGCGCCAACGCAACTTCATTGGAATGGTATAGTGAATGTAATCATGTACTTAAAAGTAACCATTGACATAAATTTGTTTTATCCCTACAAAGACATTAAAAGGAATGCTAATGAAAGTGCAATCAAAAAGTTGTTGATTATGAAGGAACAATAATCTCTTCTCCAACGAAAGTAATCATAGGGAGATATGGTAGATTATTTTCTAAGTCATTACCAATATTCAGTTTCGAAAAATACATGACTAAAGGAATGTTTGGAACAACTCTGAAAGTAATCCGGGGGAGATGCCGACATCAGGGGGAGGATCCAAGGATATGATGTCGACATATTTTACTTCGAAGTTGAAGTTGTGTTGTACTCTTTTTCCCTTCGATCGAGAATAGTTTTTCCCAAATGGTTTTGTTACTCGACAAGGTTTTTAGCGAGACAACACTAAAAACATCAAGTATGTTGAACATTGAAGACATAAAGATCGTGTTGATATTACTGAAAATATCTGAATCAAAGAAATGAAATGTGATAGTCTGTTAAGCAACGTAACTTCCAGAATCAACAACAGGGTTTTATAAACGTTCAAGTCACAAAAGTAAAGTGTAATAAACTCCTTTTGACTGCTGTTGATGGTGGTTTTTAGACAAGGGGTAAAATCGTAAAACCCCATGACCTAGTGTTACCCGCAACACATTAACTAAGAGCATTTAACTCGGTGTAAACAATTAATGGGGGTATTTTTTCAAAATACAGCATTAGGTTTTCAACACGTAACCCTAATTCCAATACCAAGCCGCATACTGCGCGCCATGGCAACAATGCCAAACCAAGCCGCACTCTGCGCACCATGGCAACCATGCCAAACCAAGCCGCACTCTGCGTACCATGGCAACCATGCCAAACCAAGCCGCATACTGCGCACCATGGCAACAATGCCAAAACAAGCCGCATACTGCGCACCATGGCAACAATGCCAAACCAAGCCGCATACTGCGCACCATGGCAACAATGCCAAAACAAGACCGCATACTGCCCACCATGGCAACAATGCCAAACCAAGCCGCATACTGCGCACCATGGCAACAATGCCAAAACAAGCCGCATACTGCGCACCATGGCAACAATGCCAAACCAAGCCGCATACTGCGCACCATGGCAACAATGCCAAACCAAGCCGCATACTGCGCACCATGGCAACAATGCCAAAACAAGCCGCATACTGCGCACCATGGCAACAATGCCAAACCAAGCCGCATACTGCGCACCATGGCAACAATGCCAAACCAAGCCGCATACTGCGCACCATGGCAACCATGCCAAAACAAGCCGCATATCTTGCGCACCATGGCAACAATGCCAAACCAAGCGCATTCGTGCACCATGGCAACAATGCCAAAACAAGCCGCATACTGCGCACCATGGCAACCATGCCAAAACAAGCCGCATACTGCACACCATGGCAACCGTGCCAAACCAAGCCGCACCCTGCGCACCATGGCAACAACGCCAAATTCCAAGCCGCTATGACTTTGGCCCACGCCCAACATAGCGCCCTAGGTTTGCAAGACTTGCAACTAGGTCAACATGGCTGCACGTGCCATTGGCACATGCCAAAACGTGTCGCAAGCCATATTTCCAAGTCGCTATGACTTTGGCCCACGCCCAACATAGCGCCCTAGGTTTGCAAGACTTGCAACTAGGTCAACATGGCTGCACGTGCCATTGGCACATGCCAAAACATGTCGCAAGCTATATTTCCAAGTCGCTATGACTTTGGCCCACGCCCAACATAGCGCCCTAGGTTTGCAAGACTTGTAACTAGGTCAACATGGCTGCACGTGCCATTGGCACATGCCAAAACGTGTCGCAAGCCATATTTCCAAGTCGCTATGACTTTGGCCCACGCCAAACATAGCGCCCTAGGCTTGCAAAACATGCAACTAGGTCAACGGCCATGCATGCCATTGGCACATGCCAACATGCTCGCTAGCTAGTTTCCCTAGCAAAACCACGGCCCTAACGGCCACGCATGCCATTGGCACATGCCAACATGCTCGCTAGCTAGTTTCCCTAGCGAAATCACGGCCCTAACGGCCATGCATGCCATTGGCACATGCCAACATGCTCGCTAGCCGGTTTCCCTAGCAAAATCATGGCCCTAACGGCCACGCATGCCATTGGCACATGCCAACATGCTCGCTAGCTAGTTTCCCTATCAAGGTCACGGCCCTAACGGCCACGCATGCCATTGGCACATGCCAACATGCTCGCTAGCTAGTTTTCCTATCAAGGTCACGGCCCTAACGGCCACGCATGCCATTGGCACATGCCAACATGCTCGCTAGCCAGTTTCCCTAGCAAAATCACGGCCCCTAACCGCCACGCATGCCATTGGCACATGCCAACATGCTCGCTAGCTGGTTTCCCTATCAAGGTCACGGCCCTAATGGCCACGCATGCCATTGGTACATGCCAAACACACACGCTGGTAGCCTAAGTTGCAAACCGTGCAACCTACCACCAAGGCATTCCGCACATGCCATTGGCACATGCCAAACTCACACGCTGGTATCCTAACTTGCAAACCGTGCAACCTACCACCAAGGCATTCCGCACATGCCATCGGCACATGCCAAGCACACACGCTGGTAGCCCAACTTGCAAACCGTGCAAACTACCACCAAGGCATTCCGCACATGCCACACGCGCCACTAGCAGCGCCACTTGCACTCAAGATGCAACCAACACTCGAGACATCAACACAAACCGGGGATGCTTCTTTAGGGTTTTGGTTTGGCGGTCACAAAGATGCGGCGACACTACGCTCACATTAAGAAAGCGTGAAAAGGAATAAAGTGGTCAAATAAAAGAGGAAATAATGGTGAAAAACGTTTTCGCCCATTAAACCATGCGGTTACCACCTCCTCCCATTATTTCACCCTTTACTCTCTTCCTTCATGAGGCCAGGGTACGTTTCAAACTCGACTTATATAAATAGGTCTTACCTATTTCCACCAGACAACAAGCTCGGTCGGAGAGAAATATACTACACTTACACTCTCGGAAAAGGCAACTTTGCAAGCTCTCCCAAAAGCTTTCATCTCTTGCAAGCTTCCTAAGATTTCACTTTCGATACAAGTCGAGATACTACTCTCCTCAACACCTTTCTTTGCTTCCCTCCCCAAATCAACCCTTCTCCTCCACTTTGTGACCGAAGCAATTCTGGAACGACCATTTCTTGGTTTAGGCCGGACTTGTACAGATTGATCTCTTGAACCTATAAAGTGCTCACATGCAGCACATTTGTTTAGGGTTTGAACCAGTTTCTCACTCACCTACCGAATTTAACGAAATCGGCGTAAACGATTTTACCCATAAACAATTGGCGACCACAACGGGAGGATTGATCTATCGGCTACAATGTCGACTGTCGATCTCGTTCTTCGACCCAGATGTCAAGATGGTAGGGAAGGCGACTCAATCCGACGCAACTACTGCAGGACGACCCGGTTACCGGTTGCAAAAACTACACGAGAAAATCGGGACTCGTTGAAGATGCTACCAGCGATTGGGGACTTACCACTCAATCCGACTCAACTACCGAACGATTTTGATTTGCAAAAACTACACGAAAACTGGGACTCGTTGAAGATGCTACCGGCGATTGGGGACTTACCACTCAATCCGACTCAACTACTGTGATGACCGGTTACCGGTTGCAAAAACTACACGAGAAAACCTGGGGACTCGTTGAAGATGCTACCAGCGATTGGGGACTTGCGACTATGTCCGACTCAACTACCGAGACAACCCTAGGTTATCGGTTGTTAAAACTACACCGGAAAACTGGGGACTTGGTCAAGATGCTACAAAGAATTGGGGACTAATCGCGATGCTACCAAGAAACCGCCTTGTTACCAAGCAAAGCCGCCTTTTACTTGGAGAGAGGCGTGTTTGCAAGTGAGTAAATTTATATTGGGCAAGATATACGATCTGTTTTTAGGTTCTTAATAAAACCGCCATACTATTGGGTCTTGTGCTCTTTGCTAGCACACACTTTCATAAAAGCAATATTCCTTTCCCAAAACATAATCGAGTTATATTATCAAAACCATTCATCCCGAAATAATCCAATATCCTCAAAAGCTAACATTTATCAATCAACCCAAGAAATCCAGAAGACAAAAACCATAAACCAGGGCGCTTTGTTTGCCTTCAAAAAAAAAAAAAAAAAAATTCACCTACCCGTACATACCTACTTTGCACAATAACAATTACCTGTCACTATTAGCAAGACGTTACTACGGTGACATTTGAAGAATTATTTATGATGAAGTATTTCCACAAGTTTATGAAAGGCATACCTATGGCTACGGTTTACACCAGCACAAGAAAACAATAAAACAAATTGAAAGAGAAACGCTGGAGTACATAGCTGGGATATGCTTGCCAACTTTGTCACTACCGCGCTACCGCTAGCACCATGACGTGATAACAAAGATACGGGGAACAAGTCCAAGCCACGCCAAGCCAGCACCGTGCCAAGCCAATGGTCCACACCATACCGAAATCCAAGCCAGCGCCCATTCTAAGACGATCCAGCGCCTACCAGACGCGCATGCCGGAAGCTCCTACTGTGACGCGCATGCCGGAAGCGCTTGCCGGACGTGCTTGCCGAGACGCGCTTACCGGGACACGCTACACGGACGCACATGCCAGGCGCACATGCCGCACGCGCATGCTAGCCACAATACTACACTCTATGCTAACAATTTGCATCCTTCCAGCGCTAACATCTTGCGCCCTTCCAGCACCTTGAACTCAACCCATCTATCAAAAGAACGCAATCGGCTTTGGCACATCCTGAAATCAATATTGGAAGAGGAATATACCCCTTTATGAAGACAGAACCGTATGGTGTTCTCTGGGCGAACCGAACGTGTCTTCTTTTCATCTTCACCACCGGTTAACAAAATTGGCACGAAACCTGGGTGATTTTTCCGAGCAGAGGCAAGTTTTTTTTTTTTTTGACGAAGAATTCATCATTTGTGTTCGGTTTGGAACTATGGACATTTTTCGATGAGGCGAAATTACATTTCTGTAACATCTTACCGGATTTCTTCATAACAACTTAAGTAACAAGATATCTCGCACACGCAGATTTTCTTCGTGGTTCAAAAATACATGTGCGTATTTTCTCCAGGGTTCAAAAATACACACGCAAAGATTTTCTCCAGGGTTCAAAAAATACACGCAGTATTTTCTTCCTGTGGTTCAAAAAACACACGTTGAGTATTTTCTCGTGGTTCAAAAATACACACGCAGTATTTTCTCCGTGGTTCAAAAATACACACGCATATTTTCTCCAGTGGTTCAAAAATACACACGCAGTATTTTCTCCGTGGTTCAAAATACACACGCAGGTATTTTCTTGTGTTTCAAATTATATACGCGATATTTCATACGGGCTCAAGTGCGTCATCGCAGATATCATTCTTCGGGTTCAAAATTATATATGGAGCATTTTTCTACGGGTTCAAAAATTGCACTTGTGAGATTTCTTTCAGACCGAAAAATTCATATATGCGATATTTCCTACGGGTTCAAGTCATATGAAGCACATATACAGTATTCTTCTTCGGGATTCATATACGTATTCTCTACGGGTTCGAAATCGCACACGCAAGCATTTGCTTCATGGTTCGAGAATTATACGCAGATATTTTATACGGCTCAAGTGCGTCGCAATATCCTTCTTCGGGTTCAAAATTATATATGGAGCACTTTCCTACGGGTTCGAATAATATATGCAATATTTCCCTTGGGCGCATACATACAATATTTTCTACAAGAGACACGCCAAGAAATTATATGCGCAATATATAAATGCCCACTCTTAGGGTTTACACCTACATAAAAAGGGAAACAAGAGAAGTACTGGAAGACATACCTGGAAGCTGGTTTTTTCTTTGTGACTCTGCCACTAATAGGAAAGGATGAAAGGAATAAGGTGCAAGAAAGGGATTTTATATATGGGCGTGAAGATTCTGCAATAAGGAAGGATTTCCCTTTACCAAAAATCGTGCGGGCTCATAAGAACGCCCAATGCCGCCCAAGTTGCGCCGGTCCCGCCAGCAAGCACGCTCAGCTTCCCTACCTTGCGCCGGGCCCCACCGGCCTAGCACGCCGGTTCCCAACTCGCCCAACTTCCCAATGACCGCCCAAGTCACGTCTGCAAGCACGCACAGCTTCCCCACCTTGCGCCGGTCCCACCAGCTAGCACGCTCAGTTTCCTAAACTCGCGTCAATTTCCCAATGTCGCCCAAGCTGCATCGGCCCCACCAATTGCGCCGACTTCCCAATGACCGCCCAAGTCACGCCTGCAAGCACGCACAGCTTCCACACCTTGCGCCGGATCTCACAAAGCAAGCACGCACAGCTTCCCCACCTTGGCACGGCCCCACCCGCCTAGCACACTCAGCTTCCCAACTCATGCCAACTTCCCAACGTCGCCCAAGCTGCACCGGCCCCACCAATTGTGCCAGCCTCCCGATTTGTGCAAAACTACCAGAGGCAAGGATTCCAAACCCTATTTATAAAGGTCAGACAAGCCTCCTTCAAATTTCCTTACGTTTTGCTGTTAATAGTTTGTCACCATCTTATGCTTACCTCGCAACAAAGCCCCTGTTCCGAGCTAAGCAGGGGACTTAATGTTGATGGTGGTTTTTAGACAAGGGGTAAAATCGTAAAACCCCATGACCTAGTGTTACCCGCAACACATTAACTAAGAGCATTTAACTCAGGTGTAAACAATTAATGGGGGTATTTTTTCAAAATACCAGATTAGGGTTTTCAACACAGAACCCTAATTCCAAAACCAAGCCGCATACTGCGCGCCATGGCAACAATGACAAACCAAGCCGCACTCTACGCACCATGGCAACCATGCCAAACCAAGCCGCACTCTGCGTACCATGGCAACCATGCCAAACCAAGCCGCATACTGCGTACCATGGCAACAATGCCAAAACAAGTCGCATACTGCGCACCATGGCAACAATGCCAAACCAAGCCGCATATCGCGCACCATGGCAACAATGCCAAAACAAGACCGCATACCGCGCACCATGGCAACAATGCCAAACCAAGCCGCATATGCCCACCATGGCAACAATGCCAAAACAAGCCGCACATCTGCGCACCATGGCAACAATGCCAAACCAAGCCGCATATCGCGCACCATGGCAACAATGCCAAAACAAGCAGACAATGGCAATAATGCCAAAACAAGCACCATGGCATGGCAATGCCAAACCAAGCCGCATATCGCGCACCATGGCAAAAATGCCAAACCAAGCCGCATATCGCGCACCATGGCAACCATGCCAAAACAAGCCGCATATCGCGCACCATGGCAACAATGCCAAAACAAGCCGCATATCGCGCACCATGGCAACCATGCCAAAACAAGCCGCATACCGCACACCATGGCAACCATGCCAAACCAAGCCGCACCACCATGCGCACCATGGCAACAACGCCAAATTCCAAGCCGCTATGACTTTGGCCCACGCCAACATAGCGCCCTAGGTTTGCAAGACTTGCAACTAGGTCAACATGGCTGCACGTGCCATTGGCACATGCCAAAACGTGTCGCAAGCCATATTTCCAAGTCGCTATGACTTTGGCCCACGCCCAACATAGCGCCCTAGGTTTGCAAGACTTGCAACTAGGTCAACATGGCTGCACGTGCCATTGGCACATGCCAAAACGTGTCGCAAGCCATATTTCCAAGTCGCTATGACTTTGGCCCACGCCAACATAGCGCCCTAGGTTTGCAAGACTTGCAACTAGGTCAACATGGCTGCACGTGCCATTGGCACATGCCAAAACGTGTCGCAAGCCATATTTCCAAGTCGCTATGACTTTGGCCCACGCTAAACATAGCGCCCTAGGCTTGCAAAACATGCAACTAGGTCAACGGCCATGCATGCCATTGGCACATGCCAACATGCTCGCTAGCTAGTTTCCCTAGCAAAACCACGGCCCTAACGGCCACGCATGCCATTGGCACATGCCAACATGCTCGCTAGCTAGTTTCCCTAGCGAAATCACGGCCCTAACGGCCATGCATGCCATTGGCACATGCCAACATGCTCGCTAGCCAGTTTCCCTAGCAAAATCACGGCCCTAACGGCCACGCATGCCATTGGCACATGCCAACATGCTCGCTAGCTAGTTTCCCTATCAAGGTCACGGCCCTAACGGCCACGCATGCCATTGGCACATGCCAACATGCTCGCTAGCCAGTTTCCCTAGCAAAATCACGGCCCTAACGGCCACGCATGCCATTGGCACATGCCAACATGCTCGCTAGCTGGTTTCCCTATCAAGGTCACGGCCCTAATGGCCACGCATGCCATTGGCACATGCCAAACACACACGCTGGTAGCCTAACTTGCAAACCGTGCAACCTACCACCAAGGCATTCCGCACATGCCATTGGCACATGCCAAACACACACGCTGGTATCCTAACTTGCAAACCGTGCAACCTACCACCAAGGCATTCCGCACATGCCATCGGCACATGCCAAGCACACACGCTGGTAGCCCAACTTGCAAACCGTGCAAACTACCACCAAGGCATTCCGCACATGCCATTGGCACATGCCACACGCGCCACTAGCAGCGCCACTTGCACTCAAGATGCAACCAACACTCGAGACATCAACACAAAGGGGGGATGCTTCTTTAGGGTTTTGGTTTGGTGGTTAAAGACATGCAGCGTACACTACGCTCACATTAAGAAAGCGTGAAAAGGAATAAAGCGGTCAAATAAAAGAGGAAATAATGGTGAAAAACGTTTTCGCCCATTAAACCATGCGGTTACCACCTCCTCCCATTATTTCACCCTTTACTCTCTTCCTTCATGAGGCCAGGGTACGTTTCAAACTCGACTTGTATAAATAGGTCTTACCTATTTCCACCAGACAACAAGCTCGGTCAGGAGAAATATACTACACTTACACTCTCAGAAAGGCAACTTTGCAAGCTCTCCCAAAAGCTTTCATCTCTTGCAAGCTTCCTAAGCTTTCACTTTCTGATACAAGTCGAGATACTACTCTCCTCAACACCTTTCTTTGCTTCCCTCCCCAAATCAACCCTTCTCCTCCACTTTGTGACCGAAGCAAGTCTGGAACGGCCATTTCTTGGTTTAGGCCGGACTTGTACAGATTGATCTCTCGAACCTATAAAGTGCTCACATGCAGCACATTTGTTTAGGGTTTGAACCAGTTTCTCACTCACCTACCGAATTTACCGAAATCGGCAGAAACGATTTTTACCCATAAACAACTGCATTAGACTAACGAAAATTTTCTGACATCAGGGAGAGCATCTAATGGTGTGTTGAACTATTTTCCTTCACCGGGGTTACTTTTTCCGACAGGGTTTTGTTACTCGGTAAGGTTTTCAATGAGACAACAACAAACACCGGGAATGTAATTTCCCAGCTAAGGCTATTGTCTTTTCCACGAGGATTTTCTGCCTTAGGAGTTGTGAAGCAACTAGTCAACTTCAACAAGGGAAAGTGATCATCTGCAACAGATCACCTTTACTTGAATCTTCCACGTTGTACTCTTTTCCCTTCATCAAGGTTTTGTCCCACTCGGTTTTTTCCTTGTCAAGGTTTTAATGAGGCAACGTATACACACATCCAACTATGTTCTAAGTTTACTTAATATTGTACTCTTTTTCTTTAGTTCAGGTTTTGTCCCTCTGGGTTTTCCCTGACGAAGTTTTAACGAGGAAATTAACTTAGACTCGTCGATCTTTGAGGATCGTATTGCATGTGATGAACTACATGTAAAATACGAGACAACATGTGAAGTATTACATGTGAATAATTGTACCAAGGTTTTTTCCTTTATCAAAGTTTTGTCCATTTGAAGAACTATATGTAAAGCATTATGGTTTTTTCCTTATCAAAGTTTTAATGAGGAAATGGACTCCGGCACAAGTCATCAAGGAGAATGACATTTGAAGAACTATATGTAAAGCATTATGTATAAAGTTTTGTTATTGGACCGCACAAGAGGAGAAAGTGAAAGAGCATTTTAATTTCAGGCCTATTACGACCCAATGGATGTGCGGTCCAAGAGATTGACGAAGAAATTGGAAAGAATTTGGATTAACAGAGAAAAGATTTGGAGAAGATACTCAAGAATTCATTGAAAAAGAGAAACTAGAAGAAGAAACATACAAGGGCAACCAACGATTTAAGAAGAAGTGGGAGACTTGGTGGAGAAAGGAGGAATGAAACCGAGAATCTAGGGTTGTATATAAGGGAAACTATGTAATGATTCTAGACTGAACAAACGCGACTAGCTCGCGAGAGAGAAAGGACTCTTTAATAATATTGAAAATTCTTCTCCTGGGAGAGGACTTAGAAGGGAAGGAGGAAGGAAACAATTCTTATCTTTCCGTTTCATCCATAATTCTCTGAATCAAAAAGAATAATTTTTTTTTTGACTCATATATCTTTCTAAAATCGAATTAGCCCATCCTTCATCAACCTACAAAGAACAAATAACATTAGAACATTTTTTACATGAAGAAGAAACACATTAAATGCAAGAAGGAGGTATGTAAAACCTTTATGTTTGCCTTGAAATGAAAATTAATTGTCCTTCTACTACAAAAAGTAATGATTCTAGACTACTCTTCCAATAATCGAATTTCATCCATAATTCTCCGAATCAAAAAGAATAATTTTTTTTGACTCGTATATCTTCTAAATCGAATTAGTCCACCTTCATCAACCTACAAAGAACAAATAACATTAGAACTACAACATGTAAAACCTTTATGTTTGCCTTGAAATGAAAATTAAGCAAAGAACAAATGACAAAGAACATTATGTTAAACATACAAAAAATTCATTTTCATTGGACTTAATTTTTTTTAGAAACAATTGAGATATATCCAAATAATGAGTCACCAAAACTTTTCACTCCAATAATAGGCCTAATTTTAATTTTAGTGAAAAAGAAATACCATTTTAAAGTTTATAATTGACCTAATTAGGGTATATAGACTCGCAAGCTTGCATTCTTTGCGACCTTGCAAATGGGACAACAATATAGCTTGGGATCGCATTCCTTTGTAAAACTACACTGACACTAAATCCTCAATCTTTTCATAAACCTCCTTGACTTTTTGGGTGGTTTCATTTTCCTCTGCATCTACTAATTTTCTTCTTCTTGATTCTGATAGTCTTTTCTTCCATAATAACACGATTGAACTTCGTCATCTAAACCTTCAATTACTGACCCATCACTATCACCAAATCTTTCTTTCTTATCATGATTCACCTTTAGCTTCTCATCTCCTTATCATTTGGTGTTGCAAATATCGAATATGGTAAACGTGCAAAGTGGTGTTATATTTAAATTTGGAAATGGTTGCAAATGTCGATGAAGATTCAACATGATGATCTGAATACAACACAAAACAGTATTAAAGACCACCAATCTTTAGGGATCGACTAAAAAATTATTATTTGAGGGAAAAATAAAACAAGTTACCTGGGAATTTTTATCTGAAATTATTATCTTAATCAAGTACAAGTGTAATCGAATTTATAATTATTTGGATGACAAATATCCAAGATTTTCAGAGCTACAGGTTCTCATGGGTCAAAATAAGTCTTATCATAGTTTGTAGTATTTATTTAAATCATTATGATCAAAAACTATTCTTTCTCATGTCTTGCCGTTACGGAACGGGTTATTTCTAGTTAATAAACATTTTCGTATGATTTATCGGTCGCTTGTCCCTCGATCTATGAAAGGAATTAGACCGGTCGTCTATACTCCAACTCCTCCTTTAAGTGTCCGAAAGATATTGAGAATATTATGCGTAGTTTTTCATGTAATACCTCATTCGGCAGGTAGGGTTTGTCAAAGGAATATAGGTAATGATTTGTCCTTTTCTGACACCGAAGACTTTTCAGCACAATTGACTCCAGAGTTGACAGAAAACTCTACAGTTAAGTGTGCTCGGGCATGAATAATCCAGGCATGAGTGACCTTCCGAGAAGCTATCATTGGATGAATGCAGAGGTTTCCGTTAAAAACCCCACACTACAGGATAAGTAGGGACAATATCGGTGGAGGGTCGGGTCATTACAAATGGTATCAGAGCCGACGGCGGGTCACCTACCGAGAGTGGGAAGGTACGATGGTTGGGATTGGTCCAGTTACTTGTCTCATGAGGGGCATGGAATGTTAGGGATATGGGCTTGAATATATTCCGGAGCCGAAGACAAATCCAATTTATAGTGGTGGCAGTGTAATACTCTGATTCAGTGCGTAGGGTCGTATAGTGCCCTTCAGCGGGTAGGGTTGCTGAGTAGAATATAAGTAGTGGTTTGTCCTTTCCTAACGCCGAGGCCTTTTTATCACAATTGGTCATAGAGTTAGGAAAAAACTCTGCAGTATAGCGTGTTCAGGCGAGAGTAATCTAGAGAGATGACCTCCCGAGAAGCTATCTCTGGATGACCGCTCGTTGAAAACCTCACACTGCCAGATAACCGCAGTGGATAAGTGGGGACAATAGCATTAGAGGATTGGGTCATTACAAATGGTATCATAGCCGACGAAGGGTCACCTTCCAAGGATGGGAAGGTACGCTAGATGAAATTAGTCCAGGTGCTTGTCTCATGAGGGGCAGGGAACGTCGGAGATCTGGACTTGAATATATTCCGGAGCCGAGGAAAACTCCAATTTAAGGTGGTGGCATTATAATACCCTGATTCGGACGGTAGGATCATCGAGTGCCCGATCCGGTGGGTAGAGACGCCGAGTAAAATACAAGTAATGGTTTGTCATTTCCTAACACCGAGGATTTTTCAGCAGAATTGGTCCCCTAGTTGGGGAAAAACTCCGCAGCTAAGCGTACTCGGACAAGACCAATCCAGTGGCGGATGACCTCCCAAAAGGAAACCTCCAGATGACCGCAGCGGTGTCCGTTGAAAACTCCACACTTCAGTATGACCGAAGTGGTTAAGTGGGGACAATATCGGTGGAGGGTCGGGTCATTACAAATAGTATCAGAGCCGACGACGGGTCACTTGCCGAGGGTGAGAGTGTACGCAGGAAGAATTAGGTCAGGTACTAGTCTCATGAGGGGCATGGAAAGTCGGATACCTGGGCTTGGATATATTCAAGAACCGAGGATGACACCAATTTAAGGTGATGCTATTGTAATAGACGAAGGAATACATGTAATGATTTGTCCTTTCCTATTATCGAGGTTTTTTCAACACAACTTGATCTGGAGTCAATAGGAAACTTTGCAGTTAAGCGTGCTCGAACAGAAGTAATCTAGGGATGGGTGACCTCACAGGACACTATAGCTGGATGATCGTAGAGGTTTCCGTAGAAAACCCCACACTGCCGGATAACTGCAGTGTCTAAGTGGGGACAATATCGGTGGAGGTTCAGGTCATTACATTTTAAAGGGATCTTCTTCTATAACTAAGAAAAAAAATTTGGTGAGCCGATCCCAAGCAACTCTGTCCAAGTCCAAACGTAACATTGGTATAAAAAATTTGATGTTAGTGATTAAAGCTCTCCATTATGAATAATTCTGAAGATATGAAAGTGAAAAATATGCATTTTGAAGGTGCACCATACTCGGTCGATTTGGAGGTATTACATGCTCATTTTTTCCTAGTAATTACTTTAGGTCTGCTGGTCACAGCCTGGGCAGGTATACTCAAATCTAGAAAATATGTTGTTGAAAATTCTAAACTTATTTTGTATAATTATTTGAGTGTTCTTTTCTGGCCTGATAAGTGGTTGGATGACTCAACTCTGAAAGAAAGTCTCCCTGCAATATTTAAAGTTACAAAAACTAAAAATGCAAATGCGAGAGAAATATTATCGACCGATGGGCCATTGAATTTCAATGTCAAGAGAAGATTGACTGGGACTGAAGTTGGGGAAACTACTAATTTACTCCACCTATTGGGTGACTTCTCCACTGTAGTCCTTAAGTCAACAACAAAGGATGCAAGAGAATGAAGGTTTGTCTCGGATTTTTCAATCAAATAGTTAGTCTTTACTGGATTTGGATGGCCTTTTTCTCCTTCTTTCTTTCCCTTCTAAATAAATTTGGAACTCAAACATTCCACTCAAAAGGTGTTGCAACCTTGGAGTATCTTCATAAAGCTAGTACAATAAATCTTAGCCGATGTACAACGTGTGCAGCTGACTAGGGAACAAATAGTCGCCTATTATTATAGAGACTAGGAAGATTTGGCATCACTTCTTTGACAACTTTGGTACAAATTGGGTCTTTGCTGAAACTGTCAAAGCTGACATTTGAGAGCAGTCTAATATGAAAAATAAGACTATATGAGGTGTTCTACCTAACTTCAACTTTGCTACAGACACCGTGAAAGAAAACCGTGGAATGCACCGAGAGGGGGATAAACGGTCCCAGTTAAGCCTTCTCTGCATTGGGATATGGGTGGGATGAAATGGGCCCCACCACCCCCTCTCACAAGGTGCATTCCACGGGTTTTTTTTCCACGGTGGGTTAATCATTTTTGTTTCGCAATCACATGGTATGTTTGCAAATGGAAGATAAGAATAACGATAAGATCTAATTATTTCTGTAAAATGCACTATATCTAATTGGTTATGCACTTTTTGAGTACAGTAAAACCTCTCCGGAGGAATACTCCATATATGAATAAACTCCATATAAGAATAAAAATTTATGGTCCCGACTTGGGCCAGTTATATTTAAGAATAAACTTCATATTGGAATAAGTCATAATTTTTCCTGGTCCCGTCTTAAAGAAACTACCTCCATATAAGAATAATTGACAACATAATATAAATATATAATACTTGTCATACATCAAATTAAGATGAAGAGATTCTTGTAACCATATTACAAGTTTGTTTTGCTTCAAATGGATTTTTTAATTTTTTATGCACAACTTAATACGAATGTCTTCATACTCATTTGATTTCATTTGTCAATTTTCGATGTGATAATTGTGATATATGTGAATTTTTTTATTACATATACATAAGTACGATAAAAATCCTCATTTAAATAGTGTTTGTATATATTTAGATACATTTTCGTGTTTCCTATGTATATGCATGAATATGTCCAAATACACATATGCAAGTTTCATTTGGTCTATTCAAGTTAGACCTCCATATAAGAATAGCCTCCATATAAGAATATGTTTTTCTTGTCCCTATGATATTCTTATACGAGAGGTTTCTTGTACCTTGATTTTAAATCGGAATATTCTTGTAGGGGAACATCTAAAACCTTTGGTTTTTAGTTGGTTAATCTGGAATCTGGATAGGATTTGAGTTCCTTTATGTACCCCTAGAAAATACTAATGGTACCCCCATTAGTTGGTTAAGTTAGTTATAATCTGGTTTACATGAAACTCTCGAAACTGTTTGAAGTTTTTGATATTTGTACCCCTTTTACAAATTCATTATTCTCTCGAATATGAAACCCTAAAAAGAGAACAAAAGAAAAAGGAAAAAGAATTTGCAGCCGAGATGAGAGATCATAGAAGAAGATTAGCGTTTGGTTAGATTGAGACAGCTCGTAATCTAAGAGGCCCTAGAGCAAAAACATATTCTCATCTACACCGGTCGCATCAAGCAATTCCTCGTCCACAAAGAACTCCAATTTTTACCAAATTAACATTACCATAAGCAAATTCAAAATCAAATCCAAGTTAGTGACATTTAGAGACCCACTAGTAATAGGTTAAGTAGTACTCATATATCGTTTATTTTTTTATAACATGTTAAACCATTTAGTGGTCCACGATTTTCTTCTTCAGCCTTGATTCAGCATATTCAATTAGATCTTGATCCAAGATTACCGTAGTGGTCGTGTTTTTTCTTCTGTGATTGATCAATTGTTGTTTGATCTTAACCTACTATAATTGAATTGATCCGGTCCTCTGTTACTTCCCTTCCCTTTTCTTTTTATTTCTTTTATTTTACAAAATTTATCTAATTTAATGGAAGTACGATGATGGGGATGACGGAAGAAATATCATTATCTTAAAACTTCAATTTTGATCTTTCCGTTTGTGTTTATTTGATGTTTTAGTAGAAGATGTTGAATTTGCATTTCATTGATCAGTGTGGTCGAAAATCTGTGCTTGCTTTTCGCGGAATCATGGATACAAAATCTTAGGATATATGATGGGGTAGGTAAATAATTGTTGGGGTATATAGATAAAGAGGTACCGTTACTATTTCCAGGGGTATATCCAAGAACACCCAAAATAAAAACTACTCACGAGTCTCTCCAGTCAAGGTGTAATGTATGCGTTGACCAACACTACAAGATTCGCTCTCTGGTTACCGAACAAACAGGTTTGGAACAGTAGGAGAGTCTAGCGAGGCTTGGAAACTGGTTTTGCAAGGCGAAAACTTAGGTGTGGTTTCAGGTTTGGAACATGAACATCATTTCCCTTTTTTGAATTTCTAAAGATATAGATACACCGCCACTTAATTTTTTCGAAGTATCTGTTAGGTTTTTTTTCTTCAATTTTCCCCCAAATTTTAGTATTTTACTAAAGATTAAGTCCATCCATGTCACTGAAATTAGGGTTTTGCAGGAGGAGTTTGGATATCTGGAGGTGTAAGAAACTGACAATTTTCAAGGGTTTTTGGAGTGTGTAGAGGATGGGAAGTGGGGTACCTGTTCAGCATTATAATCTAAGATCAGCAAATCCATACAGTACTTCATTACATGATCTTAATACAGTTGATGGTCATGGAGACATTGATGGTATAGGTGGTGCTGATGCTGTTACTGAAGATAGCTTGGATAATGAAGATGGTTCTAATTCTGTGGTGAGAATTCTGTGTCTTTCTTTATCATTTTTCCCCTGATAATTTTTCTTTTTGATGTATGAAATTTGGAATTGGTAGGATTGCATATCGGATTCATATAAGAATTCGATTAGGATGTATGGGGTTGATGTTGAAGATGATCGGTCAACGTTCGAAACGAGCGAGTCTTCTAGGACAATGGTTGATATGTTGACTACTGATGGTAATTTTGATTCAAAATGACTGCATTATGCTTTTTTTGTTTTGTTTGTTTTTTACCGTCTTAGATGCATTTTGATTAATTTTAGTTATCTGCAAACAGATGTATTACCAATCGAAACTACAAGGGCACGATTTTTACAGGTTATAGTGGATAATTTTATTACGGACCATGTGATTGAGTTACCGGATTCTGAGCATGACTACAGCGTGCAATGTGGGGAAGATAAACAAAACAAGAGGAAATCTGGAGAAGCTCAATATGAAGGTGATCCAAGGTTTGCATTGCCACTGATGTATGTGGCTAATTTGTATGAGAATTTAGTCCATGATGTGAATAGAAGGCTTGCGTCTCTGGATGGAATTCGTGACAGCACTAAGACCATTGGGGTAGCACTTGAAGCAGCTGGTGGTTTGTATAGAAAGCTGGCAAAGAAGTATCCGCGGAAAGGTATTGATTCTAAATTATTGGTATTCAATTCATATTACAGTCCGTATATGGCAGCTGCTTTGGGAGCTTATTTTACCTATTCTATCTCTTAATTTTGTTTTGACTTGTATATTGAAATTTATTCTAGGAACTTATTCTTATAAAAGAAGAGAATTGGCTACTTCTCTTGAAACAAGGGCAAGATTTCCAGAGCTAGTTATAAATGAAGAAAAACGGGTCCGCTTTGTAGTAGTCAATGGTTTAGAGATTGTTGAAAAACCAAATAATATGCCAGTGGAAGATGCAGAGTGGTAAGATGGCACCTTGTCTTTTGACTATGCTTTACTTAAATGATTTGATTCATTCACCTGCTGTTTATCTGCTCAAAAACGATTTCAAGTATCTATTAGTTACTAAGTTTGTTCAAGAAAATCTGTGTTACTATCTTACATATATACTATGTAATCTGTCATAGTTGTTGTTTGTGGTTTTCCTACTATAAATGCATTCTGAATTTAGCACATTTCTTTATGTTTTTTACATATTTTAATATACAGTATGTTCATGAACTATAGGTTCAAACGGTTGACAGGTCGCAGTGAAGTGGCTATCTCTGACCGTGATTATAAATTTTACACTCCCAGACATAAAAACAGGCGAGTGACGTCCAATCCAGTGTCTAATATCCCCGGGCTACCAGTAAGTTTGATGCCCCTATCCTATGTGTGCACTCAATTTCTTTGCCTGCTTCACTTGTGAAAAAAGCTGATTTGTGTTCACTTTCACTGCGCTTTTCAGGCATTCTCTGGCGTGGATAACTCTCCTATGGCATCGTCTCCTGGATTCCGTCCTCTAAGTGACGTAAGAATTTTTATTGAGGTTTATATTCTTACACTATCAGATTTCTTATTCCTGCCCGATGAAGTCAATTTTCAGATGACATCCAAGAGACCAATCACTATAACGTGCATAATTTTACCATACATGGGAATACATAAATGAGCATGAACCACAACTTGATCAGTTTAATTTGTTACTGGAAAATGTAGTCCGCGTGTTTGAACTTCTCATAGTTGCATCTTTTGATATGTAATTATTTTAAGGTCGAAAGGTGGATTATTTTGTTTTACTTGTCTGCAGCCTCAAAATCAGCAGCAGTCTCAGGTGAAACATCACATCCAACCTCTGTCACTTCAACCACAGTTTCATCACTTGCATCAAACTCACCACCAAACCATGCACCAGAATCAACATGCATCTCACTTCTCTCATGCGCATCAGTGTTCTCCTACTCATATGCCTGAGATTTCTCATTCACACCAACTGCCATCGGTTTCACAACACATGTCTTGTTTGCAATCCCTGACAGGCAACCACATGGGAGGACGTATGCATGTGCTGGTAAGTATATATTTGAAATCCCTGCGAGATGTGGTGGCTGGAATACCATTGAGTATCACTTCTTTTAACCATTATTGACCTGCACATGTGCCATTTATGTTGCAGCACACAACCCCTGCCAAGTACTGTGATGAATGTGGGGCACCATATTTGAGAGAATCCTCCAAGTTTTGTTCAGAATGTGGTGTTAAGAGGTTAGGAACCTGATATCGTTACAATGTTAGTTCATTTCTTTTTCTTCTATATTGCAGAAAAGAGGACAATGTAATTTTGATAATCCTCCTCAGCGCTGTTAATCTATTTTAGACTAGTTGTTACGGCACGAAAATGAAGTGTACATGCCTCTTCTTAAGCTTCTTTCTGGTTGATGCGATTTGTTTCAGAGATTTTTCATAGGTTCTTCTATGATTCTTCCAGCCTGTTTGCTTGGGAGAATCAAAGTATCTGGTTAAGCTAAGGTAATCCAATTCTGCAACAGGACTTTAACCCCTGCACTATAGAACTCAAACACCAATTTACTGAAAACAGGAAAATTCAAATTTCACAGTACTCCCTCGGGTTTTCTAGCTGGTAATTCCATTACCAGTCTTGATTGATGAGGCAAACAAAATTAACTTCTCTGAGCATTAAGCACATTCTACTCTCTATACACTGTAGCCTACCTTTGTAAAATTCAAGTACCCTTGTTTTCATGTTTTTTTAAGCAACTAAGAACCAATCCCATAATAGAAGAGGTCCCAAACAGAGAATTCAGCAGGAAAATGGCTCAGTCAACCACCTTTAGAGATCCTGCCGATCCAAATTGAAACTTTGCTAATTTATTTTGTGGTTCAAAAATTATTTTTGAATAGTAAGATTAGATAAAAAAAATTAAGGTGGTAAAATTACCGGGTGATAATGATACTAGAGTTTGAAACTCGCTGGGCACCAAATTTTCTGCCGATCAAAATAAAATAAAATAAAAGATTTTGAGGGTGTCCAACCAATCATGCACCTAACTCGTATATCTCAGAATTAGATGGGCAAGTCCTGAGTCAGACACCAAAGAAATAAAAAGAGTTAGTGTATGAGTCGAGTCAGGCAACAGAGAAATGAAAAAATACAAACGATTTAACATTTAAGACTCAGTACGAGTCGAATCAAATCCAGATCTCTGGTAGTAACGTGTAAGCACATAACCAGATGGAGTACAGTAGCTAATTAAGCAACACAGTACAATATCACCATTTCCTCCGTCCTTGAAGTTCAACATTAGCGCTTGGTAGTTTTTATTTTAATTTTATTGGGTTTAAAAATAATTAATTTTTTTACTATATAATATTAATGTTCATACTAATAACCACTATCATTATGATTGTTAAGAAATTATTTTACTTAACAATTAAGTAATTATTTAATATTTGTTTTTATTTTTACTGTTGACAAATTAAGTAATTATTCAAGCAAAAAATGAAACTAAAATTAAGTAATTATTTAATATTTGTTTTTATTTCTACTGTTGACAAATTAAATAAATGGTATATAAAATAGTTCGAAATAATAAAAAATTGATTGTATAAGAAATAGTAAGAAATTGATTGTATATAAATTTAAGGGTAACTTTTGTCATTTATAAAATAAAGTAGGGATAAAAAAGATAAATCAAGCATTAAATTTATGTTTTTAATGCCAACTTATCTTTTAGGCTTTTAAAGCTCCTCTAAAAATTTTTAAAAATCGAGGAATTTGAAATCTTTGGATAAAAAGACTTTAGTAAAGCGCCACGTCTGAGTCTGTCTGTTCCCAATGATGAAACCAAAACCCAGAGAGAAATCTCTGAGTCGTTGCCCTAGCCATGGCAACAACAACAACAACAAGAAGAAGAACAATCTCAAATTAAAATTACTCGAACAAGATTTTATTGACTTTCAATCTTAAAAAACCTAGATGGATTTTCATCTTCACGAGCTCAACAACCAGAGCTCAAATCAGATTCTTCAACTGGTTCTAATCAAGGGAGGAAGTGGCTTGTTCATCTTTTATCAGTTGTTAATGATCAGAAACTTCCTTCGAGCTTCTTGGTAACGCAATCAGGTAATCATTTTTTTTTTTTTTTTTTATACGAGTAGTTCAATTTTTTTTAGTTCAAATTTGAAATGAAAATTTTGGAAAGCCACATTCGCTAGCAATTGCAGAGCATGATGAGTACACGATTTCTATGTCTAATTTTGGTATTTTTTAATTATTCGATTTTTTAGGAAAAATAAATATTTTTTTTTGGCACTTCGATTATATTGAGAAGCTACGTTTATTTAGGGAAGCTAAAGAATTTTCCAGAAATTTCCAGAGTTTTCTAGAGTTTTTTTCTCTTCAAGAGTCTCATAATTTTAGGAATCACTTGCTTATCAAGTTATCGTATTTTCAAGCTATAAATACGATACGAGAAATCAATGATCACACACAGGCTCCAAACTCTAATTGGTTTTTCTCTTATCACCATCTTCTATCTTTAGTTTTCTTCTTCAATCACAACAATGGCGGATACCGAGACGTTTGCTTTCCAAGCTGAGATCAACCAGCTTCTCAGTTTGATCATCAATACTTTCTACTCTAACAAGGAGATCTTTCTCAGGGAGCTGATCAGTAACTCGTCAGATGCCTTGGACAAGATCAGATTTGAGGGTTTGACTGATAAGACCAAGCTTGATTCTCAGCCTGAGCTCTTTATTCACGTCATCCCTGACAAAGCCAACAACACACTTACCCTAGTTGATAGTGGTATTGGTATGACCAAGTCAGATTTGGTGAACAACCTTGGTACCATTGCAAGGTCTGGAACTAAAGAATTCATGGAAGCTTTGGCTGCTGGTGCTGATGTTAGCATGATTGGGCAATTTGGTGTTGGTTTCTATTCTGCATACCTTGTAGCTGATAAGGTTATTGTTACCACCAAGCACAATGATGATGAGCAGTATGTTTGGGAATCACAGGCTGGAGGGTCTTTCACTGTTACCAGGGATACTTCTGGTGAGGTTCTTGGTAGGGGTACTAAGATCACCCTTCATCTCAAGGATGATCAGCTTGAGTACCTTGAGGAGCGCAAGTTGAAGGATTTGGTCAAGAAGCATTCTGAGTTCATCAGCTATCCAATCTCTTTGTGGACAGAGAAAACCACTGAGAAGGAAATCTCAGACGACGACGACGAGGATGAGGAGATGAAAGATGAAGAGGGAAAGGTAGAGGAGGTTGATGAAGAAAAGGAGAAGGCGGAGAAGAAAAAGAAGACTATCAAGGAAGTATCCCATGAATGGGAAGTGATGAACAAGCAAAAGCCTATCTGGATGAGGAAGCCAGATGAGATCACAAAGGACGAGTACGCTGCCTTCTACAAGAGTCTCACCAATGATTGGGAGGAGCATTTGGCTGTGAAGCACTTTGAAGTTGAAGGGCAGCTTGAGTTTAAGGCAGTTCTCTTTGTTCCCAAGAGAGCCCCATTCGATCTCTTCGACACAAAGAAGAAGCCCAACAACATCAAATTGTACGTTCGTCGTGTGTTCATCATGGACAACTGTGAGGATCTCATTCCTGAGTACCTCAGCTTTGTTAAGGGTATTGTTGATTCAGAGGACCTTCCCCTTAACATTTCTAGGGAGATGTTGCAGCAGAACAAGATCCTTAAGGTCATCCGCAAGAACTTGGTGAAGAAGTGCCTTGAGCTCTTCTTTGAGATCGCTGAGAACAAAGAAGATTATACCAAGTTCTACGAAGCCTTCTCCAAGAATCTGAAGCTTGGAATCCATGAGGATTCCACCAACAAGTCAAAGATTGCTGATTTGCTTCGATACCACTCAACCAAGAGTGGTGATGAGATGACCAGTTTGAAAGACTACGTGACCAGAATGAAGGAGGGTCAGAATGACATCTTCTACATCACTGGTGAGAGCAAGAAGGCAGTTGAGAACTCTCCTTTCCTCGAGAGGTTGAAGAAGAAGGGTTATGAAGTCCTTTACATGGTCGATGCTATTGATGAGTATGCTGTTGGTCAGTTGAAGGATTACGAGGGAAAGAAACTTGTATCTGCCACCAAGGAGGGATTGAAGTTGGAGGAAAGTGAGGATGAAAAGAAGAAGGCCGAGACATTGAAGGAGAAGTTTGAGGGTCTATGCAAGGTGATTAAGGAAGTGTTGGGTGACAGAGTTGAGAAGGTTGTTGTCTCTGAGCGTGTTGTTGAATCTCCCTGTGTTTTGGTTACTGGAGAGTATGGCTGGACTGCGAACATGGAGAGAATCATGAAGGCACAAGCTTTGAGGGATTCAAGCACGGCTGGATACATGGCCAGCAAGAAGACGATGGAGATCAACCCTGAAAACTCAATCATGGAGGAGCTCAGGAAGAGGGCTGATGCTGACAAGAATGACAGGTCTGTGAAGGATTTGGTTCTCCTGTTGTTTGAGACTGCTCTTCTTACATCTGGTTTCAGTCTCGAGGAGCCAACTACCTTCGGCAACAGAATCCACAGGATGTTGAAGTTGGGTTTGAGCATTGATGAAGAGAGTGCTGACACCGAAGTTGATGTAGAGATGCCTGAACTTGTTGAAGATGCTGCTGAGGGCAGCAACATGGAGGAGGTCGACTAAGCCCTTGGTAGATTGCTTTGAGTACTGGCACTTTCTCTTGAACAGAATTAGCTTTCTCTTCTGTTTTTTGTTTTTTTCCCTTTTCTGCTTTAGACAGTTAGTTTGAGGGTACTTCTCTTTTTGGCTGCCCTGGATATTTTCTTTACATTACCTGTTCTGCTTAGTTTCCTACGGAACTGTCTATGTTTCATTTTATTTTTTTGGCATGTCCTGGCAGTCCTGCTGCCTCTTTTATCTATCTTTATTTTTTTGGTATATCCAGGCCTCTTTTATTATCTGGTTTTCAAGTTTGGCCAGAAAAAGAACTTGTCTAGTTCCCTAAAAAAACATAACTTTTCTGAATATAAATCCTAATACCTGCAAGTTGTGGCGCCATTTATATGTGAATTTCCGTTGAACAAATATAAGATTATTTCGTAACTCAGATCCATAAAAATACCAAGTATAGTCCAAAGTCCAACTTTGCCTGCGGATTAAAGCCTGAGCTTCTTTAGCGTGTGCACTATACATCAGGAAAAAAGGGTACAAAAGGTTTGAACCACCAACCGAGGGGAAAGAGTTCTTTCTTTCATGTGCATTATGGTGGCTGGCTTTCGCAGGCTCTGGAAAGAGTAAAGCACGAAGATAAATAAAAAAAGCGTTGCGCCTTCGTCGAGAGATTGTCAGGAATCTGAATTGCCCATCTAGGACAAAGAAGCATGCGACATTGAACTACCAGCGTCTTTTCTGATATATCTCTAACAGTGTTATAGTCTCACTTGTATGCTAATTACAAGTTTTCGCTGAATTCAAGGTGGGGCAAATGTACTGCTGAAACCGCGTACACCACAAAAGAGTATCTGTATAGTTGTCTCTGTTGGGCACAGCAAGTGTTAGTTTGATACCACAAAGTTGAGTATTTGGTTTGCGTTTCACAACTTTCCCGACTTCCTGTAAAGTGTATGTATCTGGAAATGTAAATCAGAATAAGCCTCTCTCTGTAAGTTGTTTGGCAATGCATTCCATAAGAACTTTTCACCTCTGGAAGAGAGAAAATTGTGAATTCCCACTGAACAGATATAGGGATATTTCTCAACCTGTCCTGCATGCAACAGGGGTTTGTGCAACCACAGAACCTTTGCTTGCAGGTTGAAGCCGCAATGTTGTACTTCTTGCAAGGTGAAGCATCTAATTAAGCTAATTCAATTACAAGGTAATCCAATTTTGCAACAGAACTTTAATACCCCTGCGGCCCTGCACTTTAGAACTCAAACAGTTAACCAATCTACTGTAGAACAGGAACTTTCAGCATTCATTTGATTACATCCAAAAACAACTTCATGTTACTGTTACAACGTAACAAGAGCACATACATTATTATTAGTCATCTCCAAATGCAACCTATTATATTAACTGCAATACAATCAACAAATCTCCAATATGAGAACCACCACTTCTCTTTTCTTAGAAGCAAAAAAAACAATAGACCCCAAAATCCAACTAGAAACCCCAGAGCAATAACACCATAACACAATATTTTCTCCTTTGCATCCTCTTGATCATTTTCGCTTGTATTGTAAGTATTACTAGTTCTGGTAACCTGATCACCATCACAAAGTTTCTTGGTTGGTACACCACACAGCAAATCATTTCCAACAAAGGCCGAACCACCACCACCACTCAATGTGTCAAAATGGTTACCTCTTGGAATCCTGCCACTCAACTCATTATAAGATAAGTTTAGAACCGCAAGAAAATCGAGCGACGTTAAAGATTGCGGGATATGTCCAGACAGTCTATTGAAACTTAAATCCAAAGACTCTAAACTAGACATGTTTCCTACACTCCCAGGGATACCGTCCAAGAAATCATTATGAGACAAATTAAGAGTTGCAAGTCTTTTTAACAAGCCTATCTCTATTGGAATGCTTCCATCAAGCATGTTGCAAGACAAATCAATTCCTGAGCTATAGCTGTATAACTTTTCGAATTGTACCGTAATCCCTTTGATGACCATCTCCAACTGAATATCATGGCCAAAGTAGAAATCAGAAGAAATGCTTGTTGAATCCCTCCAGTATTTTCCAGATATTTTAGGAATATGGCCTGAGAAACTGTTTTGTGATAAATCTAATATTTGGAGTTGTTCCAAATGATTAATCTCTTGAGGGATTGACCCATTGAACTTATTGGACCTCAAAGAAAGAATGCTTAAACTGAGAAGCGAACCAAAAGCAACCGGTATACTGCCTTCAAAATGGTTATTTGCTAAGTTGAGAACTCTCAAGTCTTGGAGCTTACTGATGAGGTTAAGAGGAGCACCATCTAGATTGTTGTCATTTAGTTGAAGATATGACAATGATTTTTGTTGCTCAAGTTCACTTGGAACATTTCCACTGAGATTGTTTGTGCCGAGGTTCAGAGATACTAGCTCCGTGCAGTACCCTATACTTGTAGGTATAGTCCCTGACAATTTGTTATTTGAGAGGTCGATATTTGTAGGATTAGGCGTGCATAAAGAATATGGAATTGAACCTGAAAATTTGTTGTTGGAGAGGTCGATAAATTTCGGATTGCCTCCTGAATCTTTAGAAAACATAGAAAATGGGATAGGACCAGAAAATTCATTCCCATCTAGATTAAGGAAATAAAAACTAGAAAGTCTTTTTCCACCTTCCACAGAGATTTCACCACTCAACTTATTATCTGACAAATCAAAAGCAGCAGATATACCGCTGAAAGCTTGAGGTGGAAGCGGCATGCGACCATGAAGTTTGTTGGTCGAGAAATTGAAAAGACTTGCAATTTGGAGTCAGGGATCACCCCCTGTAGATGATTATCAGACAAATCCAGAAAGCCAAGATTCCTCATTTCACAAATGAAATTTGGAAATACTCCTTTTATATTGCATGATCGCAAAGCCAAAAGCTCTAGCTTAAATTTAGAGTACAAATGGAAGCGTTGATCTATAACTACTGTCAACCTATTCGGGCTTAGCTCTAGCTGGTTTAGGTCTAAATTGTTAATGAGATTGATCAATGAAACATTGCCCTCAATAGAGTTTTTAGAAACACTAAACACAGTAAGATTTTTGAGGTTTGTAATGCAACTTGGTACGGTTCCTGTTATGTTATTATCATATAAATAAAGTTCTTGAAGAGAAAAGATCTTACAGATTGATTTCGGTATACGACCTGTAATGTTATTACCAGAAAGCACGAGAGACTGCAATCTAGAAAGATTAGAGATCGAAGAAGGTAGAGACCCTTGTATTGAACAACCATGAGCAGAAAGACTGACCAACAATGGCGCGTTTGAAATTAAACTTGGAACTGATCCACTTACTAATAGACTTTATATTATCCTCTTACCTTATTAAGCTTTAGGAGATTATCTCCATTGACTTGGGTTGTAAACACAAAAGATATTATTATGGTTTTATATATATTCTAGCCAAGAGGAACATTTCTCCTCAAGGAAATTATCATCAAATCCAAGACTTACGTTTGTATATTGTATGGAAGGTGTACGAAGTTCAGGCCATTGATGTTGGAGCATTCTAGTTAGATAAGGATGAAGATTAGGATTAAAACTCACATCAAGCTCTGTAAGTTGAGGAAGTCGTGGAACTGAACCTTTTAGTCCACAATAAGACAAGTCAAGAACAGAAAGTGATGTTAAATTCGCCATTTGTAGTGGGATTTCGGAAGTGAGTTTACGGTTGAAACTCATTTTGAGAGAGGATAGACGAGAAAGATTGTGAAAATTATTGATGGGAAAATTCGTAGTAGATATAGAGCAATGAGAAATATCAAGATACTTTAGATTGGAAAGATATGATATGTGTTCAGCAAATTCTTTTTGAGAAGATGTTGCCTTAGATAGATCATTACCACTCAGCTTTAAGACCTGTAAATTTACTAACCCTCTCAACCATTTTGTAGATGATGATTCTAGGGAAGAGGGAGTATCATCATCATCATCAACGTCATTTGTATCTGTATTTATATAAAAGAGGAAATCATCAGAGCCATCTCTCGTGCGAGATAAATCAAGATAACGTAGAGACGTTAGGTTGTTGAATTGTGTTGAAATCGATGCCGAAAAGTTTGAGTAGGAGAGATCAAGATGAGCAAGTTTGCTGAGACTAGAAAGCTGAAGTGAGATTTGTGATTCCTGAAAATCGTTGAAGGCGAGATCAAGATACTCTAGACGTGTGATATTGAAAAGGGATGAAGGGATTTTTCCCCGTATCTATGTTGTAAAAGGCGTGCGCCTTTGGCGCTTAAGCCCCAAAGGCCCACTAGGCGTTGGACCAGCGCCTAGCAAAAAAAGGTGCCAAGGCGAGGCGATACAACCAAAAAAATTTTATTTAAATTTTTTTTGGGCGCCTTTGGCGCCTAGTGAGCGCTTAAGCCCTAGGCCAGGCCAAGCGATGGGCTTGGCGCCTCGCCTCGCCTAGCGCATTTTACAATATAGCCCCGTATTGCAGTATTACGTACTGGCTTACTAGATGGATCTTCGAGGTATTGAATTTCATGGTCTGTGTTTCTAAGGTTGATGGAGATGATATGGAAAGAGATATTTGAACATCTAATGCCTTGCCAATTACAACAGTTTTTGTGTTGGATACCTTTCTGCCATGAAGACAGACGATTTGATGGGTTTTCCAACGAGGATTTGAAATCTAAGAGAGCTATTCTTTCAAGTTCATGGCATCCATAAGTAGCTAGTTGGAATTGAGCCAGGATCAGTAAAAACAAGATGAGAAGAAGAGGACCATGAAATGATAATTTTTGGCGGTAACTCTTACTGGATGAATTCATGGCTAACTAATAGTAGTACTAACTTGGCTTCTATCATATCATAATATCATTTATTATTTCTTTCTTCCAAGGTTGGAATTTAACATTAGTCTTAATCGAGCTTTCAACATTTAGACTATTATTTAGCTTTCATTTCCATGTTTACATATTCAGTCAGTCGCCGGTTGTCCCCTGAGTCCTAGGAGGATATAAATAATGAAATTAATTAAGAATTTGTGGATTATCATATCATATAAAGACTCGGTGGAGATGGTGACATCTTTTGAACTCAATTGATGAAAGTTACATGTTTCAATGTAATCGTGGTCATTGACTAGAGAACAATGCGACTTTGGTTAGGATCTATGAGATATTTGTAATAGGGGTACCAAAATGATTAAGGGGTGTACCAAATCTCATATAATACAAAATGTTATTGGTAAGAAATTGGTACTCACTAAAAGCAAACTGGTACCCCAACATCCATGTGGATCTATTGAACTTTCGTATTTGGGCTGTTAAAACTTTCATTTCAATGGATAAAAGGCAATGATGTTCATTTTTCTTTAAGTAGGTGCCTTTATCTCAATTTTTTTTCTTTCTTTCTTTTTGATAATAGCTCCATTTTCATTAATAGCTTTCAAAGATTACACAAGGACGAAGATGAAGTACATCAAGAACCATAGAGTAACAAGTAACACCATAATGTGTTAGTACATAGTTAAATATTTCAACAAGAGAAAGAGAAGAAATACTAAGTAACAAGCATGAAAAAACCAATTAGATCGGGAGAGGATGGTCTTTGGAGATTAAATCTGACAATTGTTTGATTGTCTTCTTCTTTAGTAAGATGAGCTCCTTTGAAAGAGGAGAAATTTGCTGCAACAATTGACTGGAAAACAGTAGAATCTGGTGACCGGAATACATCATCAATCTTCAAAACCCAGGAACCAAATGAGAGAAAGCCATTAATGGCAAAGAGGGGCGCTATAAAATCGCATATATAAGCTCTAGAACAGAGCAAATAAACTACCGGAAACCGGCAGGAATAAATAAAAACCCTAAAAAACATCTGAAACATTATCTATTCTACTTTAACTAATTAAAACTAGGAAATGATGAGCACGAAAGTGCGACGCATTTTCACCCATAAATACATTAGCTGAGACTCATTTTATCACTAATAAACTTGTTTGTAGGTGTTTTTGTGAAATAAGCTCTTATGGAGAAAGTTGGTCGAAAAGTGGTTTTTGTACCCAGGAGGACACATGTTATTCGGACTCTCGGTTTTGGATAAGGGGCACCCAATTACTAAGGGGCACCCTAATTGCTATTCGCACCCGGATTGGATAAGGGCAGTCATCTTCTTCATTTGAAATTCAAATTTTGGCGGGAAAATGGGTGCGAATTAGGGTTGAAGATTTGGAGGTGTTTGATTGAGACTAAATGGTGAAATCAAATGGGTTTATTCTAGAGCCTAAAAGAGAGATGGTACTGTGATCTGATTCGGTTAAATTTGGCCGGATAATCACCGATTGATGAAAATAGAAAAATAACTTTTAGCGGAAATATACTTTCAATCTGCGTAAATTCCAAAGATTAGTTTCATTGCGTTTTAATAGGATATTTTGGTTGGTTTTGGATTGAGAGTGACATGTCATGCCTAAACAGGGAAGGTGACGTGTTTGAGCAACAAAAATAAAGACCAAATATCCTCGAATTTGTTAAACAGGGAGATGTTCTTCACAAACGGCGAGATTTATGGAAAAGATTTGGAAGATATTCCATGAGATTTGTTCACTGGATTTGATTAGAATTGACCTGTTTTCACTAAACAGGGGTGGTAATTGAATTGAAATCAAAAGAGGAAGGATATTTTATCGTTTGGAAGATAATCAGGGCAAGTATTTTTCAAGATTCTGTTTGTGTGATTTCACAAGATATGTGCTGATTTGGAGGAGATTTGTTCTGCGTTGATTAGAAGAGTTTGGAAAGATTTTCGAGCAAGAAAGAAGACGCGTAAAAATCAAACCAAGAGATAAAAAGGGAAATAATATCTCGGGATGTTGCACAGGAGTGAAGAGAGGATATTTCGCATTAAACTCAATAGATTCGGGAGCTGTTGCGTATATAAAGTGTTGTTTGGGGTCATAGAAGGGATATCGAGTGACTGGGGAGGCTACAGAGTCGAGAGAATTGTCAGAGAGTAATCTGCAGCAGCAGCAGCAGAAAAAATAGTGAAGAACGTGAAGAACAGACTTACAAAGACAGTCGTAAAACAATTTTCGTTTATGCGTAAGAGATAAGACTGTCATCCTGCGACAGTTCTGTAGGATCAGAATATCGCGACATCAATACTTCACGAGGTTAATAAATGACGACATTGCGATGGAGTCGCAGGGAAGTAAAATAAATGACGCAATGAATGACGACAGCCTGAACACGAGTAAGATATGAAAATATGGCGAAATTTAATAGTGTCGCGAGATTACATACTTGAACGCTCGCGATATGTCGCAAGCCATTCCCGAAAATAAAGGACAGCTTAGCTGTCATCCACTGTATACTACCCTATATAAAGGGTTGAGTAAGTCTGTTGAGGGAGAGTTCTTTTTGAAGTGTTAAGCAAGTTTTGAGGAGAGAGAAAGTTCCAGAGTGATTGTAATTCTTTAACTCATTTCTATTTCATATTGTAAAGATTCAAGTATTCAATTAATAGAAATCATAATCATTGATCTTAAAATGACTTAATTGTGTAAATTCTAGTGAGGGGTGTAGTGCAGGATTTCCTGCAACTACATAATGGCGCTAGAAACAGGGACTGAGTAGAGATTAACCTTGTGAATTGAAAGAATCAGGAGTAACAAGAAAGAAATTTCGCATAATTTTCAACAACTTACTAAAATTGAGAAATGGCTAGAAGAAGGAATGCATCAGAACAACCAACAATTGTAAGAAGAAGTGGAAGATTAGCTAGAGAAAGGAGAAATGAAGTAGGTGAACCATCAAGAACAAACGCAAGAGATAGAGAAGAAGGTCAAAATCAACCACCAGTTCAACCAAAGACCGAATAGAGTAATAGATTATGATAGGGTAAGTGTGCATACATGGAGATCAGATTCTATGGAAGAAAGAGAAGAAGTGCAACAATTGATAAATAATGGACAAGAGGAGAGAAATCGAGAAGAGATGGGAGAAACAATTCATATAAATGAAGAAGTCGCAGCATTAGAAGCATTGAGACAAACAATACATGAAGAAAGGCGATTAGAAGAGGAAGAACGTGCAAATTTAACAAGGCAACATGAATTAAGAATGGAAAACATGAGGTTACAGAGTAGAAGGTCGAGAAGTAATACCAGGTCAAGATCAAGGTCGGATAGAGAAGATATGAGGAGAACATTACCTGTAGAAAATGTTAATGAAGGAGATCTCGAAAGAGAACCAAATCTCGGTGAAGGGTATTGCGAGAGAAGAGAAGTAGAAGAAGATCGTTATATTCCACACCCTGAGATTCTACAGAATGGCCAAGATGACGGAAATCAAGAAAATGGACAGCGACAAGTGCGGAATAATCCTATTGGTGGAGAAAATCAGGAAGAAGGAAGAAGAATACTGTATGGGAGATAAACACAGAGGAAACAAAAGGAGATTGAAGATGACATCGAAAAACATTATATTGAACAAACGCGTCTAGCTTGCGAAAGGGAAAGATTAAGAGTAGAAATGGAAGAACGGGAATTGGAGGAAGCAATTCGGCAGAACAATCATGACAATCGAGAAAGAAGGCGCGAGCAAAATCGCAATAATGGAAATATCAATGAAGAATATGAAAGAATACAAAGGAGAACTGATAGACAACCAAGAAGAGAAAATGATAGATACAATGGTGTGCGAATTCATGAACGAGATGAAGGAGAAAGTCGCAGAGAAAGAAGAGAAGAAAATGATGAACAAGAAAATCAAGGTAGACATGAACGCAGAAGGAGAGAGGCAGAGCTAAAAAGACCAATAAATTCGAACCCTTATGTAAATGAACAAATCTTAAGAGAGTTGGCAGAGATGAGAGGAATGTTGAACAATAGGAGAGGAGGAGGAAGAAGACAATTGGATGAGGCCATCGAAGAAGCTGCGAAAACCCCCTTTACACTAGAGGTGCAGTTAGGAGGAATACCCCCAAAATGCAATTTACCCGAATTAACCAGCATTTTTGATGGGACAACTTGCGCAATACAACACATTAAAGCGTATGTGAGATGTATGCTACAGTGGGAAAATCATGACGCCATATTGTGCAAATATTTCGCATCAAGTTTAACAGGAGAAGCACTGAAATGGTTTGAGGGTTTACCAAGAAACACAATCACGTCATTCAACCATTTACAAGCTATATTCTTAGGAGCATATATAAGTAACAACTCCTCGCGACCGGGGAATTGAAGATGTATTTGGGCTGAAACAAAGAGTCGGCGAAAGTTTAAGACACTTAACTTTGAGGTGGAAGACAATGTGTAGCGAGATGGCTGGACGAGTGGATGAAAGATATCTTATTTTATCATTCATAAACGCTATGTTCGCAACTAATTTGTTATATATTCAAATCTTTAGAGTCAAGAATACAATTACAATGACTGAGTTGCGAGAATTTCAGGAGGAATATATTGCTCTAGAGGAAAGGCAAAACGAGATGGAATCATACCCAGTTGCGAATACAAATTCAAACGCTGCGAATGCAAGCTTATTACCCAAGTTGATAAACACAGTAGCGATCACTTCGCAAGGGCAACAAGAAAAGATAATAGATGATGGACAGCCAAAGATAGTAGCTATGGGAAGCCGTGATCAGGAAGAGTTTGAAAGAGAAAGGAACTACTACAGCCGTGGTGGCAATAACAAAATTCAAAGACTGGATCATCCGCAAGAAACTTATGGAGGTCGAAGGTAGAATTATCATGGAGGACAGCGAAGTCACAGAGTAGTATGGGAGGAAATCAAAATGCCACCATTAAATACTAGTGTGGAAAAAATATGGGAAGTTATACTCTTGATGGAAAACATACCTGCACCATGGAACATGGGGAATGAGCCACCACCAAGTGATAGAAGTCATGAGTTCTGTTCTTACCACCGCTTTCATGGACACTTAACAAATGACTGAGAAATATAAAAGAATCATCCTCGAGAATGATTGACCAAGGAAAGCTCGGTCATTTTCTAAAAAGTGAAGAGAAGGTTCAACCGTTACCACCACCGCTAGGAAATGCACTGAACAAATTCAAGAAAGGGAAAGAAACATTCGTAATAGAAGTTGGATCGAAAACTAAAAATTTGTTTTGCAACTCCATTGTACATTCATAGAACAATTGAAGATTTTCATGATAATGTTCTCAGTAGGGTTTTCGCGAGGGATGATGATAATAAAGAAGTGATGAACATCGCGAAGACATCGCAGTTAAAAGGATGGCAAATGCAGATTATTTCTTTCACCGCAGAAGAAATTCTTGAAGGCAGAGAGACGCATGATAGCCCATTGGTTGTAAAATTGGAAATTAATCCAAAACCTGTAGATGGCGAAGATGATGAGGCAGAAAATTCTGGCGATCAATAGAATCTTAATTGATACGGGAAGCTCGGTGAACATTCTTTTTTTACCATACTTACAAGACTATGGGGGGAAGGATGAAGAATTGATACCTTCGACATATAAAATATATGGTTTCAATGGTACATCGAATAAGCCTAAAGGAGAAGTTCATATGAGAATACCCTTGCAAGGATTATCAACTGAAATTTTGTTCTGTGTAGTCGATGTGGAGTCCCCCTATAATGCATTAATTGGAAGGCCATGGTTGCACGAAATCCTGGGCGTGGCGTCGACTTATCATCAGTGTATAAAATTCCCTCATCCTAGCGGTGTTGGAATTATAAAGGGAGACTGGATGGAAGGACAAAAATGCTATGAGATTGATGTAGAGAGTTGCGAGGAAAGAGTTGCAAAAGAAAGGGTTTGGAAGCAAAATATAAAAGATGAACAAAGAAGAGAAAGGTTGATGGTGGATACCATAGATACAAGAGGTGAAGATACATTGCGAAGCAAGTGCATGAAAACAGTTGAAAATTATGATGAAAAGGAATCATTAAGAGACTTGAATGGTGCAGAGGCAGAGAGCAGCAGGAGCAAAAAGTGTAAGAAATGAATAAACACTAATTGAAGAAGAAATACGCGAGAATCTCGCCATCAAGAATGTATGAAAATCTGATTGAAGAATTGAAAAACAAAAAATGAATAAAATAGAGCAAGATTGTGCGATAGCTTCACAAACAAAATAACAAGAGAAAACCGAAAATGAATGATTGAATGAATTAACAAAAATGAAAGAGTGAGTGGGACGAACCTTTATGGCGTACACCCTAGTTCGCGAATGATACTTCGCAAGAGGCAAATGTAAGACCTAAAGTGCGTCATATAAGGGGTATCTCTTGACATGGCTCGATGAAAAGGTTACACCGCTCTTGGAACCCGAGTCATGGAGATTTGGGGCCCATGAAAGCCTATCCGGGAGAGATACCTTGGATTTCCAACTATATATATAAGGTTATACCTCGATTGGACGCCCGAGGGTCTCTTCCAAGGAGTCGAGTGTATGCTCAAGGCGCAAGGGTACACGGTTGAGCCAAGAGTGCCAGGGCATTTGAAGTGTCTTGGCCATTCTTGGCAAGTCTTGGCATATGTTGCACTCGGCCCGAAGAAAACTCCACTTAGGGTGCAGTCTCGTAACCATAAACCATATAGGTATAAGGGATAAGAGGCTGCGAAAACAACTGGTTGTTGTTAAGACCGGATGGGAGGAGCTAGTCTTGTATGGCCGATGTACGCCTCCTTGAAGGGGCAACCAAGGAGATGATAAGGGCGGCACCCTCCATTAGGGAGCTGATAAGTGTCACAAGACGGCAATGTCATGGGGCTTTATATTCGCAAGAACATTTATTCATATTGTCGCAAATGAAATATCCTGCAGAGGCAAAAATACTAAAGAAATGATAAGACAAGATCAATGGGTCATTACATAAAAGTGTAAGGACGTCCTGCGATCTTGTCGCAAGACGTCAATGTCATGGGATTTTATGTTCGCAAGAATATTTAGACCTGTCATATTGATGCAAAATGAGGGGTGGCAAAATAAGACCTTTAACTAGGAAGGCAAAATAAGACCACACAAAAACAATGATAAGACAAGATCAATGGGTCATTACATGAAAATGTAAAGACGTCCTGCGATTTTGTCGCAATGATGAATTCCAACATAAATGATGTTAAAATAACACAAGAAATCGAGTAAGCAAACAAGCTTGCGAGTACGATTATATTTCTTCATTTATCTGAGAAGAATCGGCAACGGCAGTTGCGAAATTAAGAAGTATCATTACTTAAAGATTATCGACTCGATTTATCTCATATGAAAATAAAATAACAGAGGCAAGTATGGGAATGATTAGAATAAAAATTTGTTATTTATTTTCATATGATAGATTTGATGAAGAGATTACAAAATGGAAGGCTAGAAGGATAGATGTACAAATATCGCAAGAAGAGAAAGAAAAATGGCACAATCTAGCAACTTATTCTTCTTCATTGATTCTTTATCGATTCTTCTTCTTCGCTTGCATCACTATCAGAGACATCTGAGCAAGGCATATTATCAGTAATTTCATCGAGAAGACAAGGATATGAAGAAAGAGCAATGTTGTGATCATTGCAAATTTGTTCAATAGTTTGGTTGCGAAAACGAACAACATCATTATTGAAATTCGCCATAGTAGTCTGTAATTGCTTCTTCATCTTAGAATATTTGTCATTGCGAAGAGAGAAGTTTTTGGCAAGCTGTGCTTTCTCAGATTCAAGTTCTTTGATTCTAGTTTGAAACCTCTTCTCAGATTCTGCGAACAAACGACAATGAGTTAGCAGCTTAATAACAATTTAAGTAAAAAAGAAGCGGAAAAATAATGAAGAATAGTAAAACAACCTTCTCTGTCAGGAAATCATATCTTTAACCAAGGCATTATGCTCGGCATGAAGACTGACGTTAACACCTAAGTTATTTCTGGCATTATCTAGAACCTTCGCGGCCCAAGCGAATTCATCATCATTATTTATAACAAGAAGTGAACGAATTTGATTTTCTCGCTCATTAAGAATGGCATTTTGGCGAAGGGATTCATCTCGTTCAATTTGGACTTCAAGAATAGTTTTTTGGAATTTTGCTAATGCTTGTGCACCTTGATTAGCAATGCGATCCTTATCATCTATGAGGCTGCTAATCTTTTTCCTTAGAATACTATTACTCTCCTGGGAGTCAAGATATAAACGTTTAAATCGGTTGGCTAAACCTAAACTAGATCTATGTTCAATTTCTAAAAGATGAAATTTGGTTCGAAGTTCATTTAATGAGAGAGAATTAGTCTTGTTTGAAGAACCACTTAAAGATTCATTGAAATGAGGGAGAAGAGCATCGTCATCCATAGGTTCAGGGAATGAATGGAGAAGGATGGCTTAGTCAGAAAGATTATAAATGTCTGCGAAAATAACAAGTCAGGAAAGGGAAAATAAACAGCAAAGTAGAAATAGAGAAAGAAAGAAGGTGTTATACCATAAAGTTGCTGATTAACACTTTGAAGTGTAGATATTTTGTCTTTACGGGAAGAAGACTCAACTTCCATTGTTGAATTTTAGCATCCTTCTTCCGAGATGTCGCAACTTCAATTTCTAGCTCTTTGTTCTTCTCCTTAAGTTGAAGATTTTTCTTCTCAAGATTGTTGCGCCTTTTCTCGAGGTATGAGGCAACAACAAAGGAAGCTCTCCCAGACTATAAAGGAAAGCAAAGAAATTGTTAAGATAAGGTTTATAATCGAAATCGCAAAGAAATAACGAAATATGAACATACCAAAGCACTGAGTGCATTTAAGAGACTGGGAGTCATTGTTCGGGAAACTCCGCGAAAAGATTCACTATCCTCTAACAGGGGGCATCGCAAATTTTAGCAAGAGCTTCGCAAGTAGCGAGATAAATGATCATCTCCTAATCCTTGCATAGAATCGGAGAAGACACTAGACAAGCTGCGCCATGCGGAAGCAGGAAGCAACCGAATGATTCTCCTTCGCAGACGAAGTACCAACCTCATTTTCATCTTCGTCGGAACTCTCATTTGGTTTGGGAACTAGAACGAGAAGAGGGATGGATCTTAGTTTCTTAGAAGATGGAGAAGAAGATTTATCCTTGCGAAGAGTGATTTTATCCTTGCCCTTAACCTTCGCAGCTTCGGGAATGTTAATTTCTTCAATAACCTTCGCACACGAATGAAGATAAGAAACAGAGGAAACAATATTGTTAAAACTAGCAAAAGAAAGTATTTCTTACTTCATCCGTGATTGATCGGAGTATCGCTAGAGTACTCTCCTTGGGATGTCTTTTATAACTTCTTTTCAATTTGGCAATCTGAAAATATTACAAGTATAGTAAATATGAGAGGAAGGAAATATCGCAAAGCAAATCTGGAATAGGAAGTATACCTCTTTTGCTGATGAGTGCCAAATATTGCATATTTCTACACCTTTTTATTGGCATTTAACTCATCTTTTGTGCTCAGAAATCAGATATTATCCCAGATTCTGTATTTTCTTTGTTTTCAAGAATAAATATTTGTACTAATTAATTTTGTGTTTTTAGGTAGTAAATAAAGCTCGGAGAAATTGAGGAGCCAAAAGAGCAGAAAATTGGAGACGAGCGTCTATGGAGCAGAAAGCCAAAGCCCGCACATCAGTTGCAACCCAACAAGGAACAACCCATTCACAAGACATGGGCTTGAGCAGTCCAAGACCCGACCCACGACCCGGATCCGAGCCCGTCCCTTCCGAGCCGTTAGATTTCACCCATCTTCATCCTACGGTCGCTCCACCCTACACATCATCTCTCGCTGTCCCCGCTCCCGCGAAATTTCCTATACCTACACCCCATCGACCAAAACCATTTCTCATCTTCATCTTCTCTTTCTTTTCTCCCCAACAACTCCAGAGGAACACCTTACCTCCTCCCTCTCCCACGACAAAACCCAGAGCCATCACCACCACCTCTATCTCCGACTGCACCTGCTGTGACTCCGGTGAGCCGCATGCTCCGCCTCTCTATCTCTAGTAATCTCCATCATAGCTTCTCCATACCCTAGAAGCTAGGTTAGAGATAATTGGAGCTAGGGTTTTCTCTAACATCAAATCAATGAAGTCGAGACGAATTGACAGAGGAGACAACAAATTCAGAGGTTATGGGTGAGTGGGTTTGCATTTATTTTCGAATTGGAGTGTTAGAGAGAATTAGGGTTTGCATGTATAAATAGGTCTGAGGAGTGTTTGTAAAAGCTCATGCCTGGACTAGCCAGTGCACCAACTCTAGTGTAATTGTGTTTTTATGATGTTCTAAATCAATTTACTAGGGTGTTGTTGAAACCCCTAATTCCATGTTAAGTAATTGTCTTTGGTTCTTATTCTTGTTGTGTTATAACATGATTAGGATTAGTAATTAACTAATGAGATTGTAAACCTGTGATGAGTTGTACTGTAAGAAGAAAACTCATACTAGGGGTGAATTAGTAGAAATTAGTTAAGGAATATCTACTTAAGACCTTCAAGGGAAGGCACAAGAACTGAACTAGAGCCACATTACTTTAGCATGAGGTTAGAGGGTGGATTCACTGCCCTAGTACCTTACAATCTGTTTACAATTTATTAATGCACCTTAGTTTAGAGTCACAACAACAATTCAGTCGTATCGACATCAAAACAACCCATATTTGTGTTACCTTCCTTGAAATCAGTCTAGCAAAGCTTTAGTTCAACTTAGCACACTCCATTTCCCTGTGGATCGACTGTACTTGCCACGCCTCCAACAGGCGTTGTGCACTTGCAGTATTACACGTAGGAAAACATCTTTCAAAGCCTACCAAGTTTTTGGCGCCGTTGCCGGGGATGTGGTAGTGTGCTGTGTGCTCATTAGTGCTTATCTCACTGATTTTCAACCCACCATTGTATATATATACTTTGTTATCTTCTGTTATTAGTATAACGTAGCTGAAGTTTGTTCTATTTTGCAACTTTACATTCTTGTATCTTGTATTGCATTCTATTAGTGCTTCTTACTTGCTTATATCTCATCTGTTAATTATCTATCTGTGTATATTGCATTGTAGTCTTGCATTGTTAGTATAACTTAGTTTACTTAACCATCTAGCCATTTGTTATGCATGCTATATCCTTTTAAGTTTCGTTAATCTCTTTCCATCACCTGCATTGTTAGAATCATCTCTGCATCTGCTATTGCTGGTTTTTCTGTTGTTCTTAGTTTAGCTCACTGTCTCACTAGTGGAGAATAGGATTTTAACCACTTCCTGGGCTTTAAAAAAACGACTTTCTCGGGCCAGGGTAATTATATAATCTGTGAGACCCAGTAGTTTTTAAAGGAAAAAGAAAACTTGTTTCTAAAACAGTCGTTCAATGAGTGGCTATTTCCGTAAATATCTAGGATTTCCTATGGACTTCAGAAACCACTGTGAGAGTCAAAATTTTCTATGAGAAAAAAATTGTAAAAGAAAATTTCCCCATCTTTCCATCATTCACTCGGCCACCACAGCTACCGACATCTTGTTCTTCTTATCCATTCACTCACAACTTTCATCTCTTTCAACCTCTCAGAAAAACCCAAAATTCCCCGATTTCAAATCCACTTCATCTCTTCGCCCTTCACTTTCACCAGAAATTTTCTTGACATCATCATATCTGAGAAGAGCATCAGATCTAAGAAGTGAATAGACAAACCCTAACCATCAACTAAAACCCAGTAAACCAAATCAATCACTCTCCATCCTCGCCTCTCTCTCAAAATCTCTTATAATTTCTCAAATTAAACAACAACAATGGCACCGAAGAAGTAGCAGAAAATTAAGTTGAGGATATTCATGAAGACGGAGACATCGTCAAGGTATGATTTTACTATCTTCTGGTTAGGGTTCCTTTCTTCTTTCAATTTTTCTTACAATCCTTAGAATTCTGAGATCTCCCTTTTTACTTCATTTTGAGGGTTTTTAATAAGAAACGATGATGACCACAAGTATGGAGCTCTTGTGAAATAGTGAAAACGATAATATTAGCTATGAGTCTTCTATTTAGATTTGAACTCTGAACATTGAATTTAAGAATTTGTTATCTTGGGTATAATTAATTTTGACAATCTGGGTTAATTTGATTTCAACTGAATTTAACGATATAGGGTTTCTTATAGATTTTTACAGAAGTTATGCTGCAAATATCTAATAAGTCATGGCAAAACCTTTGCTGCAACTTGTTCGAGAGGGATTCTCACTGTAACGAATTGTAAGTTTTCTATAAGGTAATTATTGATAAATTTTGTTTTGTATTCCTGATTTAATTTGAAATTTGTTACCTGTGTACGAGTGTTTTGTATTATATGGATCATATTAGAAAGTTTTAGTGATTGATTTTTCTTGCATTATATGATGTGTAGGATGAATGCCAGAGGAAAAGAATTTCGCAGCCCAATCAACTTAGTTAAATTTGATGTGGTTATTCACAGGAAGCAAAAAAAAAAACTGAAGGTGTATTCATCAAAGTCTTATAATCTGAGCAGGTTAGAATTTGATGAATGATGATAGGTTGAACCAATTTTACATTACTTGCTTTATTTTTTTGATTGTGATTATGTTTGTTGTCGTGTTTAATTTATAGGAAGCGTAAGTTTTACAAACTGAGCAAGTGAGGATTTGATTAATGAAGATATATTGAACAAATTTTACATCCAGGTGAGGATTTGTTTGTGTTTAATTTATAGGAAGCGATTGTTTTACCTCCATGGGTTGCACTTGTTGTTCGTCCTTCGCATTTCTGTTAATGAATAATCTTTTGCTCGGGTCTTGATTTACTGTTTTACTTCACTTTAAAAAGTTATATGTTTAGCTAATCCATATGTGTATCTTTGTGTAACCTATGGAGCAACAAGTACTTGGGTATTCGTTGTTCAATTTGTGCATCAACGCATGTTTAGACTAGTATAAAATGAAGGTTTGGCTTGTTCATAGTGTTGAGCCATGCAGCTTGTTGTTTTGTGAATGAATCCTTTACAAAATGGTACTGATATTCTTGCATTAAGTAATACAGACAACGATAGTTAAAGAACATCATGCTCTTACCTATTTTTTATATTTCTAGGGTACCATAGAAGGGTGGTATGATGTGGAAGCATTGCGTTTGCAGTTATGCTAGTTATAGTTGTGACAGGTACCGATATTTATTTTCTCCGACAAATGAATTAACGTTATTCTTTTCTTTGAGTCTCGGGTTTATTTAAACTTTCTAAATTCCTAGACCATCAAGTTTCAGTTATGTTCTCGAGTAATTTTTAATTGTATTATGCCTATTATAATATTATCTTCACAGTTATCTGTATTCTTATAATTAGTTGACATACTTGTGTGCTCATATTGTGGCATACGTAATACATGAGCCCACGGTATGAGTTTCAGTTAACTAGCTTTCTGAAACTTGTGTCTAGTGTGAATCTTTTCAGTTGAATAGCTTTATAATCTTCGTAGATTATTTTCATTGTATCTAATTAATAATTATTATACCTTCATATTTAAGTCCCTAACGTGATCGAATGAAACTTGTATATCCTTGCAGTTTTTCATCTTAACTGAATCAGGACTTATAACTCTGTTTTATTTCTTGTCTGTAATATTTTTTGGATGCTCTAGATCTAGTATAACTATTGTTGTTGATTTGGAGGAAGTTACAAGGGAAGATTAAGCTGCTGGTAATGATGATCGTCCAATACAAATCAATTTCAGTTCAAAGTAGTTCAAAGTATGTAGATAGTTGAAGTCATCTGTTGCAAATTGAGTCTGCTTTGGTTGGAGTTATATAATCACTTTCTGTTGGTACTTTTGAATTGTATGAACAATTGTAATACTAGAGTTGTCATTCGAATCTGCATGCCATATTCTCATAAATAGATACATACATTTTTATCATCTCCTAACTGTTTGAAAATTCTCAGGCGAGGGGATTGAAGAAGCATTTGAAGACGCTTAATAGACCCAAACATTGGATGCTCGATGAACTTGGAGGTGAATTTGTAATCGAAGGATCAATATAAATTTACGTCTCTGTTTTGGTTGTGCACATACAATAAAGATTTTATATTTGGTTTGAAACAGGTGACAGAAAGCTCATCACTTCAGAGTGAACAGGTATGTGTACTGTTTCAGGAACTTAAACATGCTTCATTTTGTATGGAATATCCTTTACAGACCCTTGAGTTTTAGTTCTAAATATATGGTTCATCTATAAACTTGTTTCAAATGGTTCTGGAGAGAGCATGTGGATATGTCCAACACATCATATATATCCAACTGAACATTGGTTCAATATATGTTTCATCCATAAACTTGGTCTGTTGATGCAGCGGTTCAATAGTTTGTGTTTTTACATTGTTGTGTACAGACTTCTGTTAAAATCTGGATAGTCATCTTTAACATGTGGATGTGTCATTTGACCAGTTGGGTTCAGGTACACTTGGTTATATGGCTGATCGTCATCCAAGCAGCAGCTCCTGTTTAGGTGAAACATTCCGGGAGCTCTACGCTTTGCCAGTGTTAGTGTTCTGATATTGTTTGAGTTTGTGTTTTTACATTGTTGTGTAATACTTGGTTTTTGTTTTCTTATCTAGAAACCCTCCCTTTTTGTAGTTTATAAACAAACTAGAAATTACTTGGAGGAGTCATAGTAACAGTGGTGATATTTGTGTTAAATTCACATCCAACTTGCCACATAAATCCATGGTAATAGAAAAACAAACTTCATTATGTTCTTGTATATCATGTAGTGTGTTTGAGAATGTGGTTTTTAATATATATTTTGATTGTTTACTAATGGAAGTTCTCTTCTTTGTAGGTGAACTCATTTGCACACATATCCCTAAATGACTAAACTACCGATGTGCTGTGAAATGACAGTTGGGGTTCTATTCTTCATGTGCTTGTTTGAGTTCCTTAGGTAATTCAAGTATGAAAATACTGTGTAACTCGAGGGTTGGTTCTTTAATTGCTCTTTGGTAATGCCTGTTGATCTCAAAGATTAAAATTCCTTTTGGTGGCTGCAGAATAAGATCATAATCGTAAACCCTGATATGGAACTTCTACAACATATACAACTAATGACAGGTTTCAGATGGCAGTTGGCAAGTACATTCTTTTTGAAGGTCAGTAATGCCTTAGACTTCCTGTGTTTGACGAGCATTTAAAATTTCTATTTATTTGTTGATAAAACAAGTCTGAAGCTGGTTTCAGTTTTTTTCTTTGCTTGGAATGTCGGAACTAGGAAGCCATAGACAAGGATCCTTATTTCTATAGCATTTTCAGTAACTTGTTGGAATCGTTGTATGTAATTCTTGTGCAATCTTCTCTCTTTTGTTCCTGGTTTTGTATCCGAAGTAGATGCAATTCATTTATTTTCAGTATGTTTCAATTTCAGTGGATAATTTTATGTGCAGGTGGTGAAGGTGTCATTGATATAGTTTTGGTTTTTAATCGCAGCTTAAGACTGGAGTGATGGAAGATTGTGAAGCTTTTTGATTTTTAAGTTTGCTAGTAATTGAAGTGATGTCTGTAGTAAGCTGCTAGCCCGCATGGAAGATTTTGAAGCTTTTTGATTGTTATGTTTTTAAAAGGAATGTAGGTTGAGCCTTTTTACTTATGGTTGAAATTTTCAGATTTAGAATAATAGAAGTTGTAAACAAACTCATTTTAATACATATCAAGTTTTAAAGTCTTATCAATTTAATTTTGTAAAATTCAGTTATGAACTCATTACTACTGGTTTGATTCTAGATTCATATTCAGTTGACTCAGCTTCAGATTCAGCTGAATCGAATCCTTTTTTTTTGTTAAATATAATCGATATAAACTACTGTGTCTATGTTGAGAATCGATTGTGATCGGAGGAAGTCGTTTTTAAAGATTTCAACACGTGAGACACGGTCGTTTTGGAAAAAACCACTTCTAGATTCCAACCGATGAACACGGTCGTTTTTGTGATATTACCTCTAATCCTCGGCGGTGGTTTAACTTCCATTTTCCACTCTCTTGCAGCTTGTAACTTGTTGTAACATGTTCTTCTCTAAGTTTGCACATGCTGTATCTTAGGTGTAGCTCTGAATCTTATCATTTCAGCATTGGTGCTATTTTGTTTTAAACCCCTTGTTCATCTGTGCACTTCAGAGATCTAAAACTCTTTGTTGAGCTAACAGGTACCTGTGGTGCAGCTGAGCAAAATCAAGGAAAAGGAGAAAAGGAAGCAGCAAAAACAATTAGTGGAATTGCCTAAACCCGATTCTTATCGGTGGTATCATTTTCTAACCCTGCTATGTGTGGTGGATGTATGTATGATATTCCTTGTATGCGTGATAAGTTAGAAACTTGCAAAACCCTGAGCCCATGCAATTGCTGGTTTCCATCTGAATGACTCCATGATAATTGGGTTACATACATGCTATTTTGAGTTGATATCTCTTGTCTTTGTATTTACGAGCTAAATAATATCATGATGTATGCATATGTGATTTTGCCACCTCCTTCATGAGCTTTACCTCACTGACCTTCACATTGTTACTCTGTTGATCTGTGCAATGCATTGCATCATCATTGTATATGCACATGTATCACCCTTGCATAACAAATTGGCTAATCCTGAATGCATGACAAACCAGCTACCTTGGTAGGTATTGCTCATACATGAAACCCTTGTTCTTGTGAGCTCTGTGCCCTTAGTTTCCATCTGCTCTGTGCTCAGCTCCAGCCCCTGTAGCTGTTGAGCTTAAGTTGCAACCTGGTTAAACTGGTTAGCTGAATATGCCATGTCACTTGTCAGCTTACATGTGACTTAGCTGCCACTTTCATGAGCCTTGCCTCATTGATCTGTGCATTCTTGCTTTATGAATCAGTATGTTAATGAGAATATATGTGCACAATTCCTGTTGCTAATATTCGAATTCCCAGAAGCTTATAATTGAGAGAATTGACTTACACCATCCCTGTCTGTGAATCTGTGCTTAGCTTCCATCTGCCCTTAGCTTCCATTGTGTGTTCTGTGTTATCGTCCCTTAGTTACCTTCTGCCTTGTGCTCAGCTCCAGCCCCTGAAGCTGTGAGCTTGAGCAGTAACTTGGATAGCCAAGTTAGCTGCAAGGACCTGTTGACATCAACTAGGCTGGTTGATATCAACTTACTTAGTTGACACCATCAGCCCTGCACATTGCATGCTCTAGGCTGTTGACAGACTTGCAAACCTGCAAACCAACTGACCTTGTGTGAGCTATCTGCCCTGCATAAATTGTGCCTAATCTCTGAATTTTGAGGTCAGCTGACCTTATTGGCACTCTGAGCATGTTGTAAAGTGCTGACACTGTTCATTTGTTGTTCATTTGCTACATGTGAAGTTCATATCTACATTGTCTTTGAATCGTGATGAATGTATGATGTTGTGAATGATATACCTTTAGGATACCTGTCTTTGTAAAATGTTCAATTTGTGCATCTGTTGATACCACATGAGCAACAAACCCTTGCAATATATCATGTAATGTGTGTGGCCTGTGGTGTTTGAATGAGTGTTGAATAACTGAGTTTATATTAGCATCTCACTTGTATGCCACGCACAAACCCAACACATGCTTCACCTTGAGTGAGCACAACCTATCACCCTGTGCACCATTCACAATTTTTGTCTTGCTAGTGCACCTGCCAACAACTGGGCTGTGCATAAGCTGTGCTGTGTCATTTTTTTGTGAGTTTGTATTGCTCTGTGCACATAACCAATGCTGTGTTGTGTACAAGTTTTGCTTGAGCTGCCAACCTCTGCATAAGCTGTGCTGTGCTGTGTAAGCCTGCCAACCTGTGCAGTGCATAAGCTATTCTGTGTTGATATCACAAGTTGTATTGTGCTTGGCCTGACCAGTGCTGTGCATCTGCACAAAACTGGGCTGGAACCCATAACAACTGAAGCCCACAACCACTGGGCTTTGCATAGCCACTGGGCTGTGCAGTTGCACATAAACTGGGCTGTTCATAGGCTGAAGCCCACGTAAACTGGGCTCTGCCCAAACTGAAGCCCACACAACCTTTCTGCACATAACCTGGGCTGCACATTTGCAGCAACACCAAGCACTCATGTGTGCTTAATTCTAAAAATTGGGTGCCATTTTCTTGTATCATTTTTGCGTCTCTGTGTTGATATGATTTGATGTGTGCTAAGCTATGGTTGCTTCTTTTTGAGTTCAAATTGAGTTGCTAGATCATGTCAGGATTTTGGTCTGCAACTGGGGATGAAAACAAATCCATCAGAAAACTTGCTTACGGGCATGATTCATGTTATGAAACCCCCACAGACCATAGTGATTTTAGGGAATATTATGAACCTTCTCATGGCCCTGACCTTGAATACTCATACCCTAATCATTATGACCACATGTATCATCAACCACCATGGGAGGATGAGCAATTCTATCCTCCAATGAACCCATGTATGCAGTCTATAATGGAGAACCTCAAAATCATAGAGCAAAACAATGCCATACTTGAATGGAAAGCACTGCATGATCATCCATATAGCAACATGTCTGAATTTCCCTTTACTAGTGAACCTTGTGCACAACCATGTACTGAATATCCATGTGAAGCATGCATACCCACTAGTGAAGACTCTTCTTCCATTGCACATCTCAACATGATATTAAAAATGAACATGATTCAATTACAAAGTGAAGAATGGAAGGAAGTTCATGATAGGATGTTTGTTATCTCTGATAATTTTGAAAATAGTGTTTCTATTCCTACTCATGCAACTAACACTGAATATGAACCTAATCTAGAGGTAGATGAGTACACTGAAAATGCTCAAATTTTGAATAGGGAAATGCACTTTTGTTATGATGATGATGATGAATATGATATGTTAGAAGAGCATGTGTATGCTGAAAATATGGTGAAACCTTTGGTTTCAGAGACATCAAGCGTCTCTACTGTGAACCTTATGAATGATGCTTCTTCTAATATTCAATTCATACATACATGTGATGCTGAATTGGGGTTTGAACAATTGTTCGCTGAAAATGAGCATGCTACACAACTTGTTTGTGACTTAAGAAAGGATGAATCTTCTGTTGACACTAATGTTCTTATGGATCATGATATTATTTTTGTGTCGATTCCCGCCCATGTCACAATATGTTGCCTCCTCTGATTTGCCTATGCATGCCACAAAGCTTTTGGATAATGATGACTATGACATGGAGATTGATGAATTGTTCTATGCAAGTGAGCATGATTTACCTTTGTCTGACTTTAGGAAAGTGTGTAATGGTGCAAATGATCTTATACACGAAAACAACTTAAATGTACCTACTTTCTTTCCTAAGTCACAGATTGAAACTCCTCCACCAAACCTGGATGTGGTTTGTCACAAAATATCTAAACCAACTATTCTGAGAGTTCCTAATCTAGGCCTAGAGCTTTGTGCTTCCCAAGTCCTCTTGGACTATTTTGCATCAAAGTATAACACCTTTAGGGAACCACAGTTGGAATGTGTATGTCTGCCTGTTCTTAGAAAAACTCATTTTGAATTAGACCTTGTGCATGATGTACCTTTAAAATTGCAAGATTTTGTGCTCAAAAACACATCTCCTGACAAGTTTAGGTTTGGGGGTAACTTATTCACATATGCAGTCTTACTTGCACTCTCATGTTATATTTGTGTAAGGCTATTGATGTTTGTGCATATCTTCTTTTGGGTTGATCCTCAACTCTTTAGATTGTTGGTGTATGGTGAATTTTTCTTGTATATAATCCAGTAGGACTTGTTAAATTTTATATCTTGATTCGGTTGAGTCTTCTTTTTATTGTGCGAATCCGATATGATCTCCGCTGAGAATGTTGGATTCTAGCCTTGACTAATGAAGCTCTAACCTTGCTCTGCCAACATACCGGTAATCTCTTCCCTTTTCTCTACTCAACATAGTTCTCTTGGTATGTGACTATTTACATTCTTATCATCTGTTGACACATTGAGGACAATGTTTGATTTAGGTTTGGGGGTGCATTTGCATATAGAGTTTTTAGTCTTTTATATCAAAAAAAAAAAAAATTCAAAACTCTTTGTAAATACTTGCATAAAAACCTCCAACTTTTAGAGATTTTAGAGTCACTAGCATGCTTCTAGCTATGTTTACATAGAGAGTCTGACCGAAATAACAGAACTTGCAAGTCTTTGGAGAACACAATCGGGTTTCTTAGTTGATTAGAGCGTTAAAGTTGGATTTAACCATACCGGAGGGCGAATTAGGTGCTGTTTAGATATTCGGTAGTAGAATTGTGATCACCCATAGTGGAGACTACCCATTTTACATCAAGTGAGGCACCAACCTTCATTTTTTGTGACTTTCTAAAAAATCTGTTAGAGTGTGTGTCACCGTACGTCAACTCCGGGTAGGAATGGTGAGCTACCCAACTTCGCACCACTTTCAGCACTATTTTTGATCTCTTGAGTGCTAATTTCGTCAATCATGAGGGTGACGTTTAAAGATGAAAACTCCTTCTTGTAGTTCGATTTGCAGTTAGCATCACTCTCTCCCTCTCAACAACATCAACAGATTCATAGAAACACATCGTCGTCATCAAGCGGAGCATCATCAGAATATTTGAAGAAAAGTTGAAATAGTCCAAGGTTTACATGCAACAAAGAAGAGAAAAGAAAATAGGATGATAATTAATGAAGTTTGTGAAATCAAGACAATTGAATTTTATTGTTATTTTCATTTTTTGTTGTAAAAAAAAAAAATGTTTGTCAAGTTTTTGTGAAGTTCATAAGTTCATCATCAACAGTCGAAGACCGAAGACCGAAGATTGAAGACGTTTCTATGAATGCTGAGAGAGAGTGATATTAATTGCCGATCGGGTGAAAAGGTAAGTGAGTACTCCCATCCTTGCTAATGGTTGATTTCCTTTCTTAGAGATCATCATAAAAAGATTCTTTTTGTCCACAACTCTGTGGAGTCTCCAGAAATTATTTCGGAAGGTTATCCTTCTCATCTTCAACGTGTGCAGGATTTCTCTCTTTATTCCCGCTCGCACATATGAGAGACTAAAAAGCGGTCTTTTTGAGTGCAATTTTCATAAAACCTTATTGGTGAGGCGAAGTCGAGGCTTGTGATCACTATCGAATCCGAATTCTTTCATATGGTATGGTTACTTCTCGCTCAACTCTTAAGGATGAGAATGCGTTCTTTGGTAGTTCTAACTTCGTGTTACTAGCATGCGAAACTCTATGTCCTCATAGCTCCTTGGATGCTTGAGACTCTTTTACACTCGAAGTTGGAGAAGGTTTTGTGGGTACACCCGGTAAACCCTCACGAGACTACAACTCGTCCACTAGGGACACCTAGGGGTTTAAAGGCTTAGTGCATACGCTAAATGCATTCGAGAGACCAGCGACAAAGTGGTATAGTTAGGATTTATTAATTTCTGTTTCACTTGAGGACAAGTAAAATTCAGGTTTGGGGGTATTTGATGAGTGCCAAATATTGCATATTTCTATACCTTTTTATTGGCATTTAACTCATCTTTTGTGTTCGTAAATCGAGATATTATCCCATTTCGTATTTTATTTGTTTTCAAGAATAAATATTTGTACTAATTAATTTTGTGTTTTTAGGTAGTAAATAAAGCTCGGAGAAATTGAGGAGCCAAAAGAACAGAAAATTGGAGACGAGCGTCTATGGAGCAGAAAGCCAAAGCCCGCGCATCAGTTGCAACCCAACAAGGAACAACCCATTCACAAGACATGGGCTTGAGCAGTCCAAGACCCGACCCACGACCCGGATCCGAGCCCGTCCCTTCCGAGCCGTTAGATTTCACCCATCTTCATCCTACGGTCGCTCCACCCTACACATCATCTCTCGTTGTCCCCGCTCCACAGCGAAATTTCCTATACCTACACCCCATCGACCAAAACCATTTCTCATCTTCATCTTCTCTTTCTTTTCTCCCCAACAACTCCAGAGGAACACCTTACCTCCTCCCTCTCCCTGACAAAACCAGAGCCATCACCACCACCTCTATCTCCTGACAGCACCAACAACTCCAGTAGCCGCATGCTCCGCCTCTCCATCTCTAGTAATCTCCATCATAGCTTCTCCATACCCTAGAAGCTAGGTTAGAGATAATTGGATCTAGCGTTTTCTCTAACATCAAATCAATGAAGTCAGAGACGAATTGACAGAGGAGACAACAAATTCAGAGGTTATGGGTGAGTGGGTTTGCATTTATTTTCGAATTGGAGTGTTAGAGAGAATTAGGGTTTGCATGTATAAATAGGTCTGAGGAGTGTTTGTAAAAGCTCATGCCTGGACTAGCCAGTGCACCAACTCTAGTGTAATTGTGTTTTTATGATGTTCTAAATCAATTTACTAGGGTGTTGTTGAAACCCCTAATTCCATGTTAAGTAATTGTCTTTGGTTCTTATTCTTGTTGTGTTATAACATGATTAGGATTAGTAATTAACTAATGAGCTTGTAAACCTGTGATGAGTTGTCTTTGTAAGAAGACAACTCATAGTAAGGGTGAATTAGTAGAAATTAGTTAAGGAATATCTACTTAAGACCTTCAAGGGAAGGCACAAGAACTGAACTAGAGCCACATTACTTTAGCATGAGGTTAGAGGGTGGATTCACTGCCCTAGTACCTTACAATCTATTTACAATTTATTAATGCACCTTAGTTTAGAGTCACAACAACAATTCAGTCGTATCGACATCAAAACAACCCATATTTGTGTTACCTTCCTTGAAATCAGTCTAGCAAAGCTTTAGTTCAACTTAGCACACTCCATTTCCCTGTGGATCGACATGTACTTGCCACGCCTCCAACAGGCGCTGTGCACTTGCAGTATTACACGTAGGAAAACATCTTTCAAAGCCTACCATTTGCCTTCTCGGGCCACTTAAATTCCCAAGGACAATAGTTTGCGAGATTCGTAGGGAGTGTATGCGAACCTGCAATATACGGTCCACTCAAAAACAGAGGAACAACCCACCACTTCTCATCCTTGGAATACCGAGGAATATTATTTTTGCCCGAGTGCCAGTCAATATCTTGCATGAGCAACTTATCATTGGAAATATTATCTTTTCTCTTCAATCGAGCACCCCAGCGAGATTTATCATTTCTCATATTTATTACTTCATAATTTTCAAAAATGTTTTCCACGGTATACTTCTCAGCGTCTATTTCTAAATCCGCGAATTTAGGATCTTTGACATCATCATGATATAAAGATCCCTTGCCAGCGCCACGGTTGGCGAATTCAAGCATAAGACGGATTCAATCACCGCTTAGTTGATAAACTGCTCGCGAGAATTTCTCGTGAGCAAGAATCTCATAGAATAGAGGTATCTCAGGATTATAGAGAGGAATGGGAAGGCCTGCGAGGATTTGACCTAGCGAGACTATGATTTTCTGATCGTCACACTGATGATCAGAAAACAACCTTGCAGAAAGTATAGATGAAGATTCTTGATCAGGAATGATCGATAAGATGAAGCCCTTCTCTTGAAAATTCTTTTGAGCTTTATTAAAAAGGGGTTTATATGTGCGACCAAGTGAAGCCATTTTTAGAGTATGGGAATGATTAGAAAATTGAAGATCAAGAGAAAGAAAGAAGGAAAGATTCTGCAGAGAAACGCAAATTGCGGAGGAAGAGAAGAGAAGTTGCAGAGGGAAAATAAAAGAGAAGAAGGGAAAGAAGGGAAAGAAAACTATATATAGAGAAAAGAATCCTCGAGAAAACAAATGCATTTAATGCGAGATGGGACGTGAATGGTCAAGAATAAACGGTTGAAAGAGACGTGTCAAGAAAAGAGTGGAAGAGGAAACACATGTAATAAATTACGTGTAAATGTACGGGAGTGAAACAGATAAAGATGAATAATTGCGGCATTTCAAAAAATTGGTTCTCATGACATTCTCTCCTTCGCAGAGAAGACATGAGAAGAGGCAAGATGTAGGATCAGAATATCGCGACATCAATACTTCGCGAGGTTAATAAATGACGACATTGCGAGGGAGTCGCAGGGAAGTAAAATAAATGACGCAATGAATGACGACAGCCAGAACACGAGTAAGATATGAAAATATGGCGAAATTTAATAGTGTCGCGAGATTACATACTTGAACGCTTGCGATATGTCGCAAGCCATTCCCGAAAATAAAGGACAGCTTAGCTGTCATCCACTGTATACTACCCTATATAAAGGGTTGAGTAAGTCTGTTGAGGGAGAGTTCTTTTTGAAGTGTTAAGCAAGTTTTGAGGAGAGAGAAAGTTCCAGAGTGATTGTAATTCTTTAACTCATTTCTATTTCATATTGTAAAGATTCAAGTATTCAATTAATAGAAATCATAATCATTGATCTTAAAATGACTTAATTGTGTAAATTCTAGTGAGGGGTGTAGTGTAGGATTTCCTGCAACTACAAGTTCACTGTTATTCTTTGTAACAGCGGGTTTGCAACGCTTATAAACGTTGCAAATTCCCGGTTTAATTTGATTTTCTCATTTTCTCTTCTTTGTAAACACCATTTGGGCAATAAAAATGAATTTTGAGTGTGTCCACATCATGAGTAGCTAAGCCCCTACACTGGGTCGATGGAGGAAGCCGAGTTTCATATGTGGGTAATTTTAATTAATTCTTTATATGACTTTTGCATTTATTTTAAATTGTTTTATGATTTGAAAAAATTAGTTATCATTTTATTAGATGGGTCATGCTTACGATTTATAACTAATGTTTGGAGAATCTACATTGGAAAAAATAAGAGTCCTTGTTGTTTTGTTTATTGAGCGATAATTGCTGAAGAATAATAATTGAGCCTATTTATATGAATGTGGTGGAATCCTAGACCCAGTGACTCTCGCTTTTGTTTATTATTTTCGTTAAGCCTTTTAATTTAATCTCAACAACATCCGAGTGAACGACAACCCTTTTATTACTACAACGAACAAATTAAAAAAATTTATTAATTTTGCGCCGCTGCCGGGGATTTGTTTTTAGATTATTTTTATTTTATTTTTTATTTTGTTTTTTCAATTCAGTCACTCTATTTCACCCTAGCAATGGTAAAAACAAAAAGAAGTGATCAGGATTCTTTCGAGGTTTCCATCACGAGGATATGGCGAAACTATCATGTTTTCTTTTCTAACACCTGAGCTCTGTGCTTTTATGAATAGACTCTTCTAGACGTTTCCATCTAATCAGATTGGTTCCTCAACTCCTACAACCAAAATGCTTCTATCCACTTAGATTGGTTAGTGCCGACCTTAATAAACTTAAATTTCTAGGCTCTGGAGTTTATTTATTGCAACTAAAAACTAACAAGAAGTTTCTTCCCCACCCCCAAACTTAAATCTAACATTGTCCTCAATGTTCTAAAGATGAAATTAAAAGCATGAACAATGAGAAACTGTCACCACTTGAAGAAAAGAGTAAGGAAAGATATTACCGTGTTGCAAGAGCATGGGTTACCTCCCAAGAAGTGCTAAGTTTAAAGTCTTCAGCCAGACATCAGAAGGAATTATTCACCTCATAGAATCATAAAGTAATAGCCGGAATAATTGCGGATCCCCAAAACCAAATAGGGCTATCATAAGTAAAAGGAATCTGCAACATCCCAAGAAAATTAGAAAATAAAACACACCCTTGTCTAGTTTCCTGTTTAAGACAACTACATCTAGTTGTGGTTCAGGTTCAGGTTCTATAACTGGATCTAGATAACATATTTTCATAGGTTGCATTTCCTCAAAAGTTGAATCCGAATGTTTAGGTTCTAGAGTCTGGAAAAACTCAAATAAAAGCTTTGAAGCACTAATAATAACCTAGATAATTGCGGATCCTCGAAGTCAATCAGACTTGACTCATACAGTTGACCACAATAGTGGTCATTCTTAAGCAAATGTGTCGACCCTAATCTGCTAAAGTAATTAGGTTTAGTCTCAAAACTTAATAATTGACACATCTTATACGTTCCCACAATTGGAAGGAAGGTTTTTGGTGGGAAAACAAAGTCAATCGTGGTATCATAGCACGGGTTAACCACATCAACCAGAGGATGGGTTTTTAACAACTGAGCTTCTTTATGGACACAACTAGGCTCAGGAAAAAGTGTATGAAGATAATCTTTTAAAATGGTTGAGGCACATATGTCAAGTCCCAAGTTAGGGAATTTTCTAAGAGTTAAAGCACATGGAGAATGATAATCACCCCAAACTTAGAGTTTTCCGTGTCTCTAGAAAGACTAGTCACATCTTCCCTAATTTCAAGGTCATCTGATTCCTGAAAATGGTCAATTGATTCTTCTAAGTCAGGTACGTCCTCACTCATCTCTACGAGTTTATTTTCTTTTTCTAAGTCTATTGTTTCTAAATCGCTAGACTCAAAATATACTCGTTCCTCTAAACAATCCTTGGCTTCGTAATCAAAAGGAAATACTACATCGTCTAAAACGGGGGTATCTCTAGTCAAATCCTCATCCTTTTGAATAGGTGAATAATTATTAAAATTATTTGGATTTGAACTAGAAATATTATCATCATCAAGATCAATTGGAGTAACAAATTCATGATCACTATGCCTACTGATTTCAAATTCTTCATCAACACTATCCTCATCATAATCATCATTATAATAATATGAAAATGGTTGAACCTCATCTAGACAAGTAGTATTACCAATTTTATCCTCGTCATCTTGATTATGTGAATAAAAATTATCCTTATTTTCAAGGGTGGTATTGGGAACACTATATTGGAATTTAAGACTATCTTGAGCAAATTTTTCCACAATCCTATTTGTACTCTCAGTAAATTGCTTGAGGGACTCTTCTAGAGATATCTTAGTTGAGTGCTCTACGGACTCTTCCGGGAAGCGGAATATTATAAGTCTCTTTCATAAATAAGTGAAACTTCTGTGTTGACTCATTGAAACTCTTGAGAGACTCTTCTAAAGAAATTGGAGGATTGTTTTGCTCGTAAGACTGATGCACGTGTGGATAGTAATTGGGATCACCATGGTATGACCCATAACCTTCAAAAGATTGGCGTTCCCAACCACTATTCACACTATGGTCATAAAAAGGGTAATGTCCATATTGTTCAGTTGGATAATCATTGTATTGGCTGTTATAATACCAGTTTGACATCCTAACTACAAGGGAATTCTACACAAACACAAACAAGGCTGACTCGACCACACCAAACCTACTGATTTCTAGCAAACAAAAAGCATGATGGCTCCACTTAGATTGTTTCTAGACCAGCTCCTAATCTTTCGAAAGGGAATTCGTTACAATTTAAGTAGACCCCTCTGGAATCAATCCGAGTTGAAGTAAGTTGAATAGAGGCGAGGGAAGTTGCGTGGAGCTTTGATACCCAAGGCCTCACCGCATTACAAGGCGGCGCGAGTCACGCATTCAACTCACGAAACCATCATGAACTTCGAAGTATGCTTAAAGAGTAACCAATATTTTTCGAATGACTTTCCTGTTAAGCTCGTTACCCTATCGGTCTCGTTCTAGTCAATATTTTAAGGCTTAGGTTCGCGTAGGTTACGTGTTCCTAAGGCGGGCAAGAAGGAAACGGTGATGAAATCCGAGTCCTTATCTTGATATGGCCAGTCCTTGCCCTTTACTAGAAAATTAAATCCGATTTCAGGTCCTCAACATATATGCATACAAAATCATCCAAGAAACCCGGCGCGGGGATTCGCGGGTGTTTATAATTCTTACCTCCCGTTCCAGACGGGGGATGAACCGTTGAGGTCGACTCGGGCCACGACTCCTATGACGTGTGTGAACCCGAGGGGCCGAGACAGTATCATAACTGTCGTCCTTCCCTGTGCAGTTTTTATTTAAACTAACCCTTCCTTAGGGTTTAAAATTAATAATGTCCAATAGTCCAAAAATAAAGTCCAAAAATAAAAATTACAAAAATAATTACCTAATTACAGTTTCTAAAAAAGATAATAATAATAATTACACTATATACAAAATTTTCTTCTTCACTCCATTCAGATCTCTCTTTTCTTTCCTATTTTGGCTTTGCTTTTCTTTTCAGCACTTTCTCTTTTTCTTTCGCTCCACTCCAAATCTGAAGCAAACAGGAATACCAAAACGCGTAAAAAAGAACAAAAATAAAAAAAAACCTAAAAACAAATATTGTCACAAGATGAAGAGATGGGCTGGGACTCAGGATTCGGCCAAACTCATAACAAAAGGTTCAAATATTAATTCTTTTAACAATTATCACCGATTTGGGCAATAAAAATGAATTTCTCTTCTTTGTAAACACCATTTGGGCAATAAAAATGAATTTTGAGTGTGTCTACATCATGAGTAGCTAAGCCCCTACACTGGGTCGACGGAGGAAGCCGAGTTTCATATGTGGGTAATTTTAATTAATTCTTTATATGACTTTTGCATTTATTTTAAATTGTTTTATGATTTGAAAAAATTAGTTATCATTTTATTAGATGGGTCATGCTTGCTTAGATGTTTGATGGCCCATGCTTACGATTTATAACTAATGTTTGGAGAATCTACATTGGAAAAAATAAGAGTCCTTGTTGTTTTGTTTATTGAGCGATAATTGCTGAAGAATAATAATTGAGCCTATTTATATGAATGCGGTGGAATCCTAGACCCAGTGACTCTCGCTTTTGTTTATTATTTTCGTTAAACCTTTTAATTTAATCTCAACAACATCCGAGTGAACGACAACCATTTTATTACTACAACGAACAAAATAAAAAATCTTATTAATTTTGGCGCCGCCGACGCGGATTTGTTTTTAGATTAATTTTTTGTTTTTTTTTTTTTTTTTTTTTTTTTTTTTTTATTTTTTTTGTACAGTATTTTCTTTTTCCTTTTTATGCGTTTTTTTTTTGTATTTATTTTCAGAGAATTTTTGAGGATGATGACTTCTTCTGAGGAGACGTCACCTACTATGACGCTGGCGGAATATATGCGTAGAAAGTCAAATTATCAGGAAAACTCGTCTGAGATGACGCTTGCTGAATATATGCGTAGGCAATGGTATGGAGTTTCTGCTCCACATGAGGTAAGTGAAGAATCACATGAAACTATATATGAGAAGTATTACAAACACACACCGCCTAGTTTGGAACAAAGATTGAGAATTCTAGAATGCCAAAGATTATTTAATGATGATAATGATGATGATAAGTCTTATAGTGACTCTCTGTTCCAAACAGAACGTATAGATGACCCTGTGGATGATTGTGTGGATGATTCGCCTAATTCCATAGATGAATTTACCTCACAAGATCATTCACCCGACTTAGAGGTTGTTTCTAGACCACTAGACTTCCAAAAGTTGCCTAATTTAGGGTTAGAATTGTGTGCTTCTAAAGTGTTGTTGGATTACTTTGCATCTAAGTACCCAGAGGATTTGCCTATTTCTAATATCGTACATGAGCCAGTTGAAAATTTCCCAGTCTCAATAGAATCCCCATATTTTGTTCTTTACGCACTTCCATGTGCAGTAAAAACTTGGTTTAGGGGTAAATTTTGTTTTCAGACAGTTTCAGTGTCCCCATTTTTTCATAAAATAATTGTGAAACTGTCGTTTGTCAATATTGTATTTTGGGTCGATCCCCAAGTTTTCAGGTTATTAATGTATGGGGATCCGTTTTTGTCTGATCCAGTAGGTATAATTATTTATTTATGTTTGTTTACTTTTGTTTATTTTATTTTTAATTTCCCATCTTAATTTTTACGTTGGATGACTCAATTACATTGAGGACAATGTAATATTTAAGTGTGGGGGAGTGGTTATTAACTTTTTCTTTTAATTTTTTCAGGAATTTTCTTGCGTATTGTGACCAGCTCTTGAGCGGGTCTAAAAAGATAATAAAACTATAAATATTATGACCAGCTGTGTAGCGGGTCTAAAAAAAAATAAAAAATAAAAAATAAAATATTATTATGTTTTTTTTGGGTTATGACCAGCTGTGTAGCAGGTCTTTTGTTTTTCCTTATATATTATGACCAGCTGTGTAGCGGGTCTAAAAAAAAAAAAAAAAAATTGTGTGTCTTGTGTATGTGGCATTTGTCATGACCAGCTGTGTAGCGGGTCTAAGTCTCTTATTTATGACCAGCTGTGTAGCGGGTCAGTTTTCTGTTTTGCTCGAGGACTAGCAAAATGTAAGTGTGGGGGAATTTGATGAGCACGAAAGTGCGACGCATTTTCACCCATAAATACATTAGCTGGGACTCATTTTATCACTAATAAACTTGTTTGTAGGTGTTTTTGTGAAATAAGCTCTTATGGAGAAAGTTGGTCGAAAAGTGGTTTTTGTACCCCGGAGGACACATGTTATTCGGACTCTCAGTTTTGGATAAGGGGCACCCAATTACTAAGGGGCACCCTAATTGCTATTCGCACCCCGGATTGGATAAGGGGCAGTCATCTTCTTCATTTGAAATTCAAATTTTGGCGGGAAAATGGGTGCAGAATTAGGGTTGAAGATTTGGAGGTGTTTGATTGAGACTAAATGGCTGAAATCAAATGGGTTTATTCCTAGAGCCTAAACGAGAGATGGTGCGTGCTCGATTGATTAAATTTGGCTGGATAATCACCGATTGATGAAAATAGAAAGAGAACTTTTGGCGGGAAATATACTTTCAACTGCGTAAATTCCAGCAGTTAGTTCTGTTGCGTTTTAGCCGGATATTTTGGTTGGTTTTGGATTGAGAGTGACATGTCATGCCTAAACAGGGAAGGTGACGTGTTTGAGCAACAAAAATAAAGACCAAATATCCTCGAATTTGTTAAACAGGGAGATGTTCTTCACAAACGGCGAGATTTATGGAAAAGATTTGGAAGATATTCCATGAGATTTGTTCACTGGATTTGATTAGAATTGACCTGTTTTCACTAAACAGGGGTGGTAATTGAATTGAAATCAAAAGAGGAAGGATATTTTATTGTTTGGAAGATAATCAGGGCAAGTATTTTTCAAGATTCTGTTTGTGTGATTTCAGAAGATATGTGCTGATTTGGAGGAGATTTGTTCTGCGTTGATTAGAAGAGTTTGGAAAGATTTTCTAGCAAGAAAGAAGACGCGTAAAAATCAAACCAAGAGATAAAAATGGAAATAATATCCCGGGATGTTGCAAAGGAGTGAAGAGAGGATATTTCGCATTAAACTCAATAGATTCGGGAGCTGTTGCGTATATAAAGTGTTGTTTGGGGTCATAGAAGGGATATCGAGTGATTGGGGAGGCTACAGAGTCGAGAGAATTGCTGCAGAGTAATCTGCAGCAGCAGCAGAAAAAAATAGTGAAGAACGTGAAGAACAGACTTACAAAGACAGTCGTAAAACAATTGTCGTTTATGCGTAAGAGATAAGACTGTCATCCTGCGACAGTTCACTGTTATTCTTTGTAACAGCGGGTTTGCAACGCTTATAAACGTTGCAAATTCCCGGTTTAATTTGATTTTCTCATTTTCTCTTCTTTGTAAACACCATTTGGGCAATAAAAATGAATTTTGAGTGTGTCTACATCATGAGTAGCTAAGCCCCTACACTGGGTCGACGGAGGAAGCCGAGTTTCATATGTGGTAATTTTAATTAATTCTTTATATGACTTTTGCATTTATTTTAAATTGTTTTATGATTTGAAAAAATTAGTTATCATTTTATTAGATGGGTCATGCTTGCTTAGATGTTTGATGGCCCATGCTTACGATTTATAATTAATGTTTGGAGAATCTACATTGGCAAAAATAAGAGTCCTTGTTGTTTTGTTTATTGAGCGATAATTGCTGAAGAATAATAATTGAGCCTATTTATATGAATGCGGTGGAATCCTAGACCCAGTGACTCTCGCTTTTGTTTATTATTTTCGTTAAACCTTTTAATTTAATCTCAACAACATCCGAGTGAACGACAACCCTTTTATTACTACAACGAACAAATTAAAAAATCTTATTAGGAAACTTAAATGCTCATATATACTTAGATCTGTAAAGATCAAAATATTTCATTGTGGAAAAGATAAGATTGAATGTACATGGTTGAATATTTAATAGCATAGGATTTATTTATTTTTATTATTACTTTTTAGATAAAGGCCTTCACAAAGGCTAATGATCCCCTCAACTGTTGGAATGAGCCAAACAGGAGGAACATACCAGTACATAGAGGCTTTGTTTGTTTTTGCCAATTGAGCTAACTCATGAGCAACAGAATTAATTACATAAACGAGGTTGGAAACTGAAAATACAAGCTACTAATTTTGAAGAAAACATTTGAATGTCTTTGAAAATAGCATTCGTTCGCGAATCTCCATCAAACAGGCCAGTAGAAAATTGATCAATGAGAGACTTCGCATCACTTTCAACAATGATATGGGTTAGCTGCTTCTCAACGGCTTTCTTCAGAACTTCCCAGATGGCTCTGGCTTCAGCTTCTTCAGCAGACAGAACTTCAAAAGTCAATGCAGCACAAAAGGAGGCTTTGCAGGTGAAATCCCTCATTACATATCCTGCACCATTTGCTCCAGAAATGACATCAAAAGCGCCATCAATATTACATTTAATCCATCCTACAGAGAGGGGGTATCCATCTATCATAAATCTTGACAGGACATGTAGAAGAGGGAACAGGACTAGACTTCCTAGTGAGAAGCATTGCTTTAGCTCTAGCTAGAATATCTAAATGAGACTCTTTAAGATTTTGAAAAATGAAATTATTCCTACTAGTCCAGAGGGACCATAGGATGGTAATAAAAAGACATTTAGCTTCATCAGACTTGGTTAAAAGATCAATCAAGAAAAGATTTATTTATAAAGAAATGAGAATTTATAATAAATTCAGACAGGAACCGCACTCTGCTAGCAAAAGGGCAAAGGACCAGAGCATGCATAATAGTTTCTTGAGGATCTTGACATCTAGCACAGTCAACATAATGCATTGGCATCCTAGTGTGCAAAACAATCCTTGAAGGCAAGACATTCCTAGCTGCTCTCCAAACAAAAACCTGAATTCTGTAAGGTACTCTAATTTTCTAAATAAGCATCCAAAGATTTTTACAATGGGAAGTCCTAAGCCCTCTCAGTCCCATGTAGGCAGACTTAGAAGAAAATTTGTCATTCTTTGAAAGATCCCAAGCCCTCCTATCAGGTGTGCAAAGCTGGCTTAAGGGAATAGTGACAATCTTCTGAACAGAAGCATTATCAAAATGGGTGTTAAGTCTAGATAAATTCCAACTCCTAGTGTGAGTATCAATAAAGTAAGAGACTTTAATAATAGGATCAGGAGGGACTAAAGGGTTGGGTGTGGCGGAACCCAAAGTGGGTATCCATTTATCACACCAGGGGTCAATAAATTGACCATCCCCCACAATCCAAGAGATAAAAGGTTTGATAATTTCTTTAATGGCATGTAAACACTTCCAAGTCCAAGAACTCTTGGCAGGAAATTTGGCATTCAGAAAATCAATGGTTGGAAAATACTTGGATTTAAGAACAGTAGCTAGCAGGCAATCAGGATGTTCTAGAATCCTCCAGGCATTCCTGGCTAGCATCGCCAAGTTGTTCAGCTCAGCCTTGCTAAAACCTAAACCACCTTCAGCCTTAGGGGTGCAAAGGATGTCCCATCCCAAGAGGTGTAACTTTCTATCCTTGGGATCTAAAGTTTCCCCTACCAAAACTTGCATAGGTGAGCATCCATGATCTTACAAAGGCGTTTAGGTATAACGAAGGCCCCCATTTGAAAAAGGGGAATGGCTTGGTTAATGTGTTTAATCAAAGTAGTTCTAGCAGCTTGAGATAGAAGCTTATGCAACCAGATGGAAATTCTGGCATCAACAACTTGGAGAATACCCATATGGGTTTGTATTTTAGAAGCTTGAAACACAGTAGAAGTGCCAAGATATTTTTCTCCTAAATCTCTGCTATGAATATCAAGAATATTAGCCAAAATGGATTTCCTATGCTCAGGTATCTTTCTACTGAATAAAATTCCTGATTTTTCAAAATTTATTTCCTGGCCAGAGGCCATGCAGTATTTTTGAAGATAGCTTTTTATAACTTGAAAATTTTGAGTACAAGCTTTGGAAAACAAAAGAGAATCATTAGCAAAAAAGCAAATGTGTCATAACTGGAGCATCTTTGCAAACTTTGATGCCTTTCAGAATACCCTTATTCTGAAGGCTGTCAATGTAGGAAGAAAGAGTTTCAGAGCAAATGATATAAAGATAGGGGGAAAGAGGATCCCCCTGTCTCAGGCCTCTTTCAGGTTGGAAAAAACCAGTGGGACTACCATTTAGGAGAACAAAATAAGAAACAGTAGACACACACTGATTGATTAGTTTAATCCAGTGGGTAGAGATGCCCATTTTTTTCAAAACATTCTCAAGAAAAGACCATTCTAATTTATCATAGGCCTTAGACATATCTAGTTTTATGGCAGCAATACCCTCAACTTTGTCATTATGATTGACAACATATATAGCTTCATTTGCCAGGAGAATATTATCAGAAATACTCCTCTTAGGAATGAAAGCACTTTGATTTTCGGATATAATTTTGTTCATAAAAGGTTTTAGTCTATTGGCCAGAGTTTTAGAGAGAATTTTATAAATAAAATTACAAAGACCTATAGATTTGTATTGGGAGACAAGTTCATCTAGAGGAACTTTAGGAATCAGAGCTATATTAGTATGGTTAAAAACCTTAACAATATTCCCTGCTCAAAAGAAGGTTTGTATCATATTAATGACAGCTTCACCTACAATATCCCAATTTTTTTGATAAAAAAGACCTGTAAACCCATCAGGACCTGGAGCCTTTTTTTCCCCCATTTGGAAAACTGCATTTTTTATCTCCTCAGCAGTAAGAGGAAGACTTAAAAGAGCATTATCTTCAGTAGTAAACTTTATGGGGAGATCATCCAGAATTTCATCTTGAAATTGTTGGGGGTGAGAGGAATACAGGTTTTTGAAATAATTTATAAAGGAATTTCCAATGCTATCTCTATCAGTTAGGATAGCATTCTTTTTCTCCTAAAAAGGGTGACCCTATGGAAATAAGGCAAATTTCTATCACCTTCCAAGAGCCAAACCTCTCTGGATTTGTCCTTCCAGTATAGTTCTTCTAGATTGTAAAGATATTCCAATCCAGCTTTCAGTCTGGAGGTGGAATTAGTGTCAGTTGGATTATTGCATTGGAGGTCAGCCAAATCCTTCCTGATGGTAGATATATTAGTTTGAATATTACCAAAGGAGGTTTTGTTCCAATCTCTAAGACCTTTTTTTGTACTTAAAAGCTTTGCTTTTAATTTGTAGGCAGGAGAGCCTACCACATTACCAGACCAAGAATTAGCAATGATATCTCTACAAGTAGGGTCTTCCATCCACATAACCATAAAATGAAAAAGGTCTAGGCATACAAACATCCTCATAGTTGAAACCAATATGCATAGGACAATGGTCAGAAGAATCCCTAGGCAGATTATTGACACAGAACTTGGGGCAGAGGTCTTCAGCAATTTGGTTGATAAAACACCTATCTAATCTCTCAAGAATCAAATCAGAACCTTGTTTCATGTTGGACTAAGTGAATCTAGGTCCTCAGAAACTAGGATCATGAAAATTAAACACAGAACAGAAATTTCTAAGATTTAAAAAATCAGAATCATCAAACTCTAGACCACCATTTTTATCTTCAGTACCTAAGAGAGCATTAAAGTCTCCTATAAAGAAAACAGATTCATCTAAAGGAACATTAGATTGTTGACATTGTTGATCCCAAAAGGCCTGTCTTAAGCTACTATTTGGTTCACCATACATGAAATGAATGTGACAAGTTTTAGTGAGAATAATGTCTGTAGATGTGACATGGATACCCCTCAAGCTAGATGAAATAATATTAAGATTAATTTCTTTCTTCCAAGCCAAAACCAAGCCACCACTCCTACCAACACTGGACACATTAAATGTGCAATGGAAACCCATATTTTTTAACTTCCTAGCAGCCAAATCTTTGTTCATTTTTGTTTCAAACATAAAAATAATGTCAGGGTTGACATTTTTGCATAACAAACTAAGTTCCTTGTTTGCAGATTTCTTTCCTAAACCTCTTGTATTCCAAGCCATGAGGTTGACATTGTTAACAAGGGATTGGTTTATTGGGCTAACAGAAATATGATCAATTAAGGGGGGGGAGGGGGAAGAATTTACTTGAGTGGTGGAGTTAGACCCACCACCAAGAGAAGCACTGGAAGCATCACCACTTTGAGATAACTCTTGGGAAGAATCCAGATTAGGAGTGGAAGCATTGAGTTGAGAATTGTTGCAGACTTTTTTTTTACTCGGTCAATAAAATTAAAAATAAACGAAAACTGTACAGGGACTAGATTAAACTAGCGCTAGCCGTTAGGCCACCACTAGCCTAATCTACTTGAAGCGAAAATAAACCTCTCCAGGCCACTCCACAGATAAGAGAAAGCCTGGCCTACCCTCATAAAACTCAAAAATATCTTCAGCCAACAAACATGCTTGTTTGGCCAAAGCATCAGCTGAGAAATTAACTTCCCTATAGTTATGCACATAACGAATATTGTCATAAAAGTTCTTCGCAATCTTCCACTTCGTAACTAGCTGCCAGGGCAACTCATCTTTTTGAAAGGCTTGAATGCAACTCATCGAATCTGAACGAATGCAAAGGTTTTTGAGATTCCACCTTTTTGCTAGCATCGCTCCATAAATAACAGCACAAACTTCCGCAAAATAATTCGTTTGATAACCAAGCCCAACAGACAGAACTCCAAGAATAGCCGAATTAGCGTCTCTAAAGGTGATACCAGCTCCAGCTTGTCCCGGGTTACCACGAGAAGCACCATCACAGCAAATTAGAATTTCACCAGGATTGGGAGGAAACCAGCTAACTTATTTTGGTGTTAAAAACTTGCTCGATCTATGATTCACCCTGAAATAATTCAAGATGCGGAGATCATCTTGATTATTATACATATGGCCCTTCATTCTAATAGAGTTATCACGAATGACCTGATAAACTCTACCTTTAAAACCTAGCCAATGCATCTTAAAATCCTCAAAAAACACCTTATTGCGCATCTTCCACAATTCCGTGACAATTGCCAGATTAGCAACTAGCCACAAATCTTTTATCATCCTACTCCGACCTTTGGCAGCCTTGTAAGAGTTCACCAGATCTTCGTTGGGTTGCAAATTAAAGATTGATGTCGCCCAAGCCCAGATTCTCTTGGCAACCCTGTAATGCCAAGTGATATGGCTCATAGTCTCGTTATTCTTCCTACATAGGCGGCAAATCGTAGGCATACTCCTACCAGTCTTCTTGATTATATTATCTTCAGTTGCACAACATTGTTTCGCCCATATTTTCCAGTATTGTACACTCAAAGTAGGATGTACAACTTGCCTAGTGAACAGAGTTGCAATAGGCAGCACTTCAGCCGGCACCTTAATAGCTGCCTTAGCAGACTTGACTGAAAAAACTCCTTTGTAATCATCAGAGTTCCAAATCCCAAATTTTGTAATCATCCCCACCAGCAATGAGTGGTAAATTTTCAACATCAATATCACAACGAATCATCAAATCCCTCAATCGAGGGGGTATGACCCAAGCACCATCAACAATAATATCACTCACCTTTGCCATGAAGTCATTTGGCCCTTTGGAAAAAAGACCAAGCCGCTTCGCAATTGAAAAATCTCCACACCAATTATCAAAAAATAAGGAAGTATTAGCACCGTTTCCTATAATTGATCGAGTGTGCATTTGCACAAAGTTGTAAACCAATCTGATCCCTGGAAAAACCGAGGAAACCAGTTTATAATTAATCAAATTGCCATTAATCTTGAAGTATTTAGCCCTCAAGAATCTGGCCCAAATCTTGTCTGAATCTCGAATAGAAACCCACAACTTCATCAGCATAGCCCTATTAACATCCAACAACTTTTTAAGGCCAAGGCCACCTTCACGCTTCGAGCAACACAAATCATCGTAAAGAACCGTAAAATATTTACGTTTCTCAGCATATCCTGCCCAAAGAAAATTTCTAATGGCCCTCTCAACTTGCTTAATAACCGTGCATGGCCATTTGTAGACAGCCATGGAGTGAAGCACATAGCTAGAAATCACTGACTTAATCAAAAAATGTCTGGCTTGAAAGGATAGAAGCTTACCTTTCCAACCGGCCAACTTGTCCATAATTTTCTCCACCACTTGACGAACATGAATGTGCCGAACAATACCAGGCTTCAGCTGAATTCCCAAATATTTATCCGGAAAAAAAACTCTTTCCATTCCCAAATAGTTTGCTATAGCAATCGCACGAGAGCCAGTGCCACCTCCAAAATAAAACTTACTTTTGGCATAACTAACATATTGGCCAGAAGCTCGTTGATACATTCCCAGCATATTCTTCAAATTTTGCAAACTATGAAGATTACCTCTGCAGAAAATAAGAATATCATCCGCAAATAATAGATGCGTAGGGGCCACACCTTTCTTGCTAACCATAGAATGCATACTTCGCCTTGCAAATAACTTTGACAGATTGCGACTTAAAACATCTTCAATAAGAACAAAAATCAAAGGTGAAAGAGGATCACCTTGGCGCAAGCCTCTAGAGATGCTAAAGAAACCCTCAGGGCTGCCATTTATCATCACAGAAATCCGAGCCGAATTCAGAATACTAAGGATCCAAGAACACCAATTTTCGGAAAAACCATATTGCCTAAAAACTTCAGTGATGAATTCCCAACTCACCGTGTCAAAAGCTTGTGCAATATCCAGTTTGAGGCCAACATTACCATGTTTCCGTTCCGTGCTAATCTCATTGATCAACTCAGACGCCAAAGCTATATTTTCGTGAATATTTCTTCCCTTCATAAAAGCTACTTGCTCTTCAGAAATCAACTTATTAAGCACCGTACCAAGCCTGGTAGCCAAAATCTTGGTGATGATTTTGAAGAAGAAGTTACTCAAACCAATTGGCCGATAATCCTTGATAGCATCAGACTTGTTATTTTTTGGAATGAGAACTATAAAACTTGAATTAATACCATTGGGAATTTTACGCATGGCCCAACAGTTTGCAATGGCATTAAAAAGATCTTTGTAAATAAGGTTCCAGCATTGTCGATAGAAAGAACCTGTAAAACCATCTGGACCAGGCGCAGAGTCCGCTCCCAAATCAAAAACAGCCTCCTTAACCTCTTCTAGAGATGGAATAGCATCCATGAAAGCACTCTCAGCGGCACTGATGCTCTCATGATCAATATCAAACAGCCTTGGGTCAATACTAACATCACCACCATTGAATTTTGCCTGATAATGATTTACAATATAGTCCTTTATCTCATCCTGCAAAAACAAAGTAGCGTTAGTAGTTTTAAGCTCTGAGATTGTATTTTGACTCCTCCTCATTCGAATGTTATTATGAAAAAATCGGGTATTTTGGTCACCATCTTCCAACCAAGTGACACGCGACTTCATCTTTAGCATAACTGCCAACTCCATTCTCACATCATCAACAGCTTTCTTAGCATCCGCCACCTTCACAAATTGTAACTCATTACCATGATCATAGTCCAAGATATCATTCTCGGCTTCAAGCTTTAGCTCAGCTTGTTTCAATCGGAATTGAACTTCACCGAAAACAGTTCTATTCCAAATCTTCAACGCCTCTTTCAACCTCTTTAATTTAGCCGTGAACACAAAAGGGGGCGCACCATTAAGAGGTATACTCCAACTATCCTCAACAAACTTCATGAAACTTGGGTGAGACAACCACATCTTCTGAATTCTAAAAGGCGCCCTAGCCGGTCTAGGATTCTCAAAAGCAAACCCAAAAAGGGGTGAGTGATCTGAGCAAATTCTAGGCAAAGCCTTACACCTCCAGTTTTCATATTTGTAGAGCCAAGCATCATTTACAACCGCTTTGTCATGCTTCGAGACAATTCTATCGTTACCACTACGACTATTAGTCCAAGTATACTTTTTCCCAATAGCGTCAGCTTCAACCAGCCCATTGTCCGAAATCCAACTTCTAAACTCATTCACATAAATTTCCTTGATAGGCCTACCACCCTTCTTCTCATCTAATCGTAAGATGCAATTAAAATCCCCTAACACCAACCACGGAATAGATATAAAACCTAGCCCCAATTGACGCCAAAGTCTTCTTCTTGCAACCGGATCAAAAGAAGCATGCACTGCCGTGATGAAATCTCCAGCAAAATTCAAAGAAATTGCCTTCTTTGAAGAGGACAAAACATCCGGCCTTGCCAAGGAATTCCTCCATATAACCCAAAGATTACCCTTTTCTCCATCAGCTTCATTTGTGATAACCTCTTCACTAAAATTCACTAAATTCAACTTCCTAACAAAACGAGGAGTGCAAAAAACATGCGGTTCTGCAATACAAATTATGTCGGGATTATGCAAGTGATAAAGCTCCGTCAACTTGGCCCTTGCACCATCCTTAGCCAAGCCTTGAGCATTCCAATAAAAGACACGCATTAAGAAACCGATAAATTAGAAGGGCTTGTTGAACCCTTTTCATCATCTTTGCGAGTCCTACTTCTACCTCTTCTACCAATTTGACCTTCATCCTCATTTGGTTTAGAAACCGGTTGAGTAGGCTTCTTCTTAGGCGCAATTTTCACACCCTTATCGCCCTTCTTGGCTAATGCATCTAACTTCTTTTTCTCAGCCTTTTCTTTCTTCAAGCGGTCTTCCTCATCTTTAGCCGCATCCCAATCTAGTTTTGCAGCCTCAATCTCCACCATTCCAGTAGATATTGTTGTTGCCAAAGGATCATCTTGAGAATCAATAAAAACGTCTTCATCAGTCTCATCAGTTCCAGTCTCAAACATATTTGAAGTCTCAAGAGGCTTCGGAATGTTGGCCTGGGCATTTCTTCTAGCTGTTCTAGTAGGGGAACTAAAACCATCTTCACCAACTGGTTCGATAACGTAGCTTGTAGGTAGGACACCTATTACAATAGTTTCAATACGACCAACGCCTCCATCTTGCGCTTGTTCCTCAGGATGCTGCGGCTCAACATGTAGCTCCTCGGAATGCAGCTCAGTATGTTGCGCCTCAGCTTGGTGCTTCTCAGCGTGCAACTCAGCCTCAGCTTGATTTTTTCGTTCCATAATTTGTCTTCGCATACTTTGTAACTTAGCCAAAGCCACATCCTGTTCATGTTTAGCTAAATCTGCAGCCTTAGCCATTTCCGTAGCTATTCTCTTTTGTTCATCATAATGAGCATAAAGCTCTTGTTCTTCATTGTCCAAGTCAATAACATCTGATGTAGTGTCATTGTGCGATGACTCAGGTGCCAAAACATTACTTGGAGAAAGAATAGATTGAGCCTCTGAGTTACCAGGTTGTATAACCTCATCATTACGTACCGTATTGTCATCCGCCACACTAGTTGACGGGCTTGGAATAATTATATGAGTGCCAGCAAAAGTAACGCCACCAATCATTAATCCCTCCAGTTTCTCAATTCCTTTGCCCCCATCTTTGCCATCTCCTTTGTCAGGCGAATAATTAGAGTTGCCATCCCCTTTTCCATCTCCTTTACCATTCGGATTTCTCGCATCATCCCCTTTGCCGTTTGGCTTATTTTTATCATATGTTCTAAGATTCCAATATCTTAGCTCATCCATCTCGGCTTGAAGGGACTTCCACTTCTCTTCATCCTCTTCAACATCTTGTTGCCTCTTTAATTCATTGTATTTTTTAGTTCTACAATGATCTTCAACATGTCCAATTGATTTGCAATAGGCACAAAAATCTGGCATGTTCAGAATTTCATACTCAAGGTAAAAACCATCAGTTTGATCTTCATCATCAATGACAATTTTATTGAGCGGCTTTGAAAAATCTATATCAATAAAAACCGCAACAAAATAGCCATACTCATGTCTTAGAGTTCTCGGATCAACAACGACAGGCTCGCCAAGACCACGAGCAATCCTAAAAAGAATTTCTTCCTCCCAATATTCGAGACGGAGCTTCTTAAAACGCACCCAAACCGCTGCTCTCTTGATCGTTTCCACCTCCGGATTAAACATAGGTGTCCATGGCAACACCTTTAAGTGCTGTTCTTTGATTTTCCATGGACCTTCATAGCTTATTCTCTTCCGATCAGCTTCATTGAACAATTTAATAACAAAATAACCTTTAACCCATGGAATAAATTGAACTCCGACCCGATAACTTCCATTGATTGCATAAGTTCTGTTTAACCTCATCAAAAGTTTGACCTAGGGTTTTAAAATCAAATCGGCCAACAAGGCTGAATTTCCATACCTCTTTTGATTTTGTAATCACATCTTTTGGAATTTTAATCACGATCTCACCTGTAGAAGATCGAACTGGAGGATGTGATAAAGAATCGGCATCAATACTAGACATCACATGGGTGCGCTTCTTAACTATATTTGCATAGGAACGATTGCCAGAAACCGTCCGTGGATTGCTAACACCATTAGGATTTCCAAGTTCAGCCGAATTAGGGTTTCCCGTTTTTGGCACATAAATTTGTCTCGGCTTTGATCTTGAACGATTTCTATTCCTAAACTGATTTGATCTAGCTAAATCACGTGATCTATCACTAAGATCAGGTGGGACGGTTTGATTTTGCGCCATGGATTGACGCAAAATCAGAGAGAAAAAAGAAGAACGTGAAAGAAAAAAGAAGAGAGAAAAAACCGGAGCTAATCCGGCCAAACCCTAGGTTTTCGAAATTTTTTTTTTTTTTTAGAATTGTTGCAGACACCATTGTTATTTGGGGAGGAGTCAGCAGGTACGGTGTATCTTCCATACGAATTAATAAAAGGATGGGTGTTGAATGAACAGTTTGACAAATTGATATCATGTAAATCCCCCAAATTTGTAATAGGGGTACACAGCTGAGCATAGTCAGGTTCTGAATTATCTTGTTCTTCTGGTATTAATACTAGACTATCTAAGCTAGAACTTGTTCTAGTTATTTTCCTCAAATTGGCTCTAGGATTGATTTTTTTTTTTTTGAGGTTTGAAAGGGCATCATATTCAGCAGAAACAACGGTTCGTCTAGTGATAACAGGACTTGGATTTTGAATTGTAGTTGTTTTGAATCTTCTTGAAGAATTCGTAGTCCGAATCGGTCCACTAGTAGTTGGCTCAGTACTAGCCATCAAAGCTTCAACAGTAACGTTTTGTGTGGTTATCTGTTTTAGGATGATTGGTAATCCACCTTTTGAGTCATGTTTTGTTGGATCGGGCCTACATCAAAAATCTTCAGTGCAGTAGATCTATTCACAAATGGCCCCATTTGGAAAGAGTTGGATAGGCCTTTCTGAGACGACGTTCGCATATTTTGATCAGACATCTTTGCTTTTCCATTGTTGCAGATTAAAGGGGCATAGGGCTCAATCTGAGAATCTGGCACAGTCTCTGAATGTTGCATGATGGTATCTGTAGTTGTAGTTGCAGTAGAAGAGTTTTGAACATTATCTTGAGAAGGTGGCATCATGAGTTTTGAAACTGCAGGAAGAACATATTTACTGCATGAAGCAGGCATATCCTTAATAGCTTTTCGTTTTAACTTCCAAGCTGGGCAATTGATATCCTTATGATCCAGAACACGACAAGAAGTACAGAAATACCTTGGTACCTTAACATATATGCATTCAATAAGGAATGGTTGAGTTCTTCCAGTAGTGAACAAGGGGATACCAACTGGTAAGGCTTTCTGCACTGGAATCTTAGTGCACACCTTCACATTTTTCTTGAGGGGGTGTTTACCAAAAGGATCTTGATCTTCAATAAGTTCTCCCAATTTAAGTGTGAGTTTATTTAGATCTTCAAATTTGGTCCACTCTTTTGGAATGTTGCATAAGATGAACCACATAAGTTCTTCAGTGAACGACAGTTGGTAGTTTGGAGGCCAACCCTCTCTTGGAACCACTTTCAATACCATAAGATAACCACATACAAACCAAGGTCTCTAAGAATTGATTCTTTGAAAATCATCTTCAGCTAAGAAACGAATGAGAACTTTGTTGCGCATTCCATTAAAGGTTGAAACAGTAGGAGTTTGAGATAGAGGCCATTGATTACAAATATATAAACGAATAGAGGAGGATGGAACTAAGGTTTCACAGCAGATATACCCAACCATACACCAATGAAGACTGTTTCTGAAAGAATTGATGGTAAAGTTAGTTTTTCAGCCATTTGGATGGAAAGATTTTGGATGTCCTGATAACTATTAGCAGAGTTGTGAGGTTTCATTTGGTAAAAGACCTAGATATATATGAATATAAGATTAAGAGGATGATGGGTGTAGAGAAATCATATAATATGGTAATGTATTGAGAGGAATCTCTTACTGGGTTTACTATGATAGAGTTCACAGACAATGAATTTATAGCATAAGTTTTGTATTTTTTTCAACTTTTGAACCTTAAAAAAGGAATGAGGAAGGTGGTAGTTTTGGTATGACAGGTTATCAGGGGAGAAATGATGTAATGTTATTGTTGTTTTGCTGCTACCCCCTCCTTGGAGACAGGATTTATCATATGAAATGTCTTTGTCGTTACCAGTTTTATATTAAGGACAGAGAAAGGGTGTATATCTTCACGTGAAGTAAGTGCTGGATGAGCCTAGTATAGACAACCCCAAATATCTTTGTAGGCTTTTGTTGGGATATCTGAGTTTGGTACAAAAGCATGTTGTTATCAGGTATTGGTGAACCATAAATGTGTTTGTCCACTTTGGAAAGGGCAATAGTACAGTGGAGGAAACTTCCAAGAGCCATAATGGTAGTGGCATAATGGATTATGTGGTGTAGGTTAAATTTAGGGAAAGGGTGGGAAAACTTTTCTGGTGAGTTGAGGTCTTGATTTATGAGGGGTGTTGTGGTACTGGGAGTGAGGTTGATTGCTAGGCTTGAATTGGAGATAACCCATCTGGCTAATATGCCCCAAACTTCAATGGTGCCTCCCAACTGGTGCTGCCTATTCCCAATCTGCATAAAACATAAAATTTTAATTAGACCCCAAAAAATTACCACAAGATTTAGTCACCTACCAGTACCTCCGTTAATGACAGTTCTAATGAGGGTAAAGGTAATAATGAATTTTAGGTGTTGAAAATAGGTATGCATAGGGTAATTATGATCAGAAGGTTGAAGGTAATACGCATGGTTTTGAATAAGCGTGGTAAACAAAGCGACTTGACGGTTAACCAAGCTCCATAAATGGAATTGAATAGGCACAAATGGATTTTTAAAGGGGTGATTAGCCGAGAGGTTATCATTTTCAAAGAAATTTTTTCCTAACTGGTTTACAGAAGAGGAAAGGTTTAGATTAAGAAAACTCATTTGAGATAATAGCTGATTTATCTGGTCAAAGTTCTCCGAACGCCGATGAAGGTTTTCCCGTTGCACCACCAGAATCACGTGAATATGCAGAAGCCAAATCACTCATATTTTCTTTGAGTTTAGAGGAATTGCAGAGATTAAGAATTGATGTCCAATCTAAGATCGATCGTCATAATCGTGAGCAGATTCGTCAGAAAGAAGAAGAAGAAGAAGCTGCTCGTTAGAGGGAGGAGAGGAGGATTGAGGCTCTCTATACTGCTTGGCTACCCAAATACTTTGCAAGGCGTGATAGAAAAGATGAAGAATGGGCAGAGAAACATGCCAAAGCCCCAAAGTATGGAAGTGCGACGGAGAGTGATTCTTAAGCTTCTAAAGGGTTTGAATATGATATAGAAGAGGTAAACACCAGTGACCTTGATTTTGATGCTGCAGAAGACAAACGCAAGATGGAGGCTTATCATGATGGGAAGTTAAGATACAGGTTCGAGTATGAGCTTGCCAATCCCAAAATATTTGCACGCACCATGAATGAAGGAGAGCCAAGCAGAGAGGATGTGAGGATGTTAGTTGCCAAGTCTGATGAGGAGGACACTGAAGAAGAAGAAGATGATGATGACAGTGAGGATACATCGTCTTCCAGTGGAACTTCACCTGCTCCATCTGATAGTGATGACAGCGAGCGATATGAAGAAGAGGGTTGGGATACTGATGAAGAGGATTTTTGGTAATCTCTTCAGAATTACCAGGAAAAGCTAGATTTTCAGACTGCGCATAAAGCTTGAAAACGATCAACAAGTTCTTAACAAGACAGCTTTTCTGGTAATTTTTCTTATTCGTTCCCTTTTTGATGCTGGTGCAAATGATGGTAAGCTTCTTCTTTTTTTGGTTGTGGATTCGGTCGGTTGTTTTCTTTTTCTGGTGGTGATGATGATGTGAAAAGGTGATGTTGTTCAGGGAAAGTTTCTGGTTTAAAGATGTAAAGTTTGAAGGGGTTATAGTTTTTTCAAGTTTGTTATGGTGTTTGGTAGTGGCTAGGATTTGAGAAATAGTATTATGGTATTTTAGTTCAGGTTTAATATGTTGATATTTTGAAACTTTGATCTTTTGAGAGTTTGATGGAGAGATGGGGTTGTAATGCTGAGTGCAGAATTGGAAACTCTTTGTGTAGAAATTAATGAACTGTTTGCCGTTTGTTTCAAAAATGTTTAAGTATTGCTTGTAATTATTTTTGTTGGAATCGATTTCACTTGGCAATGATTTTCTATCTGTGAAAGTAGTAAGAAGTAACAAAGATTTGTATATTATATAACTGCTAATGAGAATCACAATGAGAAGAAATGATTGATGAATACTACTAAGATTGATTCTCAGATGGAAAGATTCAGAAAACATGAACAAAGGAATGGGTGCATACGTCAGGATGAGGCTACAGAGCTCTTGTTGGAGAGAGTTTTTTTAACTTCTGAAGAATCTATCTTTGAACTCAAAGAAATAGCTCAGTGTTTAGAGTGGTAGACAAACTAAGAGACAAAACATAAAAGAGACAAAGCATGAAAGAGATGAAGAGAAATCAGGTGTCTTTTCTCATTAGTATTTTCTCTTTAAATACAAGACAATGAGAGCTTGTGTAAGTACAAGTGGTAGTAAGGGAAAGAACAATTCCCACATGTGTCTAGTTTGAGAAAGGAGATGACATGCATCTTGACACATGTGATGTGTGGTCAGACACATTCCCACACATGTTACTACAACACTCCCCTTGGATGACCACCATTACAAACTAACTGCTTTGTCAAAACCTTTCCAGAAAACATCCGTTGATGAAAAACTGGTCAAAGGAGAAAAATACTTGAGCTTCTGAAATGGCGTCGCTTGTCAGGACTCTTCTCCTTTGTAGAAACGTGTCAGGAAAAATATTTCGCACAAAACCTGAGCACTTGTAAGGAGAAGAATAGCCTCAACCGAAGTTGAATCTTTAGTGTTTTTGTTGTCTCATTAAAAACCTTTTCGAGTAACAAAACCCAGTGGGAAAAAGTAACCTCGATGAAGGAAAAGAGTACGACACACTTTGATGTCATCAGTGCATCTCTGGATGCTCCCCCTGATGTCGACATCTCTCCATGATTTGCATTTATGGTATTATTGTTGTCTCATTAAAAACCTTTTCGAGTAACAAAACCCAGTGGGAAAAAGTAACCTCGGTGAAGGAAAAGAGTTCAACATAACATTTGATGCTCCCCCTAATGCATGACAATTTCTTTAGTCTAATACAATCATGGGAGTGGACAATTCATTTAGTCCGATGGAGTCACGGAAGTTCGGACAATTTCTTTAGTCCTATACTTCTCACATGTTTTTCAAATGTGGCCTTAGGTAATGACTTAGTAAATAAGTCTGCCACATTTTCGTCAGATTTTACTTTACTGACCTGAATGTTTAGAAGACATTGTTGTTGCTGATTGTAAAAGAACTTTGGTGATATATGTTTCGTATTATCACCCTTGATATACCCTTGCTTCATCTGTTCGATGCAAGCCGCATTATCTTCGTAAATGCAAGTTGGCTCTTGATGGTAGAACTCAAACCACATGTCCCTCGAATGTGTGTAATGATAGACCTTAACCATATACACTCACGAACCGCCTCATGTAGGGCAATGATCTCGAGTGGTTCGTGGAGGTAGCCACAAGGGTTTGCTTGGTCGATCTCAAGGATATCGTTGTATTCCCGATAGTGAACACGTATCCAGGTTTGTGATCGACCTTTGTGTGGGTCCGAGAGGTACCCAAAGATCGGCAAAACCAACCAAAACATTATTTGGGGTTCCGGTGTAAGGAGTCGCAATTACATTAGCATCTCTTCTTTCATCTTCGTAGGGATAAAACAAACCCAAGTCAATGGTTCCCTTTAGGTATCTAAAGATGTTCTTTATACCATTCCAATGACGCTGCGTTGGCATACGAGCTATATCTAGCTAACAAATTCACTGAGAATGAGATATCTGGTCGAGTACATTGTGCTAAGTACAATAATGCGCCTATTGCACTTAGATAGGGATATTCAGCTCCCAATACATCTTCGCCATCTTCCTTTGGACGAAATGGATCTTTATGTACATCTAAAGTTCGACCAACCATGGGAGTGCTAGCAGGGTGCACTTTGTCCATATTAAATTGCCTGAGTATCTTATGGACATATGCACCGGTGGATTAATATTCCACAAGCTCGATGTTCTAGTTCAAGTCCTAGACACATTCGAGTTTTCCCAAGATCTTTCATCTCAAATTCGGATTTCAAATAGCTTGCGGTTTCTCTTAGTTCATCAAGAGTACCTACTATGTTCATGTCGTCGACATAGACAGCTATAATAGCAAATCCGGAACTTGTTTTCTTTATAAACACGCAGGGGCATAATTCATTATTTGTATATCCCTTCCCAATCAAATAATCACTTAGACGGGTATACCACATCCGCCCGGATTGCTTTAATCCGTAAAGTGAGCGTTTAATCGAATTGCAAACGCACTCCGTGGTTTAGAGTTACTTGATTTGGGTAATGGAAGTCCATCTCGGAACTTTCATGAATATCTCTCGTATCAAGATCCCCATAGAGATATGCGGTAACCACATCCATAAGTTGCATTTCAAGTCCTTCTGAAACAACTAAGCTGACTAAGTAACGAAACGTTATGACGTCCATTACAGGAGAGTACGTTTCTTCGTAATCAATCCTGCATGCGTTGTGAGAAACCTTGCGCCACAAGGCGAGCCTTATATCTCAAGACTTCGTTCTTCTCATTACGCTTTCTGACAAATACCCATTTATGTCCTATAGGCTTTATACCTGGTGGGGTTAGCACTACCGCACCAAATACCTGTCTTTTTGCTAGTGAATTTAATTCAGCTTGGATTGCATCTCTCCATTGAGGCCAATCTGCTCTCTTTTGGCATTCTACAATAGAGCGTGGTTCGATATCATCGTGCTCTATAATCTCTCGAGCAACTGTATATGCGAATATATCATCAATATGCGTGGAGGATCTTTCCATCAACACGTATGAACTTTCACAATCCATAGAGATTTCTTTGTTCTCTGGAATCAATTCAAACTTCGGGGCGTCCCCCAGTAATGATTCATGGACATAACTGTAATCAGAGACAATCTCATGGGATGGATTATCTGTATTGATGATATATGGATCGGTTTGTGCCTTACTCGCCTTTTTCTTTCTTGGCTGAGTATCGATCGAACCAAGTGGTCTCCCCCTCTTCCTTTTGGGGGCCACGGCCTCAGCTACACTTCCACCAAGTGTAGCCTTGGTACCTATATTTATGGTACCTTTTCCCTTGTAGGGAATTTCCAACCTTGCAGGCACATTCGCAGCTGGTATATGTGATCTCGTCACTTTAGCGATATCAATAAATGCATCGTGCATTGAATTTGCCACATTTCGAAGATTGATAATTCTTTTCACTTCACTTTCGCATTGTGGAGTGCGGGGATCAAGATGAGACAACGTGGGAACACACCACGACAATTCCCTGTCGTTCCCTTTGGAAGTCCTTTTCCATACCTCCCCTAACGACGGGAAGGTTGTCTCATCAAAGTGACAATCCGCAAATCTAGCGGTAAAGAGATCGCCTGTCAAAGGTTCTAAGTAGCGGATAATTGTTGGGGATTCGTATCCAACATAAATACCTACTCGTCTTTGTGGACCCATCTTAGTACGTTGTGGGGGCGTAATAGGCACGTATACGGCACAACCAAATATGCGTAAATGTGAAATATCAGGCTCATATCCAGTTACCAACTGGTACGCAGAAAATGGTTGGCTAGCAGTGGGTCTAAAGCGAATAAGTAATCTCGCATGCAATATGGCGTACCCAGAAGCAAGAATAGGCAGGTTGGAACGCATAACCAATGCCCTAGCTATCATCTCAGTAACCTTTTGATGGTAGCTTCATGAGACCATTTTGAGTGTGTACATGGGGTACGGGATGCTCTATGTCAATTCCATTAGACATACGTAAATCATCAAATCCTTTAGATGTAAATTCTCCAGCATTATCAAGTCCGATAGACTTGATTGGATGATCAGGGTGGTGAGCCCTTAGTCGTATAATTTGTGCTAGGAGCTTTGCAAATGCAGCATTTCTTGTGGACAACAATGCAACATGTGACCAACGGGTCGAAGCATCAACCAGTAACCATAAAATACCCGAATGGTCCGCATTCTCGGATGTATAGGTCCACAAATATCACCTTGTATTCTTTGTAAAAATGGAATATTTTGTTTGGTATCTTTAGCATAGGATGGTCTCGATCCTGTCTTTGCTAAAGAACAAGCTTTGCGAGAATGAGCGATGTGCCTTCGATAAGGACAACGAAGAAGAATGGGATAGTGGGTGCGCTTCAATTACTTTGGAAGACGAAGGTTGCACTTCTCTTGCTTTAGAAGGCATAAAATGTGCATCATTTACTTTAGAATGCACATTGTTACTTTGCATTGTAACAATCTTTTGTCCCATTTTCTTTTTCATTCGAAAGAACGGATGTCCGTGTGAGTTCTTCAAAACACGGATCATCATATCACGACACCGGGTGCCTTAGTCGATCGTGCCAAAGCTTATATAAGTCACCGGCCAACAGGTTCATCGTTGGCAACCACATGGGATTCGATAATCCTAATAGTGGTGATATACAATCCACTAGAGTGACTTATTAGTTTCTCTAAGATGCGCTTCCTTCCGCATTCACTAGAGGTCACATATATGTACTCAATTCCATTTTCACAAAGTGAGTTTCTAAGTGATAACCGTTTGCACGGATATCCTTGAAACTTAACAAAGTGCGGTGAGCTCTTGGTGCATATAGAGCTTCGTGACTTTAATCATTGTGCCGTTTGGCAACAAGAATTGAGCAAGACCTCGCCCAATTATTACTTGCGATGATCCAATCATCGTAGTCACGAATGTATTATAAGGAGTAAAATCGACAAATAATTGTCTATTTCTTAGGATAGTGTGGGTGGTTGCACTATCAACTAGACATTCAATTTCTCCTGGAGACATTCCTACAAGTACATTAGATAGGAATGTTACAAACAAAGAAAAACGAACAATTTATCTCACTTCCTTTAGAGAATTTTGTTCTACTAGAATGGCTTCCTTTCCATTCTAATTTACATGCTAAACAACAGATTATCATGAGCAAAGTAAGATTCTATGGAACATAATAGAAAATAAGTACTTATAGATAATCCATACACATAACATAAAGATGGTAAGAACATGTTCAGCAACGGTAACACCTACTCAAACTATTAAACAAACGATAGTCTAAGATAACATAAAAACTTCAAAGCATCTAAAACCAGATAGAGTCTAGCAAGCCAGAAACTAAATTCTTAGGCCCAAGCAAAATCAGACACATCCATAGTTGGGGCAAAGTCCTCATTGCCCAGGAAGTCTGAAATTGTGAGGTTAACGTCGTGGGTTACATCATTTTCTTCCATATAGTTAGCCTCTTGTTCGAGAGTTTCAGCATTACTTTTTGTAGTTCAGCTACATTGGCACTAGCCTTGCAATGCTTGTACCAATGTCCGGTAAATCCACACCTAAAACAAGGCGCACTTTCGTCTGCAGCCTTTTTGTTAGCGGGATTTTTAGGTGTTTTCTCGAACTTAGATCACCATTGTATGGCCGAAGTTCCTTCTCTCGTGCCAAACATTAGAGTGATCTTTACGTCCTCGACCTCGATTATGTCCCTTACGTCCTCTTCCACGAGAGGCATTATCTCCACGTGGGTATGGATCATGGGAATGTGAATCGAATTTCGAGCCCTCTTTCCTTTGGGGTTCTTTCCCTTATTGACCTTGCCATGGTTAGCTTCGGGAACTTTCTTTTTCCCGACAGCTCTGGCATTGTTATTGACAAGAATCTCATTGTGCCTTTCGGCCACTTGCAATAAGTTTATCAACCTACTGAATGTGGTGATTCTTTTGTTGTCAACCTCTAAACGATACTGGTTCGCTAGTATCATGGACGAGGTGGGAAAGGTCGATAGGGTTTTCTGAATCATTTCCTCATCCGTAAGTTTCTTTCCACAGAAGTCCAGACGTGCCTGAATCTGTAGCATGTCTTTTTGGAAATCATTCACTTTTACATAATCGAGGAAGCGGATTTCATTCCACAGGACGTTCAATTGTGGTATTAAGGAATCATGAATGTTCCCAAAACGGCTATCTAGAGCATCCCATAGCTCTTTTGCCGTTTTCAAGTGATGATAACCCCAATGTAGGTTAGGATCGATATGCCTCTTAAGGAACATAAGAGCATGAGATTTGTCTTTTTTAGTTGCCGGAGCAACGCCGACAGATGGCTTGATAGTGGAGGTGTAGTCCTTTGCCACGAAGGTGGTTTCCACATCAGATACCCAACGATGGTACTCAAGTCCTGCTGAGTCCAAAAGTTCGAATTCTGGTCGAATTGGGTCCATCTATATAGACAAAATAAAGGACATTAATATGGTGCTCAAGTCCTTCTGAGTCCATAACAAATCACGGTATCATTTTCCCATCACCAACTTTCTTTATGGTTTTGTGGGTAATACGGATATGTCATATAGTCCAATCTTTGATCATAACCCAGTCCACAAAATTAATTAACCAACTTTCTTTATGGTTTTTAACAAGGGAACTCTGTTTGCAAACCAAATTTCTTTATGGTTAAAAATTGCAAACAATTTGGTAACAAGGTTGACAAAATAGTCAACTAAAAATAGGTCTATTAAAAAAAATAAACTACAGACCCATTTATCATTTATATACGCATATAAAATTACTGGAATTTAAGTCGCAATTCGTTTGCCTATTTAGTAGCAAACAGTTTATGGATAAAATAAATTTTGGTTAATATTTGTGACATGCATGAGTAATATCAAACTAAGATATAATACTAAACATAAAGTATATGTCAAAAATTTAAGTTATTTTTAGGAAGGTCTAAATAAAATAGTTTAACATACTAAAAAAAATATGTATTGTAAATTATAACATTTGGTGGGGATAACATCATGGGTGTATACCAATATGATGAGTATTTGATAAAAATAAAATACTAGGATACTCATGGCATAAAAGAAAAATTAACATACATACATATGCATCATGGGTATAATAAATTACACTTTTGTTTTTGAAACAAAATCAGTGAGGGTTTTTTTTTTTCTTTTTTTTCTTTCTTTTGAAAAGTAAAGCAAACTACACTTTTGTGTATCACATGATTTTAATTAATTAAACTATAGATAAAAATGCCACTTTCATGTTAGAAGACAAGCATGTGATCATAAAGAAACAAATAAGCTATCACTATCAAGTTGAAAATCAACTAGTAAAAACCAAATGGATTATTTCTTTTAACTTTTGGTGTAGTTAAAATAAAGAGTATGAGCTAATATTATCATGCCATGTGATAGATGAGACAAATATATCACTTTCAACAAGAGTAAATAAATACTAATGGTTGAGATATACCTCCTTCTTTTGGAAAAATCCTACTTGTTTTAAGAATGGAGCCAACAATTTTTTATTTTTTTTTTGTTTGTGAAGGATTAATGCTCAATTGGAAACAAAGAACAAGGTGTTGATAACGTGTTTAGAGTGGTAGACAAACTAAGAGACAAAACATAAAAGAGACAAAGCATGAAAGAGATGAAGAGAAATCAGGTGTCTTTTCTCATTAGTATTTTCTCTTTAAATACAAGACAATGAGAGCTTGTGTAAGTACAAGTGGTAGTAAGAGAAAGAACAATTCCCACATGTGTCTAGTTTGAGAAAGGAGATGACATGCATCTTGACACATGTGATGTGTGGTCAGACACATTCCCACACATGTTACTACAACACTTAGGAATTTAATCGGTCGGCCTATATGTTTTTTATTTTAACGCGTACACATATGTTGGTATTGACTAGAAAAAGAGTGTCGCAGCTTGTCTTCGGGAAATATATTGTGTGTTCACGTCATTGTGGGATGGCCCACCATTTTCACCGCTCAAGAACTTTCCAGTATTAACTGGACTCATCTTAAGTCAAGATAAGGATGATATTACTTAACCATTAAGGGTTAATGATAATCCTTATAGTGACACGTTCCTCTTGACGTGGCATTCTTTCTTTCTGTACCTCGGCTATATATAGCCTTGTAACACTCGGTGATTGTAAGCCTAAGAGAATGAAATGATGAATATTTCTCCCATTAGATTCTCATTCTTGTATACGGACTTGCACTATATTTAGTTAGTGTTAAGTCCTTTCTTTGTTATACCGTTGATACTACTATATGTTCACAACACGTTATCAACACGAATTGCTCTGCGACAGTTGATTTGGGGCTGACGATATGGAAAAGGATAATTCTCTTCAACTTTTGTATATTTAATTTAACTATTTCTAAGTAGTTTTATGCATACAATTTTTATTATTCTAACTTTGTTTTCTATTTCGATTAGGATTTGTTAAAGAGAAAGTTAGACATCTTATCGTTCTGTATGTGCTACTTGGAGCACAGGAAATTATACGGTATATGAAGAGATATCCAAAATAGGTATGTATTAGCAACGACTCATATTTGTGATGTTATTCGGTTTCCGAATTTAGCCAAATATTTGAGTTTTGCAGCGTTTTATTATTTTCCTCCTTAGCCAACCAACGGAAGGTTTTTCCGCGTCCTTTTTTTTTTTGGATAGCGTAGAGAATATAATTACCTTCATTGGTACACCAATGATTTTTGTGGTGTTAACGGTTTTAATATCGACAGAGCAAGGAATTGTTGCATCCTGAGGGATAGCAAAATTGTAATTTTCCTTTGCAATAATAATCTCCGGAATTCAAAGTCGTTCCACCTAGGGTCGGAATACGATGAAAAAATGAACACTGGGCTAACATGGTTAGCCAGTCTCTATCAGCGGTTCTTGAAATGAGCTGCAATTGATATTGAGACAATTTCTTTTAAGATAAAGAATGTGTTCATATTTCAACTTTGACAAATTAATATTTCGTTGACCCTAACTGACGAAATTGGAGATTTGTCGGTATTGTGTTAGAACCGTATATATTACATTTGGAATATTTTCTTCCTTGTTTCACCATTGATTTTTGTGGTAAATAGTCCGGCTTAATTTCTGGAGAAGATATACGCACCGTACAAAATGTTGTGGTGAGCAATAGGGAGAGCTGCATATTTTGCGTCCCTATGTGTTCCCGCTAGCTTTACGGCGTGCATTATATGCGCCAATTATATGCATCGACGAGCTTTAAAGTGCTAGTGCTTAATTTGCACTTTGTATATGTTGTCTCAACAACAACGAGTGTTGCAAATGTTAATTGCGCCTCGTAGATATACAAAAGTCGAGCGATAATGAGTGTTGTATTTCTTTAAATGATATTTAGATTTAATATCATGTCTTCTTGTCGCCTGAGATATTACATAAATCACGAACTTGGTGAATGAAATTTGCAGCAGTGCGTATGCAAATAAGCCTATCTTTGGCAAAGAAGGAAAATACAATTGTGGTAGGCATATTTGAATATGGGAACCACAATAGTTCTCGGGTTGAAGAACCTGATGAGCACCGTACCACTAGAAGTGGAATAATATGGGACGGTAGCATAATGATTGGTTTGAATGAACCGATCTCGAGCCTGGTAAAGCTCTGCTATCATTGTGACAGACACGGTACGTGCATCTGAAATGTTGTTCATTATAATTGATCTCTATCGATCGTCTTGGCAGGACTGGACTGATATTGAGATAGTGTCTATGTTCACATAATTTATTTTAAAGTTTACTGTTGATTTTACATGGCAATGTAAATTCTTAAAATTTTATTCCAGTGGACGGTAAACGAGAGAGGAAACCTGATCAGTCACCTCTCCTGGGTTGCGTGTTATTATTATTTTCTACACTCAGTTGCTCCATTGATAGGTTGAGTCATGCAGAACTGAATGTTATGTTGATGAGACATTCCCGCCTAAGGATCAGGGGGAGAATCGTCGACGATATTGGTCAACTCCAATTGTGTCTCATCCAGATTCTCACACCGAGAAATGCCTGAGGTGTTGGAGATTACTCTGTTGCTATATTTAGAAAGAGTACGCTAGCTAGATTCGGCATAAACTAAAGTCCTTTCAAGGCATGCCATGGAATCGCAGCGATTGTTTCGTTTGAAAATGTGCTTAGAAGCATAGACGAAAACCTCTTGTATGAGGTATGCCAATCTAATCAGATAACGTCCATATTCTCTTTGAGTGATGAGTTGATAACTCCTGACGAGGAGCATATCCATATAATTTGCGTAGATATCTCTTGGAGATAAATATCTGCATATTGAATTTTGGTACCAATGGATTAGAATATCCTCGTACTCTAGAGAATAATGTGCGATTGTTAACTAACTGATTAATAACTTGGTTGTCGATAATGTTCAGAGTAGCTACTTAAATTGTTGTGGATAGATATCCCCTTTGCAAAGGAATTATCGACAAAGTTTATATGATTGGCTGACATGGACCTTAGTTCATATTGAAGTGTTTTCTCCCTTGTGTACGCTCTTGAAACTTAGTCTTAGCATCGGTCCCAAAATTTGATGCTTATGTGAAAGCGTAGTGAGAAAACTAATTGAGGTCTCTTGTTATGCAGCGCCACCCCTTGAAAGTGAGTTTCCGCAGACACTAAATAGGTTGATGGAAGTATGGTCTGGTAGTCATAAATGACTCGACATCTCACCTGGTGGTAACTGTGTATCTATACTCATATAAATTTTAAATGAAACTCTTGTTTGTCATCCGTTGATGTTGTATCATCCTAGTAATGCTTTGGGCGTTGATGGTGAGCACATTTGATGTTCTTGTACACTTTGAACTTATTACTCATGTAACCATTGTTATGTTTTTCTGTTTGAGACGTGCCATATTCCACTGCTGTTACTACTCTATTACAAGATTTGCAAATTTGATGAGAAAGTCTTCCCACCGTTAGGGGTAGGAAAGGCTATCGCCTGAAAAACGGCGTGAAGTATCCCGGTTTGCACAAAGATAAACCAGGATGTATCTCATCTTGATGTTTTCATCACTGAAAGACATGTCGAAGATTTGACATCTTCAGAGATTGCAAATCAAATTGCTTCCTTGAGAAGCTGTAAATGTAGTAGCAAGTGTGTAACTTAGAACACACCTTGAGCGTGGATGACTAATTGACTTGAAATATTCTGCACCTCTTAAAAGAAAGAGCCAGTCACAATCATTGAAAGATAGTGCTCACAAAGAGACTATCAGTGGAAGATCTAATTTCTCTGAGTATAGTTCTCCTAATAAGATAATGTCTCTGCAAAGGATGTGATACCTCAAAATGAGAGGATTTCCATAAGGCATGCATGCAATAGAGAAATTTGCGATCGTAATCCAATGATTGTTGATGACATAGTCAAAGTATCCACTGATACTACCGTAGGTGTTATTGGTTTTAAACCAATCTCCATGGGAATGTCATCAAAGGTATGGTTAAACCAGGAGAGATCGAAGCAGGATAACAACTTTCTTGCAAAATGCATAACATTGGTACTGCAACCCGAACACTCCATAATGTGACACATTCTTAGCCGCATGTGGGTGTTTGAAGTTCCGACATCCGATAATGTAACCCCAAGTGGCTACAGGTGGGTGTATGTGCATAGTGAGAAAAGTAAGTCAACTAATGGCACAAAGTCTTTTACAGGAACCTGAGATGGATTTCTCTGTAACATATTCCATATTATGGATACAGCTACCTTTACGGTATTTTTTCTGGCAGTCTTTAAGGACTCGATGTGCATCTAGTTGATGTGGTTATTGCGGATCTGTGTGAAAGATTAGATACAGAAAACTGCATGTAAATTCCTGAAGTTTTTCAGTACCATGTCATATGCATTTACTCAATAAGGACGAAAGTGGTCAATCGTCTAAGTAAATACTTATATTATCCAGGGATATGTGAACCATCTTATATGCTCATAAAATTTGATTTACTAGTTTTGATTTATGCAACATCTACTTGATTGGAACTCCTGAAGAATTCTCCAAAGCACAAAAATGCTTAAAGAAGGAGTTCGAGATAAATTCTCGATAAAACATGGTCTCAATCTGTTGGTTGAGCGTTGTAGATGGAAGTCTATTAATTTCGTCAACCTTAACGGTCTAGACATGTTTAAATGGACGAGCTGACATGGTTTCAGTCATTCGATATCTTACTTATAAGATTGATCGGTTTACACCTCAACAAAGGTAGTGTATCACTCTGTGGATTGTACACAAAGATGTATAAATGGTACATTAGCTGAGATACGTTATAGTTACCTGATATTGGGTTTGTAAGCCTGGTTCAACCTAACACCAATATCGAGACATAGGTCCGAAGAATCCTCCATCTTCGTGGTATCATTAAGCCTGATCTTTTGCATGAAAGATCGCTGAATATGTCTCCCACAGAGAAAATCTAATCAGACTGTTTAAGCTTTGATTTTTGGTAGGTTTGTTAACGCAACTAAACATTTTCCTAGCTAATAGTCTGGTGGTAGAGGATACTTGCGTATCCTCCGATCGATTATGATTGTTCAGACAAAGCTAGTGGAGAACAAAAGGCTGGCACAACAAGATGATCATTAAGAAATTGCACAAAGGTAGATCAGACAAGTTTCTCAACTAAAAGAAGCTGAAGCTACCGAAGTCATTAAAAGATGGCTCGTGATCTCTACGCAATACCATCAAACAGAGTGATCAACTAAGACGCTTACTCATCAGGGGGAGTTAAGCCAAAAAGGACTACGGATATATGGTATGTTGGACATTACATCGTGTACTCTTTTTCCTTAGTCAAGGTTTTATCCCACTGGGTTTTCCTTGTTAAGGTTTTAATGAGGCATGTGAGTCCACTGTTATCTGCAGTTCGAAATGTTGTACTCTTTTTCCTTCGTCCTGGTTTTTATCCCTCCGGGTTTTTCCGAGCAAGGTTTTAATGAGGCAACATCTGCGGTTTTATCATTGTTCTGAGAACTCATGTTTTCCTACGATCAGGTTTTGTCCTTCTGGATTTTCCTGACGAGGTTTTTAATGAGATAACAACTTAGAACGGTGAACATCATATAAAGAGATGGATATCCATAGAATTTTGGCGGAATCAACGATCGGATTATCACACTTTACACTTAAGTCAGGTTTTTATCGTACACGATTTTTCCTGATAAGTTTTACACGAAACCAAACAAGCTGCATCAACAATATTGTTGTGAGCTTCCATTGTTCAAGTTTTGTCCTAAATGGTTTTCCTGACGCACTTTCATCGAAGGGAGAAATTTTGTGACGACCATCGTCACGTTAAAGCTCCAAGAATTGGACTCTTTTCGTATTTTATCCCATTGAGATTTTACCGAAAAAGTTTTTGACGAGGCAGGCAATGTTCTTAGAATGGTGGTCCAAGGGAGAGTATTGTGTGTTCACGTCATTGTGGGATGGCCCACCATTTTCACCGCTCAAGAACTTTCCGGTATTAACTGGACTCATCTTAAGTCAAGATAAGGATGATATTACTTAACCATTAAGGGTTAATGATAATCCTTATAGTGACACGTTCCTCTTGACGTGGCATTCTTTCTTTCTGTACCTCGGCTATATATAGCCTTGTAACACTCGGTGATTGTAAGCCTAAGAGAATGAAATGATGAATATTTCTCCCATTAGATTCTCATTCTTGTATACAGACTTGCACCATATTTTGTTAGTGTTAAGTCCTTTCTTTGTTATCCGTTGATACTACTATATGTTCACAACAAAAGATAATTTCTAAGGCTGTTTTTGATAGAAGCTAATTTCGTATAATTAGATTTATTTTATAGAAGTATGGGTCTATTAATAAAAAAACATGGTTTATAATATGTTTTTGATTTAGTCCCATGAAATTTTATGGAAGGCTTCTCTTACCTTACGAGATATTTCCATGGAATTAGAGCTTTATTTTCATAACCAACCCCGCACTCATAAATATTGGGCGGATTTTTTACCCGCCCGCTACGGGTCGGGCGGGTTCGGGTTCAAACCCGCTCAAACCCACTTCAGATTGTAGTTCAATATTTTCTGCAGGTATTTCACCAGTAGTGTTTATATTTGTACCTGGTTTATATTCAATGATCACTCACACACACATGTTTTAAAGAATTAACATACTTCTTACTTAAGTTCTTAATTACTTCAAAAATCAAACCATAAACATGTCTTCATTGTTAAGTTATATACTAGTACCACTAGGGTTTCAATAATGGACGACTAGGATTAGTTTTATCAATGGTGTATATTAAGCAGGTTTTTTCGGGCGGGTTTTAGCTAGTACCAACTACCAACCCAACTATAGCGGGTTTTTATTTTCATAACCAACCCCGCACCCACAACGGACGGGTTCAGATTAAAAACCCACGGTTTTAACGGGTACGGGTGGATTTGGGTAAGTTAGGCGGGTCTTATGTAGCTCTACATGGAATACACCTAAGCGTGGGGTTGCGTAGTTTCCACGTACGGACATTGTGTAAGATTAAACTTCAGGTACTAGAGAAGAAAATAATCATGGGAGTAGCATCATCATCTATGAGAGCGTTCTTTTCATCAAACCCAGCATTATATAAGCTGGTACCAGATGAAATGACTAAACACAATTGTGGTTTTGGGGGAACGATGATGATCTACCAAGATTTTTTTATTGATCATTAAGTCTCGGTACTTGAAAATAAAATAAATGCTATATGTCCCATCTTATTTCATGAAATATAGGTTTGTTGATTTAGTTAATTGGGACAAGAGTTAGAAGGCTCTACTATTATTGATGTAAGGGTTTCTAACTCCCTAAGTTAGTTGTTTGAATGCATTTTAACTTACAAAAAAAAAAAAGGCCAATCGAAATCCCTCTCACTCTTCTCTACTCAAGATCGGGTCCATTTTGGACCGGATCTAAGTAGATTTATTTAATATTTCTTGCTTTCTAGGTTAGTTAGTAGTTTTAGCTTAGTTGTTACTATGTTTTCTACTTATCAAGACCGTTCTGGCGGTTTTATTTACTCTTGAGGTTTATCTTCGCTTTAATGACAGTTATTGAGTTGTGTTTTAAGATCAATATTGATGCTCTCCAACGACGAAATCTTCATCTTTGTTGTGTCCGGCTATGAAATCTTCATCATCAACTTATCATGCGATGGAATCTTCATCGGTGATTTCTTTGACGACGGAAGCTTCATCACTAGATAGTTACAAGAGTTTGAGCAAATCACTCATATTTTGGGAACACATCTTTCTAAAAAAGAAAAACAAACTAAATGGTTGGAATATAATTCCGAGAAAAGCCATTCTTTCTCCGATTTGATCGGATCTTACCCATACTTATATTGTTCTTACTCCGGTAATCCTTCTCTTTCTCTTGTCGCGGCATTGTACTTTTACAGTATGTTCTTGAAACTTTGTATCCTCTTATTTTCGATCTTAAACTCATTATAACGTCGATTTTTTATAAATGAAAAGGTTATTACTTGTTTATTTAAGAAAAAAATAACTGAAATGGAGTCCACGTGTTGAAATCTATTATAGTAGAAGGAAGGGATATTGTGGGTTTAGGTCCTAACTTTGTGACCAGAGTTGTACTTGGGTCCTAGAAAAATAGAAATTAGAGTTTGGGTCCCATGACCGTAGTTGACCATCTTGATTGTTATATAAATAGTTTTCCTTTAATTAATTTGAATTTAGTTAACACCGTCAACTAATGTTATCACGTAACTTTCACGTGTTACATAAAACTCTTATTTCCTCCGCCATCACCGTCTTCTTTCTTTCTTCTTCACTGCTACTGCCACTCCGTCACCAAAACCTAATTATCTCTACCGAGCATCCCTAAGAGCTAACAAAACCTTCATGATTTTTAGTTCCAAAGCCTTCGTCGCCAAATCCAAAGCCAAACCCACCTCCAACAGATCTTCATATTCTTCTAAAAGAACAATAATCGCAGAGAAGAGCAAACCCCTAAAATCACTTTTCCCGTCACCATCTTTGTTCAAAGAACTTCAATTTTAAATCAATTCCAACCAATAAGAACTTAACATATTAATAAACAGTTTACAAGAAAGGTGGATTAGGAATGCCAGAAAACAGGGAGGTTTGGGGATTATGAATGCCAGAAAACACAACTTTGCGCTGCTGGGCAAAAGAGTTTGGCAAATACATGCTCAACCAAATACTATCTGCAACACGGTTTACAGGACAAAGTACTTGGGACAAGATCCAATTTTAAGAAGAATACCAACCCCATCGACGGCGGCAAGCCCTGCATGGGAAAACATATCAAAGATTGCTCCTTTTGTGCAGGAAAATTTGGCCATGCAGATTGGTGACGGAAAGTCAACCAAAATTAAGGATAATTGGATCCCCAGGCAGGCAAGGATGACAAACATGGGAGATATTGGTAACAATTGGGTAAGTACCTTGATCACACCACACACTTTTAATTGGAACACCGAATTACTGCACCAGACCTTCCCAACAGACATTGTCAGTGCAATCAGAGCAATCCATGTCCCAAACCCGACAGTTCCAGATAAACAGATTTGGCCTCACGCCAAAAAGGGGCAGTACACGGTCAAGAGTGGATACGAGCTACTCATGAAAAATCAATCATCCATACCAAACCTGAATCCACAGACGGGTACAAGAAACACGGAGCAAATGTAGAAGTCGATTTGGAAATCAGACTGCCCCCCAAAAACTAAGACTTTTCCTATGGAAAGTCAGTCACCAGGGCCTCCCAACTTTTGATGCTCTGCATTTTAGACACATAATCAGCACCAACATGTGTCTTATCTGTCATATACATCCGGAAACAATCCAACATTGTCTCTTTGAATGTCATGTGGCCAAAGAGACGTGGCGTCTATTCTGCAGGCACGTCAATAGCAATGCGGACCAACATAATGCTTACACCAATATTGTGATGCCACCTCATCCACTGCCCAACACCATTTGCCAACAACAACACACTGCCGGGTCTAACAATCAACTTCAAGGAGGGAGAACAACAACAACTCTAGTGCTCCAACCACCATCAAACTTTGCAGAATTTCTGGTAATACATGCACAAAAGAAAGCCTCCACGTTGTGCTGCTATTTGTTGTGGAATATTTGGTTGGCAAGGAATGCAAAGGTATACAACAAAAACACACAAACGCCAATGCAAACATTCCACATATCTATATTGCTAAGTCAAGAATACAGATGGGCTATGCAGCACAATATTTGCACACATAACAGTACAGTACAACACACAAACAGGGCATCTACGACTATATGGATTAAATGGAATGCCCCGATGCGGCAATGGCTTAAAATCAACACCGATGGAGCTAGTAAAACAGATGACCAGGGAACACCGATGACGGCTGGTGCGGGTTGGATTTGCAGAGACGAACACGGTGTAGTAATCATGGCAATGTCGGCACCTATTGGCAAGACATCAGCGCTAGTGGCCGAGACGTGGGCTCTTCTTCTAGCAACCAGAATGGCAACAACCAAGGAATGGATCAACATACACTTTGAAACTGATTCCTCGGCATTACTGACATTGTTGTTGAAAGATGTTACTGAGGCACCATGGGTCATACAGAATATGCTGCACGAAATACACCATCTCCTAAGGAAAATACGATGTATTCACATCGCACACATATACATGGAAGCGAATCAGGCGGCAGATGGACTGGCGGATCTTGCAGCAAAAAAACAACTCCAACAGGGAACGAGAAGCAACAACAACTCCACCCTGATATGGGAACATATTGTACCTGAATTCCTTAATGTAATTGTGATGAATGACTCGGTGGGGACTCGTTACCCAAGAGAAGTTCAACTTTAAGTAATTAATGAAACTTCCTCTTTTCAAAAAAAAAAAAAAAAAAAAAAGGTGGCATGGAGTAATTTATAAGATTCCGAAATTTTCCACAAAGCAGATCTCTAATCTCCACTGATAAAGGAGTCAAACAATAACAAAAGAGTTTGAAAAAAACCTCAATCAGTTACACGCAGATTTTCCCTGAAGCTCTCTCGTGGACTGGGTACCAATGAAATTTTTGTCGCAGAAACAGAGGTTGCCTTTTCAGCGATTTCTATTGCTATAAACAGAAAAAAGAGATATCAAATTTGACCTAAGGCTACGTATCATTCTCAGTGAAGTAAAGAAAAAGAGATGCATCGAAGAAGAAGGAGAAATGGATGGAAGAGAGACTTTTTAGTTTTGGTGGAAGATAAACTTTTTAGTTTTGGTGGATAATGTGTTTAATGTCATCCTTCTATTCGCGCGATTATAACCACACATGTGCCAAACAGATATGGAAGGTAACGTTAGTAAATAAATGGAAAACTTATTTTTCCTCGGTTATTTCCTATTTTAAACAGTTTCTTAACTGTCAACGTGATCAACGATGGTCCCGAGACCCAAATTCTAATTTGTAATTTTCTGGGACTCAAATACAATTCTGGTCACAAAGTCGGGACCCAAAGTCAAAATATCCCTAAAATTATATAAGTCTCAAATACATCCGGATTAAATATATATATACACTAAGTCATACATTAGAGAAATAAAAATAAACAAATGAATTAATATCTGATTCGAGCTAAGTCAGACATCCGTTGAGATTCAATCCATACAAACAAGGTAATAACATATAAGCACAAAACCGACTTTACTAAACGAAAAATTAATATGATATTCAGACTTCTGAATAGTATCTAGAGTAAAACACTAGTATAATATCAATAATTGTTCCATTGTGAGGTTTTACATTAAAGCTCCACGTCAAAGAAGATGATTCTATTTCCAAAGATGAAACCAAAACCCAAGCAGAAACCTCAGAATCGTTGCTCAAAACTAAACATACACAAAAGTAGATTCCAAGGTGATTGGATTGATTAAACCAAATAATAAAAAAGTAAATAACAAAGTGATTGGATTGATTGAAGCAAATAACAAGAAAACAAAAAGAAAATATGATTAGAGTTTCCTTCGCCATAACCAAACATTCATTGCATTAGCATGCTTATCTATCTTTCGTTAGAATCATTCATCACCAACAATAGAATAATAACTTCCTCGGTGTTATTCCCAAAAATCATTTTGTCACTGAATACGGAAGTTGTCTAATACCCGATTCTATTTGATGTAATTTTAACAAATTGTTGTAAAGTGGTAGTAAAGATTCGTTCAACTCGGACGTGTGAAGATTTGATTTAAGAAAACACTAAAAACAAAGAAAATATATTCACAATGTTGTCACAATATCGAGAGATTACTGAGACTCAAGATTCCACCAAACTTCATATCACGTGGTTCAAATATCAATTCTTAGACAATTATAGCTCATATGATAAAGATTCATTGACTCTAATTCTTTGCCAAGGTAGATTCTGAAAGTAATGATTGTATATCTAAAGCATGAGACATCAAAACACTTAAGCTAAGCATGACCCATCAATTAAAATCACAACCATTCAAGAGAAATCATAAATCAATTAAATTTTAGTGCAAAAAGTCATATAAAGAATTAAATAGAATTACCACAGTGATGAAAAAGGGCTTCCTCCGTCGTCCCTGTGATGGGGTTTAGCTCCTCATATCAAAAACACGCTCAAAACAATAACTCATGGCTTAATAGGTATTTTTATTGAAGGAATAATATAAAACAGAAGTTTGTAACGCTGTAATGATGTTACAGACGTCACTGTTACAAAGAAACAATTAGAATAAGTTTTCTCAGCCGCTAGACAGTTGCTGCAAGTCTTTTGCCAGATCCACTGGAGAACGATATTTCGTTTCTGCTGTTGAATATAAGACTGTCTATGAGACTGTTTCTGTGCGTCACGCGCTTCGTTTCTTCTTCCTATGCACCAGCATAATAGTTTTCTGCAGCTCCTTCTGTTCGGCTCTATAGCCTCACAATTCTTCCTCCCGGTGCCCCCAACTCCCAATTACCCTTTGTTGGACTCGAAACACCTTATATATATACCAAATGCCGAATATAACTCTCTAGAATCTCTGATGTATCCCTGCCTTTTCACCCAAGTCACGGATTTTATTACCCATTATTTCCTCTTCTGTACGCGGCTCTGAGTTAATCCAACGTCTCTAAACTCTCTCTAGGATTGTATTAAATCCAGCAGAGAACATGTCACCACGTAATTTCCAAATAAAGACCAAATCCATACCCGAGATAATTCACTTCCCCTGTTTAATCGAGATCATGTAAACTGCCTTTATTTTCGAATCGAAGTCACATACCAATCCTGTTTTACGTTAACCGCCTACTTCCAATTAAAACTCGGTCAAAATCCCAACCAAAATCTTGCCTGAAATTCTCGCGGGTTTAACTTCCATTTTCCCGTGAATATTTCCCTTTTCTGTTCTAGTGAACTGGCCCTATTTAATCGATTCAGACAACCATACCATGTATGTTAGAAAAAAATTTGAACTCGCACTGCGAGTTCAACATTTGAATTCGCAGCACTGCAACCATTGGATGATGGAGATGTGACGTCACCAAACTGAGGAGTTAACCACAGTTGTATAGCTGGACTCTTAAAAATACGCCGTATTTTTAGGTTGTTTTTCATCTATCTACACCGGAATTTGGCGCAATCCTTAGTTTTTGCGCCAAAAGGAAATCTTTCATCTTTCATATCTCGTATCATAAACGAAAACCTAGATTCACATAGACATCATTACCAGCAGAGGTATGACTGAATTTTTGTTATCTTTCATACCTCGCTCTTTATGGGGCCTTGTATCCTTGGACAAACTTTCAACGATCCATGTCGTATGGATGTCCTTCATGAACGACTTTAAAAGGGACTAGGTATCAAGCTTCAATATCACCGACCTATTCCTAAGCTACTGGACTCAAGGGCTCACCGAGAATGGCTTGATCCTATGGAAGTTTTGCCTTTTGATTTTCTTTTGGGAGTTTGGAAGCATAGGAATTCCTGCACTTTTCAAGGTCTAGACTACTCACAAGACTCTGTCATGAGAAAGATGTTTTAATGTAACTCTTCAAGTGCATCCTTCATAGGCATTAGGTACCAAGACGTGCATAATAATTGGGATCCCATAGTGAACATGCATCAATAAACTTTTGGCCTTGGGGTTTTACTTTTTTCTGTAGTTGTAGTGTTATGGGTGGTTGATTTGATTCTTAAATCATCAACCAACAGTGTTTTTTTTCGCGGTCTGTTATCATTGTTGTGCGGCTTAGTACGACTGCTTTCTTAGTCTTACCTTATAGGGTGTTGTATCTCTTTGGGATCCCCTGAACTGAACCCATTTGTATATTCTTTCTCTATATATGAAATATTTTGTAATATTATTCAGAAAAATATACGACTCTCCCTATCTTCTTGTTTACTTATAAATAGACACGAGTACCTAAATAAACCTATTTGGATAACTAGGCAGTATGATACTAGGCGTACATCTAGCATTCCTTATGTAATTATCTTTGATTGATGCTTGTAGAAAATAAGCATTTTTGTCAGTTATCATTTCTCTTATTGCATATGTGTGACGTTCTCTTGGTCCAGAGCTTTTCAATACTTCTGTCGCAACAGCGTTATCCTGGATAATTTATGCTTGCGAAATCCATGTTTTAATTCAACACTTTACATGGTTAGTAACACTTACTGATTAATAAGAAAATTTTAGTGTGACTAAGTTGAATCTCTTGATACTAACAAAAACTTACTCATTGCAGGTGAGTCATGAGTGTTTTCATGGAATGGATACTTCTGCTTTCGGAGTGGCAAGTTGGAATGAAGATGTTGCCTTGATGGACCTGTTAGCTGCTAAACAGAAGTAACTCCAGATTTGCTTAGCTAGTTAACACTCGATAAATAAGTGATTATTGGATTCATCAGTTAGTTTAAACAAACAAGGATTGCGCCAAATTCTGATATCAAATAGATGAAAAACCACCTAAAAATACGACGTATCTTTAAGAATCTAGCTATATATAACTGTGGTTAACTCCTAAGTCTTGTGATGTCACATCTCCTTCATCCAATGGTTGTGGCGCTGCGAATTCAATTTTGAACTCGCAGTTTAATGTAACGACCCTCAAGCTCGTCAGCGCTATTAGACCAGTCAAGACACGATTTACCTGTTAATGAATCGATTAGATTAACACGAACGTTAATTAATAAAATTTAATCTAACAACAATTTATATACAAAACTAGTATCATTAGATAGATCTCGAAAAGTTACGTGGAATGGACTACTCGAACGTGTCATTCGGATACCGGACAAAGAAGATATCTTCAGATATGTACGAAGGGTAAAAATTATCATTTCTCATCATAACCGCAAGGCTGCCCTTATCAAATTTCTGGTGCCTTTATCATTTTTGATCGGCCTTATCTCTCAACCGTTCGAGAAGAAATTCATTTCTTCTTTTCCTTCTTCTTTCTTCTTCTTCTCCGTTCTTTCTCTTCTTCTCTCTGTTGGTCTCGATTCCGAAGGTTTGAGTTTGATTTAGTATGAGCGATTCTTAATAAGCTTAGTAGCATGTTGATAAGAGGAATAAGGTGATGATGTTGCTGTCGATTGAGTTCTGTAAAAGCAGAATTTTGGTAAGCAGAGTTAGGGTTTCGTTTTTGATTGAAATTTCTTTATGAAATTGTTTGTTTTGATCGATTATAGAGTGGGTTTGTTGTTAATTGAAGTATAGATTTGTTGTATGAAGTTTAATTTTGAGTTCATAGGAAATTAGGGTTTTTGTTATTTCCTTAATCAACCAGAAGTTAGGGTTCTTGTGAATTAGGGTGTTTGGATCGGAATCAGAAGATGAAGAAAATGAATTGTTTAGAAGTGATTGAAGTTGGGTGTTGATTTTAAGGTTCTGCAAAGAAGAAATGGAATCTAGGGTTTGAGTTTGAATTTTTATTGTGAACTAACTGAATGGTATTGAGATGAAGATGAATTAGTGAATTGGGATTGTTGTTAGTGGTTTAGAAAAGCACATGACTTTGGAGATGGTGTTGATACCAGATGGGTTGCAGATGCAGGTCATGGAAGGATAGTTGTGTTGAATTGGTGGATGTGGTAATTGGAGGTGATGATTGAATTGGATTCACGTGAATAGGTTGTATGATTTAAATTCTGTAATTTAGGGTGTTGGTTGGTTAATGGCAGAAGAGATGGTTCTGGTGAAGGTGGTGGTGACTGTGAATGGAATTTTAAGTATTGGGAAGATGGTAATACCGAAGTTGAGTTGAGAGATATGAAGTATGACTGGGATTGTAGTTTAGGTCAAGATAGAATGAACTGATGATTGCAGGTGGAAGATGAACTGAAGTTTAGATGTATGAATTAGGATTGTGTCAGCTAGTGCGAGTGAAAGAAGATGATGTTGCTGATGGTGTTGTATAATACATGGAGGAAGCCTGAGATGTGTTTAAGACAAGAGGATAAGAATGGTGTTGCAGACATGAAGATAAAAGTGATACAGATGAAGATGTTGGAGTTGGAGTTATTATGATTGAAGTCTAGGGGTGGTGGTTTCTAGATATGGTGTAATGTGTTTGTGATGTTGCTGGTATGGTGACTTCAGATGAAGCTTAGGGCATTTGAGTAATGGATTTGTAGGTGGTGCAACTTTGGTTAAGTTAAGAGTTTTGAGAATGGTGGTGGAGATATTCATATGGCAGGGTCACAGGGGTAGCGGTTTTAAGTAGTTGAAGTTGTAGAGTGGAGATGAGTTCTATAGTGGTGGTTCTGTAGCTGTAGGTGATATTAAGTGTTGATGAAAGAAAGGGCAGAGTAAATATGAGTTACTGTGAAGACATGGGACAGAAACGAATGACAGTTATACTTGAGAAGATGTATTGGATATCTGGTGGAGTTTGGAATGATATTACAGATGATTGTGATTGTTGAGGAAGAGAAATGTTGATGATGTAAGTTAGATAGTCTGTTGGTGTATTGGAATTAGAATTAGAGTTGTTTAAACTGTGTGTCTTTGTTAAAGAGTTAGAAATGCATTTTTAGTTTTGACATGTGTTTGTGTTGCATCCTAGTTATGATTTTGAGGCTTGGCTTGTGCAAAGGCATTGGCCTTGAGCCTTTTTGTTCACTTAGATTATCTGACTGATTTTGTGCTTAGCTGACTCAGTTTATCTGACTGAGTTGAACCACCTTGACTCATCTGAATTAGTCTAATTGACTAAGTTAACTCAAGATTGACTCATTGACCAGACCTGACTAATTGACTATGACTGTGACTTTGACTGACGTTGACCGTTAGCCTGATCAGTGACCGGACGTTGACCGTCAGTTGACTCTTGGACCAAGCCTTGTGTTAATGGGCCGAGTTTGGTAGACTTGGGCTTAGGCCTAGTTTTCCTTTTGTACATGAGTTGGACCTTTGTGGTATTAGTTAGCCTTTGACTTCTTCTACAAGGTGGTAGATATTTGTAAGATATACCTAATGGACTATAGAAAAAACCTAATTGAATTAGTAAACCTTTATTTGTGCTAAAGATAAATAATGAAAAGGTGTAGAAATATAAATGGGCTTAGAACCATTAGATAGTTCACTTAGCCTATAGCAAGAAAATTGTATGAGATTATGTTATGAGCCTTTTGGCTAATATCTTAGAGTGCATGTGTTATTAATAGTTAATCTTTATTAACAACGATCGATTCAAATGATGAACCAGTGGATTATGGATCTCAAGGTATGCGAGGCTTGTCATCAAAAGAGGTGGGAATTGATAACAAACTCTCTTGTATTCATTATTGTTTTACAAATCTATCTTTTGTGAAATTCATGCATATCTTTGTGTGATATGAGATGCGTGCCGACACAATATCCAGTATTCTATGGCTAGGGCGATACACCGAAATATTACATGGCCAAAATTATTCTTCCTTTATATCTCATTCTATGGCCAGGGCGATACACCGCAATATTATCTAATCGGTGTGGAATTTGTATCAATATTACTTTCCATTATGTGCGGCAACACACATCTCATACATGGATGTTTACTGTTCTTTATGGATGTTTATTGTTCTTTTAAATTACTTTGAAAAAGTTAAATTTCTACAATATGTTTTGTTGTCTTTCCGTGTATTATCGTCTTCCGATAAAACCCGCATTGTTTTTAAATCATATTAATGATTACTTGAAAGTTAGTTGTTATTTCTACGGGCACCCCTTTTAGGGATGATGTGCTCACCCGTTCCCACTTTTGGGCCAAAGTGATGATCGAGTTGCGCAATGAAGCTTCAAGGGTTGAGTTCACTAGTTGATTAACTGCTATGTTTATTATGTTGTATATTTTATTTGTAAACCAAATGACTATTGGATATGTATCATTTGAGAGGAATCCTTGTCTATATATATTTCTGAGCGGGGCTAATTTTGGGTTAAGTTTTTGAAGCAGATTTCTAAATTGAATGTTTAAGTAAATGATTTAGATTCTTAGTGCCTTCTTTATTTAGTTAATCTCTTGGATTAGTCGGCTGCTAGCTTAGGGGGCGCTACAAAGTTTTTCTCCATGTCTGCTTAACCTTAACAAATCCATCCCAATCATATTCTGCGATTGAATCTCTCCCCAAAACCTCCAAAAATCCAACCCTAATTCTGCCGTGAAATAATAAACTTTTCCCGCCTTTTTTCTGATTTGAATTTGAGAAGATGACCTCCCCTTATCTGTGACTGGTCTCCCTTTAGCAATTTGGGTGGAAATATTAATCTTTGGGTGCAATTAACGTTGGGATGCCCCTTATCAACTGGGTGCCCCTTATCCAAAATGGGGATCCGAATAACATGGTGTCCTCTGGGTACCTTTATCAACTTTTCGAGCCAATTTCGCCGCAAAAGCTTATTTCTCCAAAAACACCTACAAAACCATAAAATAATCAAATAAGTACAAAATCGAGAACTAACAATGCACATAACTGAGATCAAAATAGACACATAAATGCGTCTATCAAATACCCCCAAACTTATTATTTGCTAGTCCTGAGCAAATTTGATCTAGAAAATAAAATCCTAATTCACTGTCGCAGGCATCGTCGGTTGCATTTAGCGTATGAAACAAGCCTTTAAACCCCTAGGTGGACCTAGTGGCCTAGTTATAGTCTCGAGAGGGTTTACCAGAGATATACCCACAAAACCTTTAATCCTACCCTAGCTATCTACGCAGAACCTTAGAATAGCACTAAAGAACCTCCTTGGTTGTTATACTCTCATTGACTACATGAGGAAGTACCCTGATGCGAATGTACACGAGTTTGCACTCAAGCATACTAAAATTCATATATAAGTGACAGAGCTCTACTCAGATAGTCGCACTATGGACATCAATATCCGGAGTCAACAAATCACATGGATAGATTAAGAGATGGATATAGAGAAAAACATCGATGGTTTTAATGTTGACTAGGTGAACGGTGTTTCTCATATCTGTCTGAAGGCCACTGCCAGAATGAACCTATCCTAGTGGATTGAGATACTAGGGCATATACAAGGGAACCAGTGGTCGATAACCCTAATTCTAGATCAACTCAACTGGCATATACAAGGGAACCAGTGGTCGATTTTATTGAACAATTTATTCCGTTTGGTCTAATGGTCTGGTTCCAATTTTTTTTTTTCTTTTTTGATATCTCAATCACTCTATTTCACCCTAGCAGTGGTAACAACTTGAATCGTGAGCCCCACCTAATCACTTAGAGAAACATTTTTTTTAAAAAGAAAACAAAATAAAAACAGAAGTGAAAAGGACTCAACGAGATATGGTGAAACTACCATGTTATTTCTAACATCTAAGCTCTGTGCTTTTATGAATAGACTCTTTAGATGTTTGCATCTAATCAGATTGGTTCCTCAACTCCTACGACCAAGCTGTTTTCATCCACTTAGATTGATTAGTGCCATCCTTAATAAACATAAATTTCGAGGCTCTAGAGTTTAATTATTGCAACAAAAAGGTTTCTCCCATACCCCCAAACTTGAATCTAACATTGTCCTCAATGTTCTAAAGATAAAATTAAAAACATGAACAAGGAGAAACTGTTACCATTTGAAGCAAAAGACTTAAGGAAAGATATTACCGTGTTGCATGAGCATGGGTTACCTCCCAAGAAGTGCTAAGTTTAAAGTCTTCAGCCAGACTAAGAAAGGATTAGTCACCTCATAAAATAATAAATTAATAGTCGAAATATCTGTGGGTCATCAAAACCAAATAAAACTATCACAAGTAAAAGGAATCTGCAACCTGCCAAGAAAATAAACAAATATATCACACCCTTGTCTAGTTTCATGTTTAAGAGAACTACATCTAGTTGTGGTTCGGGTTCAGGCTCTATGAAAGGATCTAGATAAAATATTTTCATGGGGTGCACTTCCTCATAGGTGGGATCCAAAGATTTAGGTTCTAAAGTCTGTAAAAACTCAACTAAGAATTTAGAAGCACATAACAATAACCTGAATAATTGGGGATCCTCTAAGTCAATCAGATTTGACTTACACAACTGACCACAATGAAAGTGGTGGTCATTCTTAAGAAAATGTGTCTTTTCTATTCTCCTAAAGTATTTAAGTTTAGTCTCAGAACTTAATAACAAACACATTTGAAACTCATACGTTCCCACATTTGGGAGAAAAGTTTGTGGTGGGAAAACAAAATCAATCTGAGTATCATAGCCTGGGTAAACCACATCAACCAGAGGATGTGTTTCTAACAACTGAACTTCCTTATGGACATCACTAGGTTCAAGAAAACGTGTATGAAGATAATCTTTTAAAATGGTGAGGCACATATGTCAAGTCCCAAGTGAGGGATCTCTACTAGAGCTAAATGTAAGGCACAAGGAGAATGATAATCACCCCCAAACTTAGAGTTTTGGGTGTCTCTAGATAGACTAGCTACAATTTCCCTAATTTCTAGATCATCAGAATCCTGAAAATGGTCAATTGCTTCGTGTAGATTATACTCAGGTGATGCATCCTCACTCATATTTAAAAGCTCTACGAGTTCATCTTCTTCGTCTTAGACTACTGTTTTTAAATCGGTAGACTCTAAAATAATATTATCAGAATAAACTCGTTCCTATAAATCTATATCGGCTTCATAACTAGGAAATTCTACATCGTCTAAAACGGAGATACTTCTAGTCAAATCCTCGTCCTTTGGATTAGGTGAATAATTATTAAAATTATTTGGAATTGAATTATAAATAACATGATCATTATAAAGCTCAGTTGGAGTAACAAATTCATGTTCACTATGCCCACATATTTCAAATTCTTCATCAACACTATCCTCATCATTATAATAGCATGAAAATGGTTGAACCTCATTTAAAGTAGTGTTACCAATTTTAGCCTCGTCATCCTGATTATGTGACAAAATTATCCTGATTTTCAAGGGTACTACTGGAAACACTATATTGAAAATTAAGACTATCTTGAGCCAATATTTCCACAATCATATTTGTATTCTCAGTAAATTGCTTAAGAGACTTTTCTAGAGACATCCTAGTTGACTGCTCTGGGGACTCGTCTGGAATATTAAAGGTTTCCTTCATAAATAAGGAATGATTCTTGAAAGCCTCTTCTAGAGAAATAAAAGGATTGTTTTTCTCATATGATTGTTGAGTGTGCGAATAATATTTGGGCTCACCCTGGAATAAACCATAACCTTGAAAAGGATGATGTTCCCAACTAATATTCACACTATGGTCAAAGTAGTAATGTCCATGTTGCTCAGTCGGATATTCATTGTATTGGCTATTGTAATACCAGTTCGACATAATTTGTGCAAATGCAAATGCAAGGTTGACTAAAATGCGTAAAGCTCAGGTTACCACAGCAAAATATACCCAAAGGTACGAGGCTGAGGTTTTTGGACTTTCAGCTGGTAACTCCCATAAGGCCCAAGGCACGGGTTCAGCTTACTAATCCACGATTTTTTCTAAACTCGGTAGTCTGACGATGCAATTGGTTTGTGCACGTGTGTCAACAAAAGAAAACACACTGACAGGGGATTCGTGGGTGGATAGAGTCTTACCTCCCGTACCAGACGGGCGATGAACCGTTGAAGTCGACTCAGGCCACCGACTCCTATGTCAGTATACGAACCTGAGGGGCCGAGACAGTATCGTAACTGTCGTCCTTCCTGCAGGAGTTTTATAAAATTAACCATTCCTTAGGGTTTTAATAATAATAATAATAATAATGTCCAAAAATGTCCCAAAAATAAATTCCAAAAAGTCCAAAAATAAAAAGAAAAATTACAACAATAAAACCCTAATTACAGTTTCTAAAAATAAAAATAAATAAAATGTAATAAAAATAAAATAATTGTATACAAAATCTTCTTCTTCACTCCGTTTAGATTTCTCTTTTCTTTCCTTTTTGGGCTTAGCTTTCCTTTTCAGCACTCTCTTTTTCTTTAGCTTAGCTCATAATCTGAAAGCAAACAGAAAATACCAAAACGCGTAAAAAAGAACAAAAAATAATAAAAATAAACCTAAAAAAAATAAAATAAACCTAAAACAAATCTAAATACAAGTCCGCGTTGGCTGCGCCAAAAATTGATGTAATTTTAACAAATTGTTGTAAAGTGGTAGTAAAGATTCGTTCAACTGGGACGTGTGAAGATTTGATTTTAAGAAAACACTGAAAACAAAGAAAATATATTCACAATGTTGTCACAATATCGAGAGACTACTGAGACTCAGGATTCCACCAAACTTCATATCACGTGGTTCAAATATCAATTCTTAGACAATTATAGCTCATATGATAAAGATTCATTGACTCTAATTTTTTTCCAAGGTAGATTCCGAAAGTAATGACTGTATATCTAAAGCATGAGACATCAAAACACTTAAGATAAGCATGACCCATCAATTGAAATCACAACCATTCAAGAGAAATCATAAATCAATTCAATTTTAGTGCAAAAAGTCATATAAAGAATTAAGTAGAATTACCACAGTGATGAAAAAGGGCTTCCTCCGTCGTCCCAGTGATGGGGTTTAGCTCCTTATATCAAAAACACGCTCAAAATAATAACTCATGTCTTAATAGGTATTTTTATTGAAGGAATAATATAAAACCGAAGTTTGTAATGTTGTAATGATGTTACAGACGTCACTGTTACAAAGACACAGTTGGAATAAGTTTTCTCAGCCGCTTGATAGTTGCTGCAAGTCTTTTGCCAGATCCACTGGAGCACGATATTTCGCTTCTGCTGTTGAATATAAGAGTGTCTATGAGATTTTTTCTGTGCGTCACTGTTCTTCGTTTCTTCTTCTATGCACCAGCATAATACTTTTCTGCAGCTCCTTTTGTTCAGCTCTATAGCCTCACAATTCTTCATGCTTGTGAACACAGAAATAACGATGGTATCAACGTGTTCATAAACAATATTCGCATTACATTAAAATCACTGAGGAGAATGAAATATATATATATATATATAACGGGGTAAGTCAGTAACTTGTTAGACTCTGAGCCGTCGGACTCTTCCTCGTCTGGTCAAAGGGGGATAAATTAAACTATATATACGATCGTAACATGTAACATAACAGATCTAGGCATAGTATATAAAACAGAAGATAAAGTGCGGAATATAAATGAGACACAAATTTACGTGGTTCAGCACTAAGGCCTACATCCACGGGGGTAGTTGTTTCACTATGCATTTGGGGGTTACAAAGATAGTCGAATGACTTTGGAGTGAATAACGAAGCTATGAAGGAGATAGAACTACTACTTACTCTCACTATTTCTCTCTCTTCTATTCTTATCTCTCGCTCTCACCCAGAATTGGTCGACCCCTTCTCTTAGAGGAGAGGGGTATTTATAGGCATCTTTGGTGGGGCCCTCTTTTGTAAGCATCCCAGTCCTTATCATCTTGATTTGCGTACCGATCCCGATGGGGTCTTCGTTGTCTTCCGATGACTTCAGCGGTAATATAGGGTAACGAAGAGTTATTTTCTTCTCCTCCACAGGGTAGCCGACACGTAACCTACGTTTCTAGTGTTTAATGTGGGTAGTTGGATAGTCTGCACGCGCCAGACAGATGTCTGCTGTTCCCTATCACATCCTTGTCAGTGAGACTAATCCCTGCCCTCGATCTTGGATCTTCCTCGGGATGGAGTAAATTAGATCTTTGGGTGTTCTTCAGTACTTCGTGGTAGCTTGTTCCTCAGGTGCCCCCTTGATCTTCTGTCGTCGGATTGATCTAGATGTAGATGACAGATGCCCCTTGGGTGCTAGGACGTGGCATCATATGTTGATGTTCTTGAGTTGTGTGTTTCCCATGTGTGATCTCTTCGACACGTGGCGGATGATGAATTATGTGTATACAATTTTCCCCTTTTCTCCAAGTTTGAAGTTGGTCAAAGTTAGGAGAAAACTGTCTTCACAGTCTTCCCTCTCTTCTCATTAACTTCTCCTTATTCTCAGGGCACGGTTCCCACTCCTAACAATAACTTCTCCTTGAGTCATGTGACGATTTTGTGTTATAAATATGAGATAAGTTGTAAAAATAAATTTTACTCTCTATTTATTCTTATCAGTTCATGACTTCTCATTCTCTTCTCTGAACCTTTTCATTCTTCTTTTTTTGTTCTTTAGCTATTAACTTCTGCTGGTGCTGCTCAGACTCAAAAACTGATCGAATCTTCAGAGGTCCTCTGCTTTTGCTATTCATCGGGTGTTTGCAGATCGTCTTTATCCTCATCGTAACACTTCTGATTCAGGTATGGTGTTCTTCTTATCTTGATTTTGGTTGATAATCATTTCTCTGCTGATCTATCTAGGTTTTGTGATGAAGAACAAAATATACGAAAGTATATATACTTTCCTCTGTTCTTTATCACAAAACCTATGGCTTCTCTGTTGATCGTTGAAGCTTGTTTTTAATGGTTATGACAAAATTTGGCCGGTTGTCAGCCGACACAAATATAAATTACACTTTCTTACTACTCAAAATATATAATGAAGCAAGGGAAAGAAAGGATCGTTCCCACAGAGAGGTCTTAATTGTCAATATGTTTCGATTTCTTATAATAACACCTGGGGGGTTTTTGATTTTTATGTAACTAACTAAAATAAAGTAAAAGGAAAACAAAGAAATAAATCACGTAATTCAAGGATGTGAAATATTGGGTAAAGGTTTCATCTTCAATTGCAAACAAGTTTATGAATATATGAATAGAATTCGTATTTAATCTCGCTATCATCAAAAGCCCTAGAATATCTTATTGCAAGAATACTCCATAAATTTCTTAAGTCATCAACACACACATTAGAGCTGTGTATGTGAAATCTACCTAAAGAATAACCTAACGCCTTGCGCTAATTAAGTTCAATTCCTAGGAGCATTAAGTTTCAGAAATAGGCTAATCAATGCAATTGTAATACATTGCGCAAACAATTCGGACAAAGGTAAATTTCTACATATGACTACAAGGATGTATCACTACAAACCATAATCATATCATGCTACTCGTATTCAAGGTTATCGCTCGATGAAAACCCTAAAATAGCTATAGATATGGATGTGAGTTCAATCAATTCTAGACTTAACTAAACAAACATTCAATCATATTGCAATACATCAATCATGAAATTATTATAACCCGTAGAAATCAAACGATAATATTGAGAGAAAACTAATTCATAAAAATCATAACTTGTTTTCAAAATCCAACTACATCTTTAACCAATAATAATAAATCAACTACTTGGGTTTTTGGAAATCATCACAAAGAGTTTAGAAGAATCTATCATGTGAAACCCTAGAAAACAAGTAGAAGCCTCCCTAATGGAGATATTAGGTTTTGAGAAAGATTTTCTATTTATATGCTTCTCCCATTCCATAAGGATACTCTTTCCAATATTAGGTTTTCTCAAAACCCATCTCCAAGTGGTCCACCAAGCCCATGTGTGAAAACATAACTTCTGGAATTTTTGGGTTCAAAACGGATCGTCGGATTGCTGACGTCATCACCGGAATCCAGGTCACTGTCACGGATTAGGTCACGAAAAAAATTATCTCCGACCACACGAGCTTGTATCCGAATATCGTAACTCCCAAAGAACTCACTATCATTCTCTGCAGTTCATACACTCACAATTCAGAGCCATATTTCACAAATGCACCATCTAAACTAACTCTTGGATTCTTGCGAAAACGCGCCCAAAAGCGTGATGGACGCATTTATGCGTCTATTTTTCTCTGTATTGTTAGTTCTCGATTTTGCACTTATTTTGGTATTTTATGTTTTTGTAGGTGTTTTTGGAGAAATAAGCTTTTGCGGCGAAATTGGCTCGAAAAGTGGTTTTTGCGCTCGTGGGAGAAAATTACTATACGGACCCCCATTTTGGATAAGGGGTACCTCAATTACTAAGGGGCAACCCATTTTCGTAGCACCTACTATTCGCACCCCACCAGTGGTTAAGGGGCATCATCCCTACCTTTTGAATATTGAAAATTGGCGGGAAATAGTACACACTTTTCGGCAGATTACGGATCGAATTTTTGAAGAGTTTGAAAGAGATTCAATTCTTTGATTTGTGTCAATGGACTTGCATGAGATAAACAGAGTTAGATTTGGTATTTTATTCAACGGAATTGGGCTGGATTATGAACACGAAGTTAAACATGGGAAGATAATATCTCCAGGGGCTCGTTGTTGGTTTGGTCGAGAATTACATGGAGTTTTGGGCAAAAACTTTAGTTGATGGACTGTTGTGGTAAACAAAGGGTTAATGGCCTTCTCATCGATGAAACAAGATTTTTAAGGGATATTCTATAAAACGAGAGAGGAGAGTTTTACTCGGGTCGAGTTGGATAAATTTGGAAGTTACGTGCAAGAATGGGAGGATATATTGTTTGTGAGATTTGTTTCTATCCTAGGAAGAGTTTAAGCAAACCAGGAAGACGCGACAGAGAGGTGAGAAAAAGGGAAGAAAGTGCCGTGACTTGAGGAGAAGAAAAACGAGAAGATTTCTCGGGATTTTGGGGCCTGTGTGTATATATAGGCTCTTTGGGAGGTCGAGCAAAGGATGTCGAGACTTTGGGGAGCCAACGGAGAGGGCTCGAGAACGAAGAATAAAAATTGCAAAAGCAGAAGGTGGAGAGGAAGAAGAAGGCGAAGAACAGGACCAACGAGTCGATCGCGAAGCGGTCTCAAAATCAACGACAGAGACAAACAAGTATCGTTGTTAGTCAGTCTTATTTCTCGTTCTTGTAACGGTGTTGACGTCAGAATAACACATATATACGGCGTTACAAAACTCTGTTTTCATATATTTCTCAATAAAACATCCTTTTGAGCCATGTTTCTATCTTTTGGGTGCGTTTTGAGCATGAGGAGCTAAACCCCAACACTGGGACGACGGAGGAAGTCAAGTTCACAATTGTTTGGTAATTATAATTGATTCTAATGACTTTCCGCATTGATTTTTAATCGATTTATGATTTTCATTGATTATTTGTGATTTTGTCTGATAGCGTATGCTTAGTCTAAGAACTCTTGATGCGCTATGCTTATGATTTACATCTAATTCTTTATAAAATCTACTTTTGGCAAAGAAATAGAGTCTAGAAAAGAGCTAAAATTGTTATGAATCATTGTATGAACCAATTGATTGTGAAGTTTGGTGGAATCCAAGTCCTAGTATCTCTCGATATCGTGACAAATTTGTGAATATATTTTCTTTATTTTACGTATTTTCTTAAATCAAATCTTTACGAGTCTGAGTTGAACGAACTTTACTACCATTTACTACAACTTGTTAAAATCACATCAATTTTTGGCGCCGCCGACGCGGACTTGTATTTAGATTTGTTTTAGGTTTATTTTTATTATTTTTTTTGTTTTTGTTCTTTTTTACGCCTTTGGTATTTTTTTTTGGTTCTTTTCAGATTTGGAGCGAAGCTACAAGGAAAGAGAAAGTGCTATAAAAGGAAAGCAAGCATCGCCAAAGAAGGAAAGAAAAGGGAATCTGAAAGGAATAAAGAAGAAGATTTTGTATATAATTATTTTGTTTTATTTTTAGAAATTGTAAATAGGGTTGTATTTTTGTAATTTTTCTTTTTCTTTTTGAACTTTTTGGACTTTATTTTGGACTTGGACATTATTTTGAAACCCTAAGGAAGGGTTAAAAATTAAATATAAACTGTTTGCAGGGAAGGACGACAGTTTACGATCTTGTCTCGGCCCCTCGGGTTCGTACAATCGACATCGGAGTCGGTGGCTGAGTCGACTTCAACGGTTCATCGCCCCGTGCAGTACGGGAGGTAAGACTCTATCCACCCACGAATCCTCTGTCGGTGGGTTTTATTTTGTGTGACAACTCACACCCCTCGCGAATAGAATGTCGAGGCTGGTATTATAATAGCCAATACAACGAATATCCGATCGAGTTTCAAAATGGACGTTACTACTTTGACCATAGTGTGAATAGTGGTTGGGAACATCAGCCTTTTCAAGGTTATGGCTCATACCATGATGAGCCCAATTACTATCCACACTCACACGGGTCATACGAGCAAAATTCCTATAATTCCTCTCTACTAGAGTCCGCATGTAAGTTAGCTGAGTCGACACAAAAGTTACTTGAGTCAACACGTAGTTCAGATGCAATGAATAACTTAGTTTTGGACGAAAGCAATGCAACGTGTGAACCTTCTTTCCTAGATGAAATCAGGAAGTCATGTGAGTCGACTCGAGAAAATCTTTGTTAGAGGCCCAGGAAAGAAATGCTCAAGATAGTTTTAATTTCCAATATAGTGTTTCCAATAGTACCTTTGAAAATGAAGATAGTTATTTGCTTAATCAAGATGACGAGGTTAGAATTGGTAACACTACTTTAGATGAGGTTCGACCATTTTCATGTTATTACAATGATGATTATGATGAGGATAGTGTTGATGAAGAATTTGAAATGAGTAGGCATAGTGATCAGGAATTCGTTACTCCAATTGATCTTAACAACGATAATATTATTTCTAGTTTGAATCCAAATAATTTTAATAATTATCCACCTATTCAAAAGGACGAGGATTTGACTAGAGATACCACCGTTTTAGACGATGAAGTTTTTCCTTATGATTACGAAGCCGATTATGGTTTAGAGGAACGGGTATATTTTGAGTCTAGCGATGTAGAAACAATAGACTTAGAAAAGAAAATGAACTCGTAGAGATGAGTGAGGATGAACCCGACTTAGAAGAATCAATTGACCATTTTCGGGAATCGAGATGACCTTGAAATTAGGGAAGTTGTGACTAGTCTATCTAGAGACACCGAAAACTCTAAGTTTGGGGGTGATTATCATTCTCCATGTGCTTTAACTCTTAGAAAGGTCCCTCACTTGGGACTTGACATATGTGCCTCAACCATTTTAAAAGATTATCTTCATACACGTTTTCTGAACCTAGTGATGTCCATAAGGAAGTTCGGTTATTAGAAACCCATCCTCGGTTGATGTGGTTAGCCCGAGGGCTATGATACCCAGTTGATTTTGTTTTCCCACCAAATATTTTTCAACCAATTGTGGGAATGTATGAGTTCAAATGTGTCGATTATTAAGTTACGAGACCGAACCTAATTATTTTAGGAGAATAGAAATGACACGTTTTCTTATGATTGACCGCCCGATTTTCATCGTGGTCAATTGTGTGAGTCAAAAAACTGATTGACTTTAAGGATCCTCAATTATTCGGGTTATTATTATGTGCTTCTAAGTTCTTATTTGAGTTTTTACGGACTTTACAACCTGAAATTTGGATCTTAGCTTTGAGGAAATCCAACCCATGAAAATATTTTATTTGGACCCAGTTATAGAACCCGAACTCGAACCACGGCTTAGATGTAGTTGTCTTAAACAGGAAACTAGACAAGGGTGTGCATTATTTGTTAATTTTCTTGGCATGTTGCAGATTCCTTTTACTTGTAATAGCTCTATTTGGTTTTGATGACCCACAGAAATTTCGGCTATTACTTTATGATTCTATGAGGTGACTAATCCTGTCTTAGTCCAGTTTTAAGACGTTAAACTTAGCACTTCTTGGGAGGTAACCCAATATTCATGCGACACGGTAATATCTTTCCTTAACTCTTTTACTTCAAATGGTAACAGTTTCTCCTTGTTCATGCTTTTAATTTTATCTTTAGAACATTGAGGACAATGTTAGATTTAAGTTTGGGGTATGGGAGAAACTTTTAGTTGCAATAAAATAAACTCGAGCCTAGAAATTTATGCTTATTAAGGATGGCACTAACCAATCTAAGTGGATGGAAGCATTTTGGTTGTAGGAGTTGAGGAACCAATCGATTAGATGGAAACATCTAAAGAGTCTATTCATAAAAGCTGAGAGCTCGGGTGTTAGAAATAACATGATAGTTTCACCAATCTCGTTGAGTCCTTTTCACTTGTTTTTATTTTTATTTTGTTTTTTTAAACTATGTTTCTCTAAGTGATTAGGTGGGGCCCACGAATCAAGTTGTTACCGATGCTAGGGTGAATTAGAGTGATTGAGATACCCGAAAAAAAAAATGAAAAAAAAAAAATGAAAAAGTTGAAAAATGTTGAAAAAAAAAAAAAAAAAAAAAACTAGACCAATTAGACCAAAACGGAATAAAATTAACACTTGGGAATAGCAATATGTGTGTGTTTTCCCTGTCTCCGTCGCCTAAACAAGCGTGGAATGCGGGATCCACGGGAACTATCATGTAAATCTTGACAAGAAGCATGCGCTTGGATCCAAAAGATCTAATCATGCGGTTAAATAAAAAAAAAAAAAATATTAATGTTCGGTGAATAAATCGATCATAAATTTGGTTCCCTTGTATATGCCAGACGTGTTGATCTAGAATTAGGATTGTCGACCACTGGTTCCCTTGTATATGCTAGTTGTGTTGATATTAGTCAGACCAGTATCTCAGTCCATTAGGATAGGTTCATTTTGGCGGAGGCCTTCAGATAGATATGGGAAACATCGATCACTTAGTAAACATCAAAACCATCTATGTTTTTCTATTTCCATCTTCTTGATCTATCCATGTGATTAGTTTTGATTAGGGTATTGATGTCCATAGTGTGACTATCCGAGTAGAGCTCTGTGACTTATATATGAATTTTAGTATGCTTGAGTGCAAACTCGTGTACAAAGAATTGGAATTTCGCATCGGGGTACTTCCTCCTGTAGTCAATAAGTATGCCAACCAAGGAGACTTTTTAGTGCCTTCCAAGGTTTTGCGTAGATAGTTAAGTGAGTGTAAAGGTTTTGTGGGTATATCTCGGTAAACCCTCCCGAGACTATAACTCGGCCACTAGGGCCACTAGGGGTTTAAAGGCTTATTGCATACGCTAAATGCAATCGACGATGCTGTGACAGTGAGTTAGGATTTTATATTTTAGCTTTGATTTGCTCGAGGACTAGCAAATAATAAGTTTGGGTATTTGATGGACGCATTTATGCGTCTATTTTTCTCTGTATATTGTTAGTTCTCGATTTTGCACTTATTTTGGTATTTTATGTTTTTGTAGGTGTTTTTGGAGAAATAAGCTTTTGCGGCGAAATTGGCTCGAAAAGTGGTTTTTGCGCTCGTGGGAGAAAATTACTATACGGACCCCATTTTGGATAAGGGTACCTCAATTACTAAGGGGCAACCCATTTTCAGAGCACCTACTATTCGCACCCCACCAAAGTGGTTAAGGGGCATCATCCCCTACCTTTTGAATATTGAAAATTGGCGGGAAATAGTACACACTTTCTTGATTACGGATCGAATTTTTGAAGAGTTTGAAAGAGATTCAATTCTTGATTTGTGTTGAAATTTGGACTTGCATGAGATAAACGAGTTAGATTTGGTATTTTATTCAACGGAATTCAATGGATTATGAACACGAAGTTAAACATGGGAAGATAATATCTCCGGGCTCTGTTGTTGGTTTGGTCGAGAATTACATGGAGTTTTGGGCAAAAACTTTAGTTGATGGACTGTTGTGGTAAATTGGAGGCGGGTTAATGGCCTTCTTTGTCGATGAAACAAGATTTTTAAGGGATATTCTATAAAACAGAGAGGAGAGTTTTACTCGGGTCGAGTTGGATAAATTTGGAAGTTACGTGCAAGAATGGGAGGATATATTGTTTGTGAGATTTGTTTCTATCCTAGGAAGAGTTTAAGCAAACCCGGAAGACGCGTACGAGAGGTGAGAGAAAAAGGGAAGAAAGTGCCGTGACTTGAGGAGAAGAAAACGAGAAGATTTCTCGGGATTTTTGGGGCCTGTGTGTATATATAGGCTTTGGGAGGTCGAGCAAAGGATGTCGAGACTTTGGGGAGCCAACGAGAGGGCTCGAGGAACGAAGAATAAAAATTGCAGCAAAGAAAAGGTGGAGAGGAAGAAGAAGACGAAGAACAGACCAACGAGTCGATCCGTGAAGCGGTCTCAAAATCAACGACAGAGACAAACAAGTATCGTTGTTAGTCGGTCTTATTTCTCGTTCTTGTAACAGATGACGTCAGTAACACATATACGGCGTTACAAAACTCATTTTCATATATTTCTCAATAAAACATCCTTTTGAGCCATGTTTCTATCTTTTGGGTGCGTTTTGAGCATGAGGAGCTAAACCCCAACATGGGACGACGGAGGAAGTCAAGTTCACAATTGTTTGGTAATTATAATTGATTCTAATGACTTTCCGCATTGATTTTTAATCGATTTATGATTTTCATTGATTATTTGTGATTTTGTCGATAGCGTATGCTTAGTCTAAGAACTCTTGATGCGCTATGCTTATGATTTACATCTAATTCTTTATAAAATCTACTTTTGGCAAAGAAATAGAGTCTAGAAAAGAGCTAAAATTGTTATGAATCATTGTATGAACCAATTGATTGTGAAGTTTGGTGGAATCCGAAGTCCTAGTATCTCTCGATATCGTGACAAATTTGTGAATATATTTTCTTTATTTATCGTATTTTCTTAAATCAAATCTTTACGAGTCTGAGTTGAACGAACTTTACTACCATTTACTACAATATTAGGTTTTCTCAAAACCCATCTCCAAGTGGTCCACCAAGCCCATGTGTGAAAACATAACTTCTGGAATTTTTGGGTTCAAACGGATCGTCGGATTCTTGACGTCATCACCGAATCCGGCCACCGTCGCCGGATTAGGTCACCCGAAATTATCTCCGACCACCTGAGCTTGTATCTGAATATCGTAACTCCCAGCAACTCACTATCATTCTCTGCAGTTCATACACTCACAATTCAGAGCCATATTTCACAAATGCACCATCTAAACTAACTCTTGGATTCTTGCGAAAACGCGCCCAAAAGCGTGACTCATAGCTCATATACCACGCCGCCAAATCTTACATCCGACTCGTACCCCTTCATGATTGATTGAAACTTTACAATTCCCACTTTCCATTCCGAAAATCCGACAACCGGAAGTAGCACCACCGCCTCGCCATTTCGCTCCGTTTTTGCATAATTTGCGTTTTTGGTTGCGACTTCGCTGCACTCGAGGCCATTTTTGCTTCCATCCATGTATATCACAAGCTAGCCACAATCAGCTGCAGTACTCTACTAGCCATTTCAGCTGCAAAGTAACAGCACCAGTGCACCATCACTGCATTCTTCCCATGACAATCACCAGTTCAGCTACACCACATCCAACACCAACCCATGAGTCATTCTCTGCCAGTTCTGTAAGCCACAAAAATATTGCTTCAACCCCTCTCGACTTCACCACTGCATTGCCAACTTTCTTAACTACAAACGTTACCAGCCTCCTGTCCATTGTTCTTCTCTTTTCGCAGCTGCAACATCGCGGCCTGTGTCTCAATATCAATTCCACCACCAATGCCAGTTAATCCACCAACTTCATTTCCTGTAAACCTCATCTGCAGTTCACTTCGCTTCAACTCCACAAACATTCGACTGGTGGTAGTTCAGTTCATCTTCTGCAATCATAACCTGCACCTGTAGGTACCTGCCCTAGACATACATCTAAACATTTCAGCTGCAATACCACCATCTGTTTCAGCTCTACCAATCAACTCAGCCATCTTGCAACCGCACTCTCAACCTCAAGTTTATCAAACCCGAACTCGAACTGCCCGGCTTCGTTGGATTTTTCAAACCACCATCACTCACACGAGACATCAATGTCGAACAATTCTTGGCAACAGCACCATCAATACCTGCAACAGCGATCTGTAACTTCATCCCAGTTCGTAACATCTGACAGCAGCAGCATCCAAACTCCACCTGGATCACCAACTCCAGCACACAGCTGCTTCTTGTGCACCATTTGCTCTCCCATAGCTCAAATGTGCTCAAGCCATTTGCTCAACTTAAACACACTCACATCACATTCCATGTAGCTCAATTCAAACACATTAGCTCTTGACTGCAAATCCTTTCTCAGCTCAAAACATTCCCATTTGCACCTGCAATTCATATGAATGCAAAGTAACCCATTCATTCAAAGCTCTAAAATCTGTTCTCTACACAAATAACAGCACAACAACATAATGGCAACAAGCCTTCTTCTTGACTGATTCCTTGGCTTGTAGTTCAGCTAGAACTCGATCCCAAACTCCTTAGCCAAGTCCTTTACTGATTCTCACCCATATTGCCGTGTTCTTCTAAACTTGTAAATCGAGTCGTACCCTCCTAAAATACCTCACAGACTCTCCCAAAGTCGTGCACAAGAGCCCTGTCAAGCTTGGAGAAGTAGACTGGTCACAGCTGAACTTGCAATGAAGAGTTGCTCGTTCAGGCATTCTGTCAAACAGTGGGTGTGCCATTTGCAAACTGATAATGGTTGTGTGTCGGCTGTATATTGAAAATCACACATCAACTCCTTCTCTACAGAATTCAAGTATAGAAGAAACCCATTCTCATACATCATTCACAGAACTCAGAAACACACTTCAATCTTCATCTTTGTTCATCATCATTTATCAATGGCAGAACTTGTATTACCTTTCTTCTCTGTATTTCTCCCATCAAACACAACACAAACTAAACCTAATGTTTGTTTCCTTGATGAATTTGGTCCTCCCTTAAAAACACTCAACCATACCTGAGCTTGTCGGCCTGAACTTTTGGTTGAAGCTCTTGGTTCCTGGTTCTGAACCAAGATGGAACGGGTGTAAGACATTCGACCTAGCTTCTAGTTATAAAGGAGTGGGTGCCCCTTAACGAACCGTAGCCTGTCTTTAGCAATTCTGTCAGCAAGTTACCCCTTATCCTCGACTGGGCTCCAAATAACAATTGCCTATGAAATGACAGTGTTGCTCCTTTTGCACGTGTTTCTTCTTCTTTTATTCTCGGTGACTCCATTGCACCTAATAAACTCAAAATCAAACATAAGAGATGCAATTCCCAAGGAAAATAGCAAAGAAAGCATAAATACTAGATATAAAATTAGGTGTTTTAGACACCTATCAATGACTGAATTAGGGTTTCTAATGACTGAATTAAGGTTTCTAATTTTCTGTGGGTTTTATCAAACTACGTATTTCTGTGTTTTGATGGTATTTCTGATGAACTGTGAAAGTTGAAAAAATTTCGTTTCATGATCTTCATCATCTTCTATGCCCCTTGTAGGTATGGATGATTGTCATCGGGTTCCATACCAAACTCCACCATCGAGCCCTTATAGATCTCCTCCATCAAGAAGTCCTGATATATCCCCGCCGAAGGGTGGTCCATCTTGGCCTTCCCAACCGGATCTTCAAGCTCATAAGGCTTCATCCGCGTCTGGTCCCAGAGTTTCATCTACGAAGAGGGGGGATCCACCGAAGGGTTCTCGATACGATGTTAACAGTCCTCCTGCTTCTCAACGTGATGAACCGACGAATGTGCCACCTCCCTCTTCTCAGCGCACTGAACCGCTGAATGTGCAGCCTCTACGTTATGTTTCCCAGCAACGATGACTTCTCAAGCTACGATGCCTCCTCAAGCTACTATGCGTCTTCAAGCTACGATGCGACCTTTGAAATCTAAAGCTTCGCAGGCTGCTGCTTTGGTGAAAGAATCTTCTAAAGGTGCGGCCCCGAAGGAAGACTCATCTAGGAATCCTCCGACCAAGAGAAAGGCTTCAGATATGAGTCCTCCGAATGATCCATCGTTGGAGAAGGTTGTCTCTTACAGTGTTGCCCCCGTTATACGAAGTATGCCGGTTCCCAAGAAAAAGAAGAAGGTTTCTTTTATGCATATTAATCTTGAGGCCTTCAAAGTAAAGCATGAACTTGAAGCTTTCGAAGTCGGGTTTTATGATCAAGGTGACGATCTTACTTACAATCTGATCACGAATTATAAGTATGATGATTTCCACTTGCTGACGACCGTGGGGGCCTTCGAAGCTGTCTTAATGCTGCCTCTGTACAAGTCTGGTGATTCTTTTTATTACGATGCCTTGACTCATCGTGAGGGTTCTAATCCGCATACCCATTGTCGTTTTGTAGTACAGCTGACTGGGAATTATCTTCGGGCGCTTAAGGAATGATATCTTTGGAGTAAGGGGGAGATGATGATAACCTGCTATGTCCCCAACCCAGCGGAGAAAGATTAGTATACTTCTGAAAACTTCAATGCCTCATTTGGAGACTACGTTAATGGTAGGAACCGTAATCCATGGAGCGTCGGCCTTCGTACCATTGCCGCTTCTCAGGGTGAAGTTCGTCTCTTAAATGAAATGAGTGATTCGAAGCTTCGATATGTCCCTGGTACCGAAGGGTATTCTCAGCAAAAGCTTTTTCCTGCTCGTGAGCAACTCAAGCGTGATCATGATTATGAGTGGCATGCCACCGTTATTGAAGTCATCGGTCCTTGGGCCTATGGTTGGGGTACCTGGTCAGCATGGATGGCGCCCTATTGCTAGTAGCCGACCTCGTGATAGTGCTCTTGCTCGTTATGGTGACTTCTGTCCTTGGCAGTTAAATTTTGTTGGTATGAACTTTGAGTATGCCTTCGATGCTGCTGATGTAGACGAAGAAGGAGGTTCCGATGCTACCTTCCTTCAAAGAGTACCGTCACTTCCAAGGTATGCCTTCTCGTGAGATTGTAATGTATATAGTTGCCCATTTTCTTCTTGGTTTGAGATTAATTATAATACCTGGCATTTTTGAACCCGGGCTTAAAGCCCGTTTCAACTCATAAGAGTTGACATAGAGATTTGTATATATGTAGATGTACAAATCCTAGCTCACTATTATAATTTTTGTGATTATTTGGGGTGTCAATAGCTCAATTAAGGTGTGGCTAGCAAAATAGTTAGCACATGGAATGATGGAGTCACTACCTAGTAGAGTACATGGTTTTTATGTTTGGTAATACATGTGGGAAAGAGAATGAGTCTTTCTTTCACTTTTGGCATTTACTTTTAGGGTTGGTGATGCTATATATTGAAATGTCATTTTCTTAGAACCTTAGACCAAAAAAAAAAAAAAACTAGCCGCAATCACTGTTTTTCCATTTTTTCCATCTCTGCTACTTTACCACAAAAGAAAACAAAAGGATTTGGTTATTTGGAGCACGTACTTGCTTGGGATTGATTGGATTTATGATTTTTCATCTCTTGGATTGCGTATCAGGTAGGGGTTTCTCGTAATACTATATAAAACTAAACTATTTTCATGATTTATTATCTGATTGCATGGTGTTTATGGATGAGTTATGTCTGTCATTATCCCTGTACACGTACGTCGGATGTTTATTGATTTTTCTTTGTTTACAAACAAAGTTCACTGTTTCATGAACCTGTCAGTGTTTTGTGTTGTCTAAATATTTTAAAATAATAATGATTTTGTCCATCGGATTTTGGAAGAAAATGTTTTAAAAGAAAATACCATTTTTACGTTAGTCTTTATCTCTCTATCTACTCATGATCTCTATTTCCATCCATCGGTCAAAATATCAGATCCAAAAAGGTTTTGATTTATTTTAAACAAGAAAAAAATAGCTTATATTTTGTTTTCTAGTGGTTGTCTTCTAGACTTTTTCCTTAACAAATCAACCTTGACTTCTCTAATTTGGAACAAGAGTAAATATTCAATTTACAAAAGAAAAATAATGATGATATAATGAGCCTTTTTCCCCCACTCCATGTGACAATACTGACTCCACTGTTTTGCTAAAAGTCTCACCATTTTCCTTGGTCTTACCATTAATTTAATTGATCCTGGCTCATACCTTTAATTAAGTTGATCTATTGATACTTTGTTTTGTTTTCCGTTTTATTATCAAATGTAAAATGTGTTTATACGTCCTTCTTTGAGTTACTGGTTGTCCCTTTAAATGGATACCAACCTCCCTCCTCTGTTATATAAATGCATTGATTTATTTTGTCGGATGTGTTTGAGTTTTGTACGTAACTGAGTATATAAGTGAGAAAGGAATTTTGGATACTCTGCTGTTGCTGAAATGTCAGGCCTTTATGGCATCCCACCACCTGGTGGCTACCTCAGGAAGACTGTTCGGGAACAAGTATGGTTTGTTACTTAGGAATAACTCTCGACACTAGATTAGGACCTACAATTATAGGTTGGCTTATGTGAGTAAAAGGTGTAAGTAATTTGAAGATTTTGACTTGCATGGGTTTTATTATTGTTATCCATTTGCATGGTTTAATTTTCGGTGCACTATATTATTTTTTGAGATTCCTACTGAGCTGTGGTTGCTCACCCAAAATTCCTTTTCCTCTCCCCACAAAGTTTGAGGAGCAGTTAGCGCAGTAAGCGAACTTGGAAGCTTACGGCATAGTACTCAGATGTTAGTATTCTCGTAAGACACTACTATATGATATCATAGGGATATTGGGTATTTTTGTTGGTTATCATTTTATCATTTTTGGTTTCCTTTTTAATTATTTTATTAAGAGACATTGTTTAGTTTTCAAACAATTATTTTATTCTATGACTTTTGGAACATCTTTAATTTATTATTATTTGGAACCCTTTTTATTGGACTTCAATTTGGAAAGAAATTAGATTATGCAGTCTTTATTCATTTTGTACTTTTATTTTCTTTATTTATTATTCTTTCAAAAAAAAAAAAATTTAGCCTGTTCCATAGTCATGACTCCAGAATCTTGCTAGTTGGGTTGGACTTGATCCATTGGGTCAAATCCGGCTCAATAGAAGCCCGAATTTTTGCGGTAGTGACAGTTGGTATCAGAGCATGGTTCCGATTTACTTGGGCCGTGCGTATGGACTTACTAGTTTTGAAAGTTTGGTTTACAAAAAAAAAAAAAAAAAAAAAAAAAATCACTCTGATTACTTTTATTTATTTATTTATTTATCGACTTATGATGTGAAACGATTTTGAGAATTTGGTTATGTTTTTCCTTATTCTTTTTTTTTTAAAATAAAAATAAATTAAATTTATTTAGTTTTCATCGAGTTTTTTTTTTTTTATATATTTAATTTACTTTGGGGTCGGGGTAAACAACTAAAAGCCTTATAAAATAAAATGTCGTGTGTATTAGTTAATATAGGATTTCGACTTGGATATTAACATTAGTGCGTGTTTCTCTTTATTTAGAAGATGTCGCCTCGCCGTGATGCCACCAACGGTCCTCAACCAAATGGAGAAGAAGGAGAGTACAGAAGGGAACGCATGGAAGCTACCCTAGACCGAGTTGTTGGGACATTGGGGACACTGGTCCAGGTTGTAGGGGCCCAACGTGAGGGTAGAGTGGACTTAGAAAAGTTCTTGAAGGTGGTTGGAAGAAAGGAATTTAAGGGGACTGAAGAACCTCTTGAGGCTGAAAGGTGGTTAATGGGGATACAGAAGGAGTTCTTAGCCTTAAGAATAGAAGAGAATGACAAGATTCGTTTTGCTACGTACCTTTTCACTGGAGCTGCTGATTATTGGTGGGAATCGATAAAACGAGTCCAAAATGTTAATGTTTGGACAGAGTTTGAAACATTGTTCTTTGACAAGTATTTTCCCGAGACAGTCAAAGCCCAGATGTGTGCCGAATTTGCAACCTTAGCTCAGGGAGACATGACGGTTTCTCAACTGGACAAGAATTTCAGCGAATTGGAACGTTTTGGGGATAACTTGGTCAATACGCCGTTACGAAGAGCAAGGAAACTTCAGGATGCACTGAAACCTGCCATTCGTGCTAGGTTAGTACCATGCCGCCTCACAACTTATGATGATGTTTTTGACACTGCATTAGTTATAGAAGCGGATTGGATCAAAAACCAAAAGGAAAGGGAGCCGAAAGATCGGAAGAGGAACCCGGAAGACGGACCCATCGACTCATCGAAAACGTCCGCACATAGATAATATTGAGAAATTCGTTGCACCGAAACCTTGTTTTCTCTGTGGAGTAGTGGGTCACTATGCGAGGGATTGCCCTAAGTCGAAGCCACCTGGACGACTAAATGCAATCTCGGGGTGTTATCACTGTGGGAAGGATGATCATTTTGTAAGGGAGTGTCCTTTGCCTGCACCACCTAGGCATCCAAACCAGAATCAGTTCTAGAATGCCCCAAGGCCGAATTTCCAAGCACGAAAGCCATACCAGCCACGAAACAATGCACCACCCTTCCAACCAAGGCGTCAGCCAAATGTTCCGGGGCAGCTGAACCATATTGATACTGTTGAGAAGAGGACAGAAAACTCCGCGATTGAGGGTAACTTCCTGATCTTTAGTTCTTGTGCTAAAGTTTTGTTTGATTCTGGAGCTACTCATTCGTTCATATCATTACATTTAGCTGCTTATCTTGGTTTGAAACCTGTACCCATGGGGTTTACTTTGAATATCTTTTCACCGCTAGGGAATGTAGTGTCCCTTAGTAAATTTTACAAGGATTGTGAAATAACTTTTGGTGACTATAGAGTAAAAATAGACTTGATACCGATGAGGCTCCAAGATTATGATATCATTATTGGCATGAATTGGTTGTCATAAAACCAAGTTATCCTGGAATGCTTTGAGAAGAAGATCTCTTTCCAATCATCTGATGGAAATCGAGTGTCTGTCCAAGGATAAAGGTGGAAAGTTATGAATCCATCCTTACCCGGGATGAAAAGGAGGGATGAAACCGAAGAACACATAGCTTGTATTGCTCATTTGAGTGAATAAGAGGATACCAAGGTGGTAGATGAAGAGTTGTCGATAGTTCGAGATTTTCCAGATGTCTTCCCAGAGGCATTGCCTGGATTACCACCAAAGAGAGAGATTGATTTTGAGATCGAAGTGCAACCAGGAAGCATGCCAATATCAATGCACCCATATCGTATGGCACCTAAAGAGATGAAGGAGTTACGTAAACAACTTGATGAGTTGGAAGAACTGGGATTTATTCGACCAAGTACCTCACCATGGAGAGCTCCTGTTCTTTTTGTGCTCAAAAAGGATGGATCAATGAGGATGAGTATTGACTATCGACGACTGAACCAAATTACAATCAAGAATAAGTACCCCTTGCCGAGAATTGATGACCTTTTTGACCAATTGAAGGGACCATGTTATTTACCAAAGATTGATATTCGATCTGGGTACCATCAGTTGCGAGTCAGAGAGGAGGACATTCGTAAAACTGCATTTGGAACTTATTATGGTCATTATGATTTTCTCGTGATGCGGTTTAGGTTAACAAATGTACCTGCAGTATTTATGGATCTGATGAACAGAGTTCTCCGGCCTTTTGTGAACAAGTTCGTAGTAGTGTTTATTGATGACATTCTCATTTATTCCAAGACTAAGGAAGACCATGAGGAACATCTACGGATGGTTTTACAAACTCTGAGAGAGCACAAGTTATATGCAAAGAGGTGCAAGTGTGAATTCTGGATGACGAAAATATTATTTCTCGGACATGTTATTTCTAAGGATGGTATATCTGTTGATCCCGAAAATATATCGGCCATAACAAAATGGGAACCCCCAAAGAGTGTTTTTGAGATCCGCAGCTTCTTAGGTTTGGCATGCTATTATCGAAGATTTGTTGAGAATTTCTCGAAGATAGCAGTTCCTCTTACTCGTTTGACTAAAAAGGGGGTGAAGTTTGAGTGGAGTACTGAGTGTGATAAAGCATTTGAGGAGCTGAAGCGACTATTGACTACGGCACCCATCTTGGTTACCCCGGAACCAGGATTAGGTTATGATGTTTATTGTGATGCTTCAAGGAGTGGTTTGGGTGGAGTTCTTATGCAGAAAGGGAAGGTCGTAGCATATGCTTCTCGACAGTTAAAGAATCATGAAAAGAACTACCCAACCCATGATCTGGAATTAGCAGCTGTAGTGTTTGTGCTAAAGCTTTCGAGGAACTATCTCTATGGAGAAAACTTTATGGTATTTTCAGATCACAAAAGTCTAATGTACATCTTCACTCAAAAGGATTTGAACCTGAGACAAAGAAGATGGCTCGAGCTTCTTACGGATTATGAGTTTAAATTGGAGTACCATCCTCGGAAGGCGGATGTTGTAGCAGATGCACTCAGTAGAAAAGAATCTGGATCCATAGCTTTATTGAGAATTGTCAAGGTTGTGGAAAAATATGATTTTGTTGTTGAGTGGAACAATGAGAGGGCATACTTGGCGCATGTTGTGGAAGTACCTGAGATTGTGAAAAATGTCATTCAGGCGCAGACGTTAGACAACGGTTTGCAAGAAGTCAAAGGAAAGATGGGTACTACGGATCAACAAGGAGGATGGACACTGGGAGTCAACGGGGATATTCGCTATAAAGGACGATTATGTGTACCAGATGTTGAGGAATTGCGAAAGGAAATTTTGACTACGGCTCATAAGTCTGTATTGACAATTCATCCGGGAAGCACAAAGATGTATCAAGACTTGAAGCGCCAGTTATGGTGGAAAGGTTTGAAAAGGGATGTTGCATTGTTCGTCTCCAGGTGTCTTACTTGTCAGCAAGTAAAGGCTGAACACCAGCGACCAGCGGGACTTCTTCAGCCTTTATCAATAGCTGAGTGGAAATGGGATTTCATTGCTATGGATTTCGTTAGAGAGACCCAACATGGAAAGGATGGCATATGGGTGATCATAGACCGTCTCACCAAAGCGGTTCATTTTCTTCCGGTGAAGCAGACAGATACTGTTCCTATTTTATGTAACTTGTACATCAAGGAAATAGTTAGGTTGCATGGAGTTCCACTATCGATCGTTTCCGACCGAGATTCTCTTTTTACATCTAAGTTTTGGGGGAGTTTCCACCAATCGATGGGAAAAGGAATGGATATGAGTACTGCTTACCACCCACAGACGGATGGTCAGTCCGAACGAACGATTCAGATTTTGGAGGATATGTTAAGATCATGTGCGATCGACTTCAAAGGTAATTGGAGCGAGCATTTACCCCTTGTTGAGTTCGCATACAATAACAGTTATCGATCCGAAGATCGGTATGGCACCTTATGAGGCGTTGTACGGAAGACCGTGTCGAACACCGTTATGTTGGATTTGAGGTTAGTGAAATAAGTGTCATAGGGCCCCAGATGGTTCAAGAGACGACAAAGAAGATATGGATCATCCAAGACCGTATGAGAACGGCACAAAGTCGTCAAAAGAGTTATGTAGATGTAAGAATAAGACCATTGGAGTTCCAGGTTGGGGAGAATGTGTTTCTAAGAGTTAGTCCTAGACCAGGCATTAAACGGTTTGGGAAGAAAAGTAAATTGGCGCAACGCTATATTGGGCCATTTGAAATTCTTCAACGAATTGGAGAAGTAGCATATCGACTAGCTCTACCAACACAATTTGCAGACATACACAATGTGTTTCATGTATCCATGCTTCGTAAATACAATGCTGATCCGTCCCACGTCATCAAATGGAGAGACTTGCAACTGAACGACAATGTTTCTTATGAAGAAAAACCGTTGCGTGTAATCGACTCAAAGGAACAAATCCTTCGGAGGAAAACCATCAAAACTGTGAAGGTACTCTGGCAACATCATGGTTCTGAAGAGGCAACTTGGGAGCTGGAGTCTGAGATACGAGACAAATATCCGGAATTACTGAGAGGTAATTCTTAAACTTAGCTACGCTTTGAATTTCCGGAGAAATTCTTTTTTTAGAGGTTAATAGTATAATACCTGGCATTTTTAAACCCGGGATTAAAGCCCGTTTCAACTCATAAGAGTTGACATAGTGATTTGTATATATGTAGATGTACAAATCCTAGCTCACTATTATAATTTTTGTGATTATTTGGGGTGTTAATAGCTCAATTAAGGTGTGGCTAGCAAAATAGTTAGCACGTGGAATGATGGGGTCACTACCTAGTAGAGTACATGGTTTTTATGTTTGGTAATACGTGTGGGAAAGAGAATGAGTCTTTCTTTCACTTTTTGCATTTACTTTTAGGGTTGGTGATGCTATATATTGAAATGTCATTTTCTTAGAACCCTAGACAAAAAAAAAAAAAAAAAAACTAACCCGATCCATTTTTTTCCATTTTTTCCATCTCTGCTACTTTACCACAAAAGAAAACAAAAGGATTTGGTTATTTGGAGCACATACTTGCTTGGGATTGATTGGATTTCTGATTTTTCATCTCTTGGATTGCGTATCAGGTAGGGGTTTCTCGTAATACTATATAAAACTAAACTATTTTCATGATTTATTATCTGATTGCATGGTGTTTATGGATGAGTTATGTCTGTCATTATCCCTGTACACGCACGTCGGATGTTTATTGATTTTTCTTTGTTTACAAACAAAGTTCACTGTTTCATGAACCTGTCGGTGTTTTGTGTTGTCTAAATCTTTTAAAATAATGATTAATGATTTTGTCCATCGGATTTTGGAAGAAAATGTTTTAAAAGAAAATACCCTTTTTACGTTAGTCTCTATCTCTCTATATCTACTCCTGATCTCTATTTCCATCCATCAGCCAAAATATCAGATCCAAAAAGGTTTTGATTTATTTTAAACAAGAAAAGAATAGCTTATATTTTGTTTTCTAGTGGTTGTATTCTTGCCTTTGTCCTTAACAAATCAACCTTGACTTATCTAATTTGGAACAAGAGTAAATATTCAATTTACAAAAGAAAAATAATGATGATATAATGAGCCTTTGTCCCCACTCCATGTGACAATACTGACTCCACTGTTTTGCTAAAAGTCTCACCATTTTCCTTGGTCTTACCATTAATTTAATTGATCCTGGCTCATACCTTTAATTAAGTTGATCTATTGATATTCTGTTTTGTTTTCCGTTTTATTATCAAATGTAAAATGTGATTATACGTCCTTCTTTGAGTTACTGGTTGTCCCTTTAAATGGATACCAACCTCCCTCCTCTGTTAACCAGTAGTTGTCTTTTCCTCCTTATATCTTTTCGTTTCGGTGCGCTGGTAATTCTAAATGATGTTGAATCATTCCTATTTGAGTTTGTGTCTTGACAGGCAGCTGTTTTCAAATTGATGGGAGTCTGACTAGGTAGTACGGGTTGAATGTATTTTGACGCATAGCAGTTTCGTGCATACAGATGATTTCTGTCTTTGGAGTGTAATGCATTTCGTTCATTACTATATATATTATATATAAATGCATTGATTTATTTTGTCGGATGTGTTTGAGTTTTGTACGTAACTGAGTATATAAGTGAGAAAGGAATTTTGGATACTCCGATGCTGCTGAAATGTCAGGCCTTTATGGCATCCCACCACTGGTGGCTACCCTGGGAAGACTGTTGAGATTATTAGTCCCACATTGTCTGGGCCACGTGTTACCCAACGAGGCTACACGTGAGGGGGCGTGTTAAGATTATTAGTCCCACATTGTCTGGGCATCTAAGATCCTGCGGTTTATAATCCCTTAGGGCCTCTCCACTCATTGCCAATTGGTTTTGAGTTGGATGTCCATATTATAATATGGTATCAGAGCAGGCTATTTGCGACGAGTCATTTGACCGCGCCTTTACTCCGCGTCACCCGATTTAACTGTCCACGTGTTAGACCCAACGAGGCTACACGTGAGGGTGCGTGTTGAGATTATTAGTCCCACATTGTCTGGGCCACGTGTTAGACCCAACGAGGCTACACGTGAGGGGGCGTGTTAAGATTATTAGTCCCACATTGTCTGGGCATCTAAGATCCTGCGGTTTATAATCCCTTAGGGCCTCTCCACTCATTTCCAATTGGTTTTTAGTTGGATGTCCATATTCTAATATGGTAGATAAGATGAAGATTTCTTATTATTGAAAAGCTTAAGTTACAAAACATTTCCCTGTGAATAAATAGGTAGAGATAAAAGAAATCTAAACGTAATTAATATCTTTCCTAACTAAGAAAATACATGACCATATATACAATATACACAATAAATAATATCTCCTAATACTCCCCCTCAAGTTGGAGCATGGAGATCACGAATGCCCAACTTGCGAAGAAGCAGCTCAAACTGAGGACGTCCAAGACGCATAGGCTGAGAGTGAAACACACATGCGGATTGACTATTACAGTAAAGACGCATATGCTGAGAGTGAAACACACCTAGAGATTTCAATAATGCCTTTAGCCACGTGAGTTCACTACAAGTATGAGCCATGGAACGGTACTCGGCCTCAGCTGAAGAACGAGATACTGTGTGTTGCTTCTTTGTCTTCCAAGATATAGGTGAGCCTCCCAAAAAGATAAACTACCCAGTAACGAACGACGACTAAGAGGGCAGGAGGCCCAATCAGAATCACAATAAGAAGTAAGTTGAAGAGCACTATCCTTGCGTAAAATAATCCCTTGACCCGGATGACTCTTAAGATAACGAAGAACTCGAAGAGCAGCTTCCCAATGTGCAACTCGAGGAGATTGCATGAATTGAGCCAATACGTGCACCGAATAACACAACTCAGGACGTGTAATGGTCAAATAAATCAAACGTCTAATAAGTCGGCGATACTGAGATGAATCTGAATACAAAGGTCCGTCATCTAGAGCCAAACAATGATGTTGATCAATAGGTGAAGAGGCTGGTTTGGCTTCAAGAAGTCCAGTTTCCGATAGTATATCCAAGGTATATTTTCGTTGAGACAAAAATAGACCATCAGTACCTCGAGATATTTCAATGCCAAGAAAATACTTTAGAGGACCTAAATCTTTCATATGAAAGCACCGACTTAAGTATGCCTTAAAAGTAGCAATAGCAGCGGAATTGTTCCCAGCAATAATCAAATCATCAACATAAACAAGTACATTAATGGAATTCTCACCTCGTCGTAGAGTAAATAGAGAGTAATAAGCATAAGACTGTATAAATCCAAAAATCTTAAGAGCACTTGCAAGCTTAGCAAACCAATTACGTGGAGCTTGACGAAGACCATACAAAGATTTATGAAGACGGCATACTTTTCCCGAAGACGTAGTCGAATAACCTGGAGGAAGTTGCATATATACTTCCTCATCAAGATCCCCATGTAGAAAGGAATTGTGAACATCCATTTGATGTAACTCCCAATCTTGAGCCACTGCGACTGCCAAAAAAGTTCTAACCGAAACCATTTTGGCTACGGGAGCAAAAGTTTCATGGTAATCAACCCCTTCAACCTGTCTATTACCAAGAACAACCAACCGAGCTTTATACCTTTCCACACTGCCATCAGAATTATATTTAATTTTATAAACCCATTTGCAGCTGATAGCCTTTTTCCCTGGCGGAAGATCAGTAATAGATAATGTGCCATTTTTATCAAGAGCATCAATTTCCTTAGACATAGCTACGCGCAAACATGGAAGTTTCACAGCTTCTGCATAGCTGGTTGGTTCCTTAAGAGTAGTAATAGCCGCCAAAAACTGAGTGTGGTTAGAAGAAAAATTTGCACAAGACACATAATTAGCAATGGGATAAGGCGTACCTGAAGACATCGATGAGTGAGGAGTGGAGGAGCCGGTGTCTATAGCTTTAACTGTATTACAAACATAATCCTTCAACTTAGTATTAGGAACCTGAGCCCGAATACTCCGTCTAACTTCCTTATCTGAATCATCACCAATAGGGCCAGACTCATTTTGTGTAGTGATATTGTCAGATGAGATAACTGTGTCATCTGACACATTCTGAGACGGAATGGAAGAAACTGGATCTAAAATATCATGGAACCTGTTCGGTGATAATGTGACTGTTCCACTACCTGAAGACGTCTCCTTTGTCACGTGTTGAGAAGATCCTTTATATGAGACAAAATTCTCTCGTGTACTGTGAGGCAAAGCAATCTGTTGTACTAATACTCCACTACTGTCACTTGTTTCTTTTGGAGACATCATTAACTTGTCACCACATGTGACTTTTTGTACGCCTGTTAAAGATATGTCACCACATTTTTGTACGCATGTTAAACTTCTGTCACCACATGTGACTGTGCAAGTTTTGTCACCACCTGTGACTTCCTGCACGTCCTTTGGACTTCTGTCACCAACTGATATGCCTGGTTCACCACTATTATCGCCTGACACGCCTGGCAGAGTAGTTTCTGTCACTCCACTTGTCTGTCCGGAAGAAGATGGTTGCTGACTGTTGCTAGACGACAATAAAACAGACTGGTCTGCAGGGATTACCGAGTAGTCATCCAACCCCACACGACATTCTTCATTATTATTAGCCTCAGTATTATTATCTACGGAGTCATTTGAGTAAGGAAATTTGTTTTCAAAGAAAACTACGTCACAAGACACAAAATATTGTTTCGTTTCCAAATCAAACAACCGCCAACCCTTTTTTCCATGAGGATAACCAATAAAAATGCATTTTCGACTTCGTGAATTAAACTTATTATTACGATCACGAGGAACAAGGCTTGCATAACACAAACATCCAAATACTCGAATATGAGTATAAATAAGAGGCTTCTTATGTAACAATTCATATGGAGTTTTCCCATTAAGTAAGGGAGTAGGCGTGCGATTAATAATATGAGCAGCACTTAAGATACACTCACCCCAAAATCGAAGAGGTAAATTGGCTTGAAATCGTAAAGCACGTGCCACATTCAATATATGACGATGTTTGCGTTCAACTCGCCCATTTTTTTGTGGTGTATCCACACATGAAGTTTGAAATTCCATACCCTGTTCAATAAAGAAAGGAATTAATGGAAGAAATTCTGTACTATTATCACCGCGCACCTTCTTAACTTGTCTATCAAATTGTGTCTTCGCCATAGCACAAAAATTCCGAAAATTTTGCACCACCTCAGTTTTATATTTCATCAAATAAACCCAAACACAATGAGAGTAATCGTCAACAATAAAGAAAATAATGTGCACCACAAGAAGATGGAGTACGATAAGGACCCCATACATCACAATGAACTAAATTTAAGAAGTCATCCGCTTTATTCTCGCTAACCGGAAAAGTTGTCCGAGTTTGTTTAGCTTTAAAGAAAACATCACATGGTTCATTAAGAAATTTCCGACAATCAACTTTATCCATACCCGGAATTAAATAAACAACCTTATTAGACGCGTGACCTAAACGTCTATGCCATAAACAATAATCTTCTCCAATAGATACTCGATTTGCAGTAATGAGCGTTCCACTATGAAAGATATAGACCCCGTCTTGTTCCTCACCTACACCAATCACCGTCCTCATAGTGCGGTCCTGTATCACACATAATTTATCAGTCAAAGTGACAATACAAATCAAATCTTTAATTAAACAAGCTAAAGAAATCAAGTTGCAGTGGAGATCAGGAACGAATAAAACACGGAATAATTTCATATTGTTTCCAAACACCACAGTGCCTTCGCATGGAGCATGAGAGTATGTCCCATTCGGAAGCTTTACGGAAGAAAACCCTATTTCATGAGTTCTAAATAAAAATTCTTTAATTCCTGTCATGTGTCGTGAAGCCCCTGTATCAAGTATCCATTTATCAGAAAGCTTCGAATCATTATTCGAATTTTTAAGCATTTGCACAATGGTTTCCCATTGGGTATCAGTAAGAGTATTATCAAGACCTAGTCGATCTTGAGATGATAAAGATCCCCCACTTGAGTTAATGGTTGTGATTGCTACATTAGCTACACAAGTCATGGTGCTAATCTTAAGCACAATTCTGATTTGATTTTAATTAGGTTAAGTCTTTCCTGGCTCAGATGCCATGAAACGACAAGGTAGAGAAGAAGAAGATTTCTTATTATTGAAAAGCTTAAGTTACAAAACATTTTCCCTGTGAATAAATAGGTAGAGATAAAAGAAATCTACACGTAATTAATATCTTTCCTAACTAAGAAAATACATGACCATATATACAATATACACAATAAATAATATCTCCTAATAAAGACTGTGCGGGGAACAATATGGTTTGTTACCGGAATAACTCTGACACTAGATTAGGACCTACAATTATAGGTTGGCTTATGTGAGTAAAAGGTGTAAGTAATTTCAGAAGATTTTGACTTGCATGGGTTTTATTATTGTTATCCATTTGCATGGTTTAATTTTCGGTGCACTATATTATTTTTTGAGATTCCTACTGAGTTGTGGTTGCTCACCCCAAATTCCTTTTCCTCTCCCCACAGAGTGAGGAGCAGTTAGCGCAGTAAGCGGACTCGGAAGCTTACGGCATAGTACTCAGAAGTTAGTATTCTCGTAAGACACTACTATATGATATCACATGGATATTGGGTATTTTTGTTGGTTATCATTTTATCATTTCTGGTTTCCTTTTTAATTATTTTATTAAGAGACATTGTTTAGTTTTCAAACAATTATTTTATTCTATGACTTTTGGAACATCTTTAATTTATTATTATTTGGAACCCTTTTTATTGGACTTCAATTTGGAAAGAAATTAGATTATGCAGTCTTTATTCATTTTGTACTTTTATTTTCTTTATTTATTATTCTTTCAGAAAATTTTTTTAGCCTGTTCCATAGTCATGACTCAAGAATCCGGTCTTGCTAGTTGGGTTGGACTTGATCCATTGGGTCAAATCCGGCTCAATAGAAGCCCGAATTTTTACGGTCGTGACAGTTGGTATCAGAGCATGGTTCCGATTTACTTGGGCCGTGCGTATGGACTTACTAGTTTTGAAAGTTTGGTTTACAAAAAAAAACAAAAAAACAAAAAAAAAATTTCACTCTGATTACTTTTATTTATTTATTTATCGACTTATGATGTGAAACGATTTTGAGACTTTGGTTATGTTTTTCCTTATTCTTTTTTTAAAAAAAAATAAAAATAAATTAAATTTATTTAGTTTTCATCGAGTTTTTTTTTTTTTTATATATTTAATTTACTTTGGGGTCGGGGTAAACAACTAAAAGCCTTATAAAATAAAATGTCGTGTGTATTAGTTAATATAGGATTTCGACTTAGATATTAACATTAGTGCGCGTTTCTCTTTATTTAGAAGATGTCGCCTCGCCGTGATGCCACCAACGGTCCTCAACCAAATGGAGAAGAAGGAGAGGACAGAAGGGAACGCATGGAAGCTACCCTAGACCGAGTTGTTGGGACATTGGGGACACTGGTCCAGGTTGTAGGGGCCCAACGTGAGGGTAGAGTAGACTTAGAAAAGTTCTTGAAGGTGGTTGGAAAAAAGGAATTTAAGGGGACTGAAGAACCTCTTGAGGCTGAAAGGTGGTTAATGGGGATACAGAAGGAGTTCTTAGCCTTAAGAATAGAAGAGACTGACAAGATTCGTTTTGCTACGTACCTTTTCACTGGAGCTGCTGATTATTGGTGGGATTCGATAAAACGAGTCCGAAATGTTAATGTTTGGGCAGAGTTTGAAATATTGATCTTTGACAAGTATTTTCCCGAGACAGTCAAAGCCCAGATGTGTGCCGAATTTGCAACCTTAGCTCAGGGAGACATGACGGTTTCTCAACTGGACAAGAATTTCAGCGAATTGGAACGTTTTGGGGATAACTTGGTCAATACGCCGTTACGAAGAGCAAGGAAACTTCATGATGCACTGAAACCTGCCATTCGTGCTAGGTTAGTACCATGCCGCCTCACAACTTATGATGATGTTCTTGACACTGCATTAGCTATAGAAGTGGATGGGATCAAAAACTAAAAGGAAGGGGAGCCGAAAGATCGGAAGAGGAACCGGAAGACGGACCCATCGACTCATCGAAAACGTCCGCGCACAGATAATACTGAGAAAGTCGTTGCACCGAAACCTTGTTTTCATTGTGGAGTAGTGGGTCACTACGCGAGGGATTTCCCTAAGTCGAAGACACCTGGACGACTAAATGCAATCTCGGGGTGTTATCGTTGTGGGAAGGATGATCATTTTGTAAGGGAGTGTCCTTTGCCTGCACCACCTAGGCCTCCAAACCAGAATCAGTTCCAGAATGCCCCAAGGCCGAATTTCCAAGCACGACAGCCATATCAGCCACGAAACAATGCACCACCCTTCCAGCCAAGGCGTCAGCCAAATGTTCCGGGGCAGCTGAACCATATTGCTACTGTTGAGAAGAGGACAGAAAACTCCGCGATTGAGGGTAACTTCATGATCTTTAGTTCTCGTGCTAAAGTTTTGTTTGATTCTGGAGCTACTCATTCGTTCATATCATTACATTTAGCTGCTTATCTTGGTTTGAAACCTGTACCCATGGGGTTTACTTTGAATATCTCTTCACCGCTAGGGAATGTAGTGTCCCTTAGTAAATTTTACAAGGATTGTGAAATAACTTTTGGTGACTATAGAGTAAAAATAGACTTGATACCGATGAGGCTCCAGGATTATGATATCATTATTGGCATGAATTGGTTGTCACAAAACCAAGTTATCCTGGAATGCTTTGAGAAGAAGATCTCTTTCCAATCATCTGATGGAAGTCGAGTGTATGTCCAAGGAGAAAGGTGGAAAGTTATGAATCCATCCTTACCCGGGATGAAAAGGAGGGATGAAACCGAAGAACACATAGCTTGTATTGCTCATTTGAGTGAATAAGAGGATACCAAGGTGGTAGATGAAGAGTTGTCGATAGTTCGAGATTTTCCGGATGTCTTCCCGAGAGGCATTGCCTGGATTACCACCAAAGAGAGATTGATTTTGAGATCGAAGTGCAACCAGGAAGCATGCCAATATCAATGCACCCATATCGTATGGCACCTAAAGAGATGAAGAAGTTACGTAAACAACTTGATGAGTTGGAAGAACTGGGATTTATTCGACCAAGTACCTCACCATGGAGAGCTCCTGTTCTTTTTGTGCTCAAAAAGGATGGATCAATGAGGATGAGTATTGACTATCGACGACTGAACCAAATTACAATCAAATTACAATTGAAGGGATGACATGTTATTGAAGGAGCAAGATTGATCTTCGATCCGGGTACCATCATTTGCGAGTCGAGAGAGGAGGACATTCGAAAAAGCGCATTTGGAACTTATTACGGTCATTATGAATTTCTCGTGATGCCGTTTAGGTTAACAAATGCACTGCAGTGATTTATGGATCTGATGAACAGAGTTCTCCGGCCTTTTGTGAACAAGTTCGTAGTAGTGTTTATTGATGACATTCTCATTTATTCCAAGACTAAGGAAGACCATGAGGAACATCTACGGATGGTTTTACAAACTATGAGAGAGCACAAGTTATATGCAAAGAGGAGCAAGTTTGAATTCAAGGATGTATTATTTCTCGGACATGTTATTTTAAGGAGTATGATCCCACAAAAGAAAATTTCGGCCATAACGGAACATGTTATTTCTTAAGAATAGTATGGTTTGTTATGGAATCTCGACACTAGATTAGGATACAATTATAGATTGGATTATGTGAGTAAAGGTGTAAGTAATTTGGGAAAGATTTTACTTGCATGGGTTTTATTATTCGTTATCCATTTGCATGGTTTAACAAAATTTTTGGGAACCTACGGATTCACCGAGTGCAGATGTGGTTGCTCACCCCAAATTCTTTTTTTCCCATGCGAGTTTGATAAGTGGACGAAAACAAAAGGAATAGTATGGTTTGTTACCGGAATAACTCTGACACTAGATTAGGACCTACAATTATAGATTGGATTATGTGAGTAAAAGGTGTAAGTAATTTTTAAGATTTTGACTTGCATGGGTTTTATTATTGGCATGGTTTAAGCACTATATTATTTTTTGAAATTCCTACGGAGTAATTCTAAATGATGTGGTTGCTCACCCCAAATTCTTTTTCCTCTGTTAGTGGATTAGTACTCGATGTTAGTATTCTCGTAAGACATTCTCGTAAGACACTACTATATGATATCATAGGGATATTGGGTAATTTTTTTGGTTATCATTTTATCATTTCTAGTTTCCTTTTTAATTATTTTATTAAGAGACATTGTTTAGTTTTCAAACAATTATTTTATTCTATGACTTTTGGAACATCTTTAATAATTATTATTTGGAACCCTTTTTATTGGACTTCAATTTGGAAAGAAATTAGATTATGCAGTCTTTATTCATTTTGTACTTTTATTTTCTTTATTTATTATTCTTTCAAAAAAAAAATTTAGCATGTTCCATATTCATGACTCAAGAATCCGGTCTTGCTAGTTGGGTTGGACTTGATCCATTGGGTCAATCCGGCTCAATAGAAGCCCGAATTTTTGCAGTCGTGACATTAATCAAAGTATGGAGAAAATTGTCTTCGTGATAACACAACGTTATGACTTTAGGTAATGACGAAGAAAAAGATAAGTCCGGTTCAGTCTTCTACTGCTGCTGTTGAGGAAACAGAAGTCCCCGATTAAGTCACCAGTCCAGTGAACGATGAGTACGTCGAGGAAGAATAGGAAGCTACCGATGATGGGGAACGTATAGAGACTTCTCCATATAATCACGAGGATGCTGAGAATATTGGTGGCGGAGCTACTGAAGATGAGATTGCCCTGGAGGTCAAGGAGATATTCCCGCTGATGATCCTACACTTTCTCCCTCCCCAAATCAGAGGAACGAAGATGTTGATCTTCAATCAACGATCCCTACTGGGTTGGTCAAGAATTCTCTTTTGCCAAGATTTATTCCTCTGGTGGGCAGGTTGATATTGGTGCTGCCATGGGGATAACTTTAGACTTCTCTTTAATTTCTCCAAATGATGAGTGGGACGTCCTTCCTGAGACTCGTGGTGAGAAAGCGGTTGAGATGGAAGAAAGTTCTGATGGTGAGGATGCCGAAGCCCTTGCTTCCAAGGAGGTTGAAGCCAAGAAGAATTCTGGTGGACGAAAGGACGTTACATGTGAAGGGGCTTCCACCGATGCATCTTCGGAAGGTTTTGAGAAGGCCATGATGCAAACGGGTAATGATGCCACACTTGATTGGTTGATGAAGAAAAACTTGATGTTCGTGCCTAACCCTGCTCCGGTAATCCCTGGCGAGAAAAACTCCAATTTCACCCGTCAGAAAATGCAGTTATCATCTCACGATGAGGTTGCAGAAATCTGGGAGAAGGATTTAGGGGCTACTTCTACTAGTTTATTAGTCGATCCCCCCTCTTCCATTGCTGATATGATGGCTATCGCCTATGGGTATCAGTACGGTTTCCCCCATCAGCGTGTTCTTGAGGTAAGTCATCGTAGATTCCCTCTTCCATTGCTGATATGTCCGTTTATTGACTGTTATTATTTGTTTGTCATCAATGTAGATAATGAGGAGCGAACACTGCAACCATACTCTGTACCAATTCTTCAAAGCGAAGGCCCTGAAGCTGGAGGCAAAGCTTCGACACAGAGAAGAGGAGTTGAAGGCTGCTGAAGCACTCATCGCTGCTAAGGACAAGGAGATATTAGATTTGAAAAATCGGCTGAAGGGGAAAGAGAAACTTGGTGCTGAAGAGGAGAAACTTCGTCTTGAACTTGCACTTGTTCGCAGTGATTTGGAGAAGGCTCGTAGAGATGCTTCCTCTTTTAATAATTCATTGTATTTCCTTGCATTCCTCTTCGTCTCTCTCTTTTGTCTTCTTAGTGTGCTGTCTAAGTCTCTTGGCCTTATCTTCAGCGGGCGATGTCAGAGAATTAGCATGGCTTCGAAGTGGAGGACTCGCCAAGCTTATCGAATTAGAGAGTTTGTGGAGAAAACTAAGAGTGAGGCTGAAAAATGGAATGCATGAGCCGATGAGAATAATGTCTTGGTGGTTGAATGGCGAGAGAGGCGGAACCAAATGGTTGATATGCAAAATAGTTATAATGCCGATCGTCGCCAGTTTAACGGTGCCTTACTGTGGACTCGGGACAATCTGCGTGAGGCGCGTGAGGATATTTCTCGTTTAGAGGCCAAGGTAATAAACTTGGAAGAAGATTTGCGTCAAGCCCGTTCATCTCATGACCCTGAAGTTAAGTATTATATACAACAACTTGTTCGGGAGAGGGACGATGCCAGAGCTGAGGCCCACGCCCTTAATAACGCCTTAGGTGCTTCTCGGGCTGATGTTGCTCATTTAGTTGAATCTGAGAATGATCTTGAAGTTAATATGTACGGGCTTACTAAGGGGATAGAAGAAATGAGTAACGAAGTCATTCGCCTTCATCATTTAGACTCCATGAAGCAGGTAGGGTTGGATGAGTGTCAGTTTGCTCTTACAAAACTTCGATTGGATTATAAGAAAATATCGGACGAGTATGATTTTCTTGACGAAGCCCGAGACGCTGTAGTTAATGAATATGAGATAGCTTCGGCTAGTTTCGAAGGTATACATTTATTTATTTTTATGAGTGGTTCAGTAATTATAATTTTCTAACCCATCCGTGTCTTCTTTTTCAGAGCTCAAGGGACAGCTTAACCTTTCAAATGAAAATCTTAAAAAGTCTCAATCTTCCTTAGTGAAGCAGCAGGGCCAAACCAAGTATTATGAGATTTTGCATGGATCTCGGGACGAATCAACGAAGGAGGCAGCCTAGGAAGTAGCCCGACTGACGTCTTCGTTGTCGCAGTCTGAGCTCAAGACCACCGTGATTGCATATAAGGCTCGTTTCCAACTTGCCGAAGAAGTTAACAAAACTCTGAACAGGATCGAGCAGGGCCTTCAGAAAGATCATGGTATAGTCAATAATTACCCTCGTCGTCATATGCCTGAGCCCTTAACTTACTCTTCCGGTATTTCTTCGGGAGGAAGTGTCCCTTCGTTTCAGAAGAAGAATCCAGCTGATCACGTCGGGTCTTCCAAGGGGAAAGTTGATCTTTGTTGATTACTTGTCTTCGGGCCATTTTTTGGTGTATTTTTTGTGTTTCTTGTTTTATTTCCCGAACTTGTAATCAACTTTTATGGAATGGATCATCGTTTGTTTAGATATGTACAACTCTGATTTATCTGCATGGTTAATTCCGTTACTTTTTTAGATAGTGAGCACATCTAGTTAAAAAATAAATTAAGTAATAGAAAGTGTTTGATGGCAATAACGAAGATAGGCACCTTCGTTACTGACTTTGGACCTGTCACCCCGCTGGCTAACCCTTGGGCAGAGGATTACCAAACGGTGGGGGTTGATGCAGCGTTCCCGGATATGTAATGCGTTATTGAAATATTTACATGCATTCATTCCGCTGAACCGCTGCCCTTTTGATTGGTTGGGTATCTCTTTCTGCTGGAAGCCTTCCCCATGGTCCTACACTCATAGACGCTGATAGGGGAGTCCCGAGAGATTGTATATGGTTACTTTCCCCAATAGAAATTTTGCAAAAAGATTGTTTGATTGATAAGGTGAGGTCTGCTATTCCTCGTCCAGAGATAGAAACATGTCAAGCGGGCGCGCTGTCTTCTTCTTCGGGTGCTCTTCACGCAGATGCAGAACTGCGTTGCTTTATGGATAGTATGGCTTGAGATATTTCGCATTCCAAGGATGTCTGAGGACTTCTCCCTTTAAGTTACGCAGGTAATAAGATCCATTTCCTGCAATATCATGTATTACAAATGGTCATCCCCATGTTGGTGCTAACTTGCCCCACTTTTTCTCCCGTTGGTATTGGGGTATAGTTCTCAGCACATACTGTCCTTATACAAAATTTCTAAACTTAACCTTCTTGTTGTATTCTCTTGCTAATCTTCGTTAGTAATTCTCCATCCTTTGTAGCGCTGCCTCCCTCCTTTCTTCTAGATCATCGAGCCTTTCCAACATCATGTACGATGTGCGGTTCTTTTCCCTTGCTTCGGTCTTTGTGGTGGGCATTATGATCTCTGTCGGGATGACTGCTTTAGCTCTGTAAGTGAGGAGGAACGATGAATCACCGGTTGCGGATCTGCGAGTTGTCCGATATGCCCATAGCACGTTGTGTAACTATTCGCACCATCGTCCCTTGTGCTCGTCTAGTGATTTCTTCAAGATAAAAGCAAGGGTCTTATTTGTGACTTCGGCCTGGCCGTTGCTCTAGGGATAGATGGGAGTTGATTTATTCTTCCTGATTTTGAAGGTTTCAAATAGCATGTTTATGTTCTTTCCCTGCAGCTTCTTGTCGTTGTCAGAGACGATCTCTGTGGGGATGCCGAACCTGCAAATGATGTTCTGGAAGATAAATGTGAATACGTCCGAGTCTCTTGGCTTCTACCCATTTTCTAAAGTAATATGTGGCTACAATCAAGAATCGTTTTTCCTTGATCCTTCGATCAGGGGTCCAACGATGTCTATGCCCCATTTTGAGAAGGTCCAAGGACTATCCACCGAATTCAGCTTCGTTGCAGGAGCATGGATCCTTTTAGCAAACCGCTGGCATTCCTCACATCTCCTAGACATTCTTGCAGCATCTCGTATCATTTGTGGCCAATAATATCCATGCATCTTTGCTTTTTCTGCTAGTGATCTCATCCCACTATGGTTGCCCGCGTCTCCATAGTGTATGTCTTTCAAAACTCAATGTCCTTCCTCTCTTGATAGGCAGCGTAGCAACGGTCCGAGAAAAGACTTCTTATATAATATTCCGTCCAGAAGGTCGTACCTCTACGCCTTTGATTGCACCTTTCTAGCTTGCTTCAAGTTCGCAGGCAGCGTACCTTCTTTAAGGAAAAGATGAACTTCGGTTCTCCAATCTTATTCGTCCTTGAAGTCTTCGTCTTAGTTGGCTCTTGTCATAATATCATCTTCGTGAAAGTCATCGGCGATGTCTTCCCATGCATCATCGTCAGCAATTTCCTCCCCTACATCGTGTTCACGATTTATAGCGAAGGATTCTTGTGGATAAACTTGATGCTTTCATCTTTCAACATGGATGATATGTATGCTAAAGCATCAGCATGCCTGAGGTCTTTTCTACATAAAAATTTTATTAGAGGGAGAGCAAAAATGGATTCGAGGAGTAGAAAAATCGTACTTGACTCAAGTGATTCGGCCGATTTTATATATCTTTATCAACCGGACATAATTACCCTTAAAAACCTCGTTCGACATCAAAATAAAACTTTAAATTTAACTGCAACGCCAACCCCAAACCCTAGTACTCTTTGCCGTTGACAAAGAAAATTAGACTGCATCGCCAAATCCTCTCAGTCAAAACCATCTCTACTTTGACCATCTATAAAGATCCGTCATGCATCACTTAGTATTGATTTCCTAATATTCATATTGATATTTGTTTTATGAATTGTGTTCGTGAACAGATGAGGATTTATTATTCTCTGATTTTCTAATGTGATTGGAATTGTTAGTAGTAGAATTATTACATCTGGCATCTGCTTGATGAGGGTTTTGTCTTGATTAAATTAGAGAGATATCAACCTACCAGTATTTATCTCACATTTAAAAGCTAACTTTCTCAATTAATCCCTGCCATTAGGAATGATACGACTAAGGCTTCCTTTTGAACAGTTACGGATTGAATGCACGGATTGAATGCACAAATTATCTCTAGGTTCCGTTTTAGATTTGAATGGAGAAACAATGGCAAGAATAAAACTGGTGGCCATTAATGGAAGTTCAAGTTTGTAAGGCATATGGTTAGGGAACGAGTAATAAGCGTGCTTAAAATTTTGTGAGGATAGTTCTGTCCGATTTATACAAATATATTAAACCGGTTATGATTACTGAGTCAACTACGATTTTTGCACTCCTCGTATCCATTTTTGCTCTCCCTCTAACAAAAATCTACATAAATGCCGGAACTTGATGCTGGGTATTTGGGATGCTAGGGTCTGGACCAAGGCCATGTATGTTGAAAGGGTCTCGTCGTAGACATTGTATTCTAGTCTTATTTGCCATATGACCAGTTGTGAATCGCTCGTCAGGCGTACATCGGTTATTCCCATTTCTAATATCAAACGAAGATCATGTACTACGGCTTCGTATTCTCCGATGTTGTTGGTATGCCCCTTGAATTCCAACCTTAGTGCGTGTACGATCCTGTCTCCAGTGGGGGTGGTGATTACGATGCCTATGCACGCACCTTCCCTATTCCTTGATCCGTCGATGAAGACCTCCCATTGTCTTTGGTTTGAGGGTTCGAGAACATCGACTGGGTCTTTCTCGTCCTCTGTTTCTGGTATGCCCCTTACTTCCTCGTCATTGTCCAGGGGTAAATCTGTTAGGAAATCCGCCATGACTTACGACTTTTGGGAAGTTTGGATCTCATGGATGATGTTGAACTGAGAAAGATAAGTATTCCATTTTGTCATCCTTCCTACTTGCCCAGCGCTTTTGAGAATAGCCTCCAACGTACTTTGCATGGAACACGAATGTAGTGAGTCAAGAAGTAGGTTTTTAGCTTTTGGGTTGCATATACTAGTGCCAAGATGAGCTGCTCAATCTTTGTATAATTTCTTTCTGCCGGGTTGAGAGTCTTGCTGACGTAATAAATTGGTTGCTCTATCTTCGTGTTCGTCTTGACCAACACTGCACTGACTGCATCCTCCGTTGCTGCTATGTAGAGAGCCAATACCTCATCGGGATCGGGATCGTGGCCAGATATTCTTTGATCTTTTGGAAAGCTTCTTCGCATTCAACGGTCCATTCAAACTTTCTCCTTTTTTTGAGGATGTTGAAGAAATGTTTGCATTTGTCCGATGACCTGGCGATGAATCTACCCAGACCTGCTAAGGATCCGTTGAGCTTTTGGACTTCTTTCAGGTTCTTCAAGGATGTCATCTCTATGATGGCCTGGATCTTGGCGGGATCTACTTCGATGCCCCTCTTCATTACTAGATATACAAGGAACTTCCCTGAGGTGACGCCGAATTTGTATTTTTCCGGATTTACTTTCATGTTGTGCTTCCTCATTACTTCAAAGATATCCCTCAGGTCTTGATGGTGATCCTTGCGTAGCTTACTTTTGACGAGCATATCATCAACATAAACTTCTAGTGTGTTCCCAATCCATGGTTTGAAGATAGCATCAACCATCCTCTGGAATGTTGCCCCTGCATTTCTAAGTCCGAAGGGCATCCTTGTGTAACAATAGAGTCCGTGCGGGGTGTAGAATGTTGTATGTTGTTGATCTTCTTCTGTCAGGGCCACTTGGTTTTAACCAGAATATCCATCCATGAATGACAGTTCTTCGTATCCTTCGACGGCTTCCACCAGTTGATCGATGCTTGGGAGTGGGTAACTATCCTCCGGACATGCCTTATTGAGGTTGGTGAAATCGATGCATATTCTTACTCCTCCATTCTTCTTCGGCACGATAACCATGTTCAAGATCCATGTTGGATATTTGACTTCCTTGATGAATCTTGCTTCTAACAGCTTGCGGAGCTCCTTTTCGATTGCTTGGTGATACTCTGGTGCTACCTTTCGTACTTTCTGCCTGAAGGGGTGCGTGCCCGGTTTTATACGAAGTTCGTGCTGGATTATCTTTGGATCGATTCCTGGCATGTCTCCTAATTTCCACGCAAAGATGTCCGCGTACTCCCTGAGTAGATAGATTAAAGCTATCTCTCTTTCTTTATCCATTAAGGTCCTTAAATTGATCATCTTCGGGTTCTCTTCGGTCCCTATATTGATCTCCTTCATGGGTTCTACAGATGTGAACGTAGGCTTCGGTTCCCCAAGGAGAAGGACATTCTTTAATTGCTATTTGGTAAGATTTTCAACCCCCTTAGCTGTTGAGGTACTTTCCTCAGCATTTAGAACGATGCTTTCCTTTGTTAGCCTCTTTCCAGAGATTTCCTCGAGATAAAGATCAATTGCTTTTTCCTTGGCAGCTTCTTTGTTCCGATTTCTTCGGGACTTCCGCTGCTAATCTTGTTCGTTATTGAGATGATTTTGTAGAGCCTGGCATTCTCGAGCGGTGACCTGATCTCCCTTTATTTCCATTACCCCTTCGGGTGTTGGAAATGTAAGATATTTGTGATAGGTCGTTGCCACTTCTTTAAGCTTGTGCACCCATCTTCGGCCAATGATGGCGTTGTAGGGGAAGGAGCATCCACTACACTGAATCGAGTATCAACCTTCATTGGTCCAGCGTCCACTTGCAAAATAATATCTCCTAAGGGTTTTGTAGGTGCCCCGTTAAATCCGTAGATGGTATAGTACGAAGACACTAGTTGTTCGTCCTTAAGTTCCATTCGTTTGAACGTGTCATAGAACAGAACATTAACCGAACTCCCTCCGTCGATGAGGATATTCTTGATAGTGCACCGACTAATGGTAATGTGAGGACCAAAGGATCTTAGTGATCTTCCATGTCTTCCTCGATATCCTCAGCATTGAAAGTCATAGGTGCATTCATCCACTGCTCGTGTTCTTCTATTTCTACTCCATCAATCTTGTATAGCTCACAGTAGTCCTCAAATTGCTTTCTCGGCCTTTTCCCTATTTGGGCCGGCAGTGAGGGTCCAGTAGCTTCGGATCATGAGATGGTATTGAGTGTTTGGTTACCTTCGGGTAGTTGAACTTGCTTGCTTCGTTTAGCCCTATCTTCGGTTTCTGCCTTATGTATGTATTGTTTGAGGTTACCAGCGTCAATCAACTTTTGGATCCTTATCTTGAGATTCTTGCATTTCTCGGTTTGGTGCCCATTGAAGAAGTGGTAATCTCAGTAATCTCTTGACTTCTCGGATCTTGGGGGATGCTTTCTTTTGGACCATGGCCATTCTAGGTTCTCCCGATCCTTGATCTCCCTTAAGATGCAGGCGTAGCTAGCATTCAACTTCGTGTAAACCTGATCTTCGAATTTACGGTCATCACGCCGACGATCATCCCTTCTTCCTCTCTTATCTTCGTTAGGACATTCGATCGAACCTCCTCTCTTGGATCCGCTGGCTTGCTCAACCAAATTAGTTCGATGAGATATTTGAGTCTGGGCTCTGGGATTCTCCTTCTGGATTTCCTCCAACCTGGCGTGCTTTTCAATGATTACTCGAAGGTCGCCTTCGGTCTTAGGTACACTTCCGTGAATCTCGACAAACAGTGGATGATGACCACAAGATCCACATTTATAACAGTTGATGCTGACCAAAGGATCCACATTTCCTGTTGCTTGACATATTTTGTGCCACCTATTTGTATATTCTCTGATCGTTTCTTTGTATGCAACTGCTAGTGAAAAGATTTTATCCATCCATGCATTAACGGCCTTGTTGTACATGTATGTTTTTAAGAATTTCTCAGTAAGTTGGCTGTAGGAGTCGATGGAGTTTGGTGGTAGGTTATCGAACCAAGATAGTGCTGACCCATTTAAACTTGAAGGAAAGTATCTGCAGAGGATTGCATCATCTTGATCCCATCGTGCCAACATACAATTGTAATACCGAAGGTGGGCCGCGGGATCACTGGATCCATTAAAACACTCAAACGTTGGGATAGGGCACTTCTGAGGAATAAGAGATTTGGCCAGATGCAGAACCAATGGTGTGGTGTTGGCTTCTCTCATCACCTCTTCTAGTCTTCCTCCCCCTTGTCTTGCTTTCAGTTGCTTGATTTCAGCCATCATTTCAGTACGAAGGTCCTCCATTGCACGTTGGTGGTATTCTAGCATTGTGGATCGCTCCGATCTTCGGTTCTCATTATCAAAATAGTCTGAATCCTCTGGCACGTAATCTGGATAGGATGACCTATCTCCTCTGGTGGCTCATCGGTTCAATGGCTCGGGATTTGTCAAGACGATCCTTCGGTCATGGTTCGGTTCTGGTGCTTTAGAATTTGCTTCGTCGTGCTGGTGCGTTGCTCATATGCTTTGGGCAATCTTGTCCTTGAGTTCCTGATTTTCTCGAGCTAATAATGCCATAGCCTCTGCATATGTCTTCTGGTTCTTTTTCAACTCCTAGAGCTCTGCTATCAGTTTGGGGGAATGATTCGATCCTTGGTTCGGATTTCCGATCCGCCCTTGCCCCCCAATGGCCACAGTGTGATCTTCATCAACTGTTAGGATTAAGGGGTGGGGTGGTTCGGAATTTAACAACTGCAATTCCACATGTAGGGGCACCGATTGTGTAGTTGGCAGAGTCTGGTTATGATCGTTCGTTATCGGCATTCCAAGGGCTGGTTGTTGCATCGTTGATTCTGCAAATCCTTCTCGTTGTTGGTGAGCACGGGAAGTCGCGGATGCCTTTGCTGCTTCAGTTTTAGCTGCCATAGCTTTGAGTGGTGACGCTGCTGCAACGTTGACGTCTAAGGGTGAAGTGATTTCCGCTGCATCTGGCTTCTGGTTTGGTGCCTTCGTCTTTTCACCCTTTTGTTTACTGCGTGTCATAACTGGTGTCGTCCTCGGTGTTTCTTTGGACGATGCCTTGGTTTTTCCCACATCTTTCGTTTTCTCCATCTTTGATTCTATGCAAAAACGAAACATCGTCGGAGAAACAGAATCCACATAGGTTTTGTTAGCAAAGTTAATCTAATGAGAAGAGACATAAATTTCAACGCACACTTAAAGATTCTCAAGGAAAACGAGGTTCGGGGGAAAACTCTTTCACTAAAGTGTAGATCCAATCATCGCAAGCATAGATCCACACAAGGGTTTTTAAAGCACGTCGTGAATGCGATTATTTTGGAAAGGCAGAAAATACAACGTTCGTCTAAAGGTTTTTAAGGGATCATTTTAAAGAAAGGAAAACTTAAAACGACAGATCCAATAATTATAAACATAGATCTACTCATGGATCATAAAAGTATTCTAAGGAAAGCATAAATCTAAACGTTTTAAACATGGAAAACATGGGAAACTCTAAGGAAAGTATAGATCTGTAAGCTTTAAACACGAGGAGAAAACTGCTTTAAATCCGAAGATGATTATAACAGAGATCGCGGAGCCAAATAATTTTTGCAATGATTAACATGAGCGTAAGGTAGTTTTGAGAATAAATAGTTTTAGGGAATAACGCAGGGAGCCGAAAAATAGGTAAAATCACATGATAAGATAAATCTTTTACCGGGACAAAGTCCCTGTTTCTAGCGCCAGATTGTGAACACAGAAATAACGATGGTATCAACGTGTTCACAAACAATATTAACATTACATATAAAATCACTAAGGCGAATGAAACATATATATATATATAACGGGGTAAGTCAGTAACTTGTTAGACTCTAAGCCGTCGGGCTCTTCCTCGTCTGGTCAAAGGGGGATAAATTAAACTATACATACGATCGTAACATGTAACATAACAGATTTAGGCATAGTATATAAAACAGAAGATAAAGTGCAGAATATAAATGAGACACTGATTTACGTGGTTCAGCACTAAGGCCTACATACGCGGGGGTAGTTGTTTCAATATGCATTTTGGGGTTACAAAGATAGTCGAATGACTTTGGAGTGAAAAAGAAGTCATGCAGGAGATAAAACTACTACTTACTCTCACTATTTCTCTCTCTTCTATTCTTATCTCTCGCTCTCACCCCGAATTGGTCGACCCCTTCTCTCTTAGAGGAGATGGGTATTTATAGGCATCTTTGGTGTGGCCCTCTTCTGTAAGTAGCCCAGTCCTTATCATCTTGATTTGCGTACCGATCCCGATGGGATCTTCGTTGTCTTCTGATGGCTTCAGAGGTAATATAGGATAACGAAGAGTTATTTTGTTCTCCTTCACAGGGTAGCCGACACGTACCCTACGTTTCTAGTGTTTAATGCGGGTAGTTGGATAGCTTGCACGCGCCAGACAGATGTCTTCTGCCCCTATCACATCCTTGTCAGTGAGACTAATCCCTGCCATCGATCTTGGATCTCCCTCGGGATGGAGTAAAGTAGATCTTTGGGTGTTCTTCAGTACTTCACGGTAGCTTGTTCCTCAAGTGCCCCCTTGATCTTCTGCCGTTGGATTGATCTAGATGTAGATGACAGATGCCCCTTGGGTGCTAGGACGTGGAATCATATGTTGATGTTCTTGAGTTGTGTGTTTCCCATGTGTGATCTCTTCAACACATGGCGGATGATGAATTATGTGTATACACTGATGGTGCCCCCAACTCCCGATTACCCTTTGTTGGACTCGAAACACCTTACACATATATATACCACATGCCGAATATAACTCTCTAGAATCTTCGATGTATCCCTACCTTTTCACCCAAGTCACAAATTTTATTACCCATTATTTCGTCTTCTGTACGCGGCTCTGAGTTAATCCAACGTCTCTAAACTCTCTCTAGGATCGTATTAAATCCAGCAGAGAACATGTCACGACATAATTTCCAAATAAAGACCAAATCCATACCCGAGATAATTCACTTCCCCTGTTTAATAGAGATCATGTAAACTGCCTTTATTTTCGAATCGAAGTCACATACCAATCCTGTTTTACGTTAACAGCCTACTCCCAATTCAATTCCAATTAAAACTCCATCAAAATCCCAACCAAAATCTTGCCTGAAATTCTCGCAGGTTTAACTTCTATTTTCCCGTGAATATTTCCCTTTTCTGTTATGATGAACTGGCCCTATTTAATCGATTCAGACAACCATACCATGTCTGTTTAACCTTAACAAATCCATCCCAGTCATATTCTGCGATTGAATCTCTCACAAAAACCTCCAAAAATCCAACCCTAATTCTTCCGTGAAATAATAAACTTTTTCAGCCTTTTTTTTTCTGATTTGAATTTGAGAAGATGACCTCCCCTTATCTGTGACTGGTCCCTTTAGCAATTTGGGTGGAAATATTAATCTTTGGGTGCAATTAACGTTGGGATGCCGCTTATCAACTGGGTGCCCCTTATCCAAAATGGGGATCCGAATAACATGGTGTCCTTAGGGTACCTTTATCAAATTTTCGAGCCAATTTCGCCACAAAAGCTTATTTCTCCAAAAAAACACCTACAAAACCATAAAATAATCAAATAATTACAAAATCGAGAACTAAAAATGCACATAATTGAGATCAAAATAGACACATAAATGTGTCTATCACTATTCGTCTAAACCGCTAAGTAGTAGCTCACTAAAGGTGTAACCCAATCGTGCACTTTAGGATTTATGAATTTTGGTTAGTCCCGGTGTTAAACTCTTAACTCAAGGTCTAGTTAGTGTTGTTTTCCTCGCAATTTCTCCACAAAATCCCTCTGCAAGGTCTCACAAGTTCTACTTGTTTAGATCGGTGTTTGACTGTTAAATTTATCACCCAAATTTCTATCAGCAATAGAAAAACCAATAAATTAATTTAGTGCGTACTTCAAACAGCCTAACAATCACTCATAAACCTTCAATATCGTAAAGACAAGCGACCACAACTAAAACTCCAAATAAACTTGCGTACTAATAAAGCTTCACGCTTAGAATATTGAACCCATCCTTAATTAGCAAAGGTTTAGTTAGCTATGATATAAATAAAGAAGAAGAAGAAGAATGGTTTCCTCTATAGGGGTAATTCATAATTTTAAAATGTCGAAGATATGATAGGATATTAGAGGTGTCTTGTTTCAAGTTTTTTATATTTCTAAGGTTTGGAATCATTTATAGAACGTGTTTCCTTATTTTTGAAGTCAATTTGACGTCCTAATATGTCCCATGTTAGGCTAGGTCCATTGGAACGCTTCCTATCCGTGAATCTCTTTTGTAGAATAAGTCTTTCAAGCTTGTTTTTCCCATAACTTATTCGTCCGCTGTCGAAATGACCTTATTCTTTTTGCATTGGCTTTGTTTTTCAAATCTATTAAAGATAGAGATTTAGGATTTCGGGTTTGAACAAATTCTAATTGGTCTTCATATGTAGGCTTTATTTTCTTAGTATTTTTATAACTATTTCTAATGGTTTTGGAGGATTCCCCTAAATAAACAAATAAAACAATAAACAAAAGTAATATAAGGTAAAATGCAAGAATCATAGCTAGGAAAAGTATGGATTTGACATTAAAATCATGTAAATGTAAATTAAGAACCTATCATAAAGAGCTAAAGAAATATGAGCAAAAGATGGTGAAAGAAACTCCATGTATTTGCACCAATAACTTCTTTTAAATATAATTGTAGCAATTAATATCAATTGTCTTAGTATTGGTGGGACTATGTGCTATGATAAAGATGTTGAGCATTGCTCGGTTTAACCCACCAAACGTTAATATATCAAGGTTGGTTGTCATATTTTAGTATCAAAACTCATAAGTTGCTTGATTAGATTACTAGAGTGAGCTTCGTTAGATTAGACTAGAAAGTCTAGAAATATTGAGACATACAAGTATTAGTCTGAAGACCTGAAGATTCCGAAGACGTATCGATATCAACGATAACATCATCCTTCCATTTGAGATTATTAATACATGACTTGACTTGTTTCCATTTTTATATCGTAAGCTTTCAAGTCATTTCTGATTGAAAACATAATTAACATGCGAAGTTATATATATGAAACTCTAGTATAATAGACTTGATCATCATATCGTGATCAAAGTGAGGAACAATATATCAGTAGACGTCCGAACTAATTTCGTGGTCGAAAGGTTATCAAAATGATTGATGGTCTAATTTTCATCGAAGATCTATAAGTCACATACACTTTAGGGTTTGTGTGGTTTGGAAATTGGGTTTTCAAAATAGGAAAGTTTAAGATGTAGACATAGTGTGTAATTTGAACATGTGCTGAAATCTTATTTCTTAATTGTTCAAAGATATTCCTTGATACTCAAGGTGGGATCCCGAACCGAAATAGTCTTTTTAAATTTTTTGAAATTAATATATTTTGTGTTACCAGCAATCGAAACACATCTCTGGAAATATATATTAGTTAAACGCTAGCTAATATTGAGTTGTCCATGAAGATTTCAGTTATACAGTTAGATATTGGTTGGAATTTATAAAACGTAATTTAGCCGTTTTATTGTATATCTTAAGAATATCTTTGTTTATGGAAATTCCTTGGTGTCCAAACTACCTTGGTCTATAAATAGTTAAGTTTATTCTTCTTAAAAACCTATCATGAGCCAGTCAAACTTCATCTTTGTTGTTTATGGTGTAGCCGACTAATAGTATTCTCCTAATACTATCTTGGAGAGAAGAGTAACCTAATTAGGCAAAATCTCTTGCGTCCACTAGTTTAAAAACTTCTTTGGTATCAAAAAGCGACTACTAGAACCGTTGGTGGGAAACTAGAATTGCATTGTTATTTTAGTTTTCGATTATTGATTTGATTGACTAACGGTGGTTATCTATTGCTTTGCACTTAGTTTGGTTATTCTTGAGAAAATTCTCTTCTAACATAAGGTCACTCAAACTGGATCAAAATTTTAACATTGACTTGTGTTCATCCATTGTTTACAGACTCTATTCTAAGCATGATTGATCATAAGTTAGGGATTAAGTTTGTTATCGTACACATACAGAAGACTATTGAAGATTGAAGACACACTACACCATTTTAAGGGATTTGTAACCCAGTTTTGCAACGGCACTAGCGCCATTGCAAAATTTTCCGTTGCTAATCCTCGTTGCTATTTTTTCGCACGGCATATATCTGTTACGAATTCAGCAATTGCGCCAGCAATTGCGCCAGCAAGGTTGCGAGTAGAAACTACTCTGGGTTTAACCGTGTGAAGCACGTGTGTGGTCGGGAACACTAGGACTGATAATTACGCCCAAGTCAAACTTCGGTCAAGTAAGCTTCTCTTTGTTTCCACCCTTCGGCCAAAGTTAACCTATATCCTGCCCCTTACTCGTTTTATCTTCATTTTTTCTCCGCCACAGACACAAACTCACTCTTTCCTCTCCTCTCCATCTTCATCTTCATCTCCATCTCCATCTCGATATACTCAGCTGAGCTCTTTATTATCTTCTTAATCTCTGAACTCTATCATCGTGTAGAAGTGTATCATCAGGTATAATCTTTAACAAGTTTTTTAGGGTTTACAGATTTTGATATCTAGGGTTTCAGTTGCGATTTTTAGGGTTCGAGACTTTGATTTCTAGGATTTAAAATTTTGATTTAATTTTATCGAATCCCAGGGTTTCGTTTTTCGTTTAAGTTTTCGGTTTTAGGGTTTGATCTTTGATTTCAGTTTTTCAATTTCACTTGTGAATCCATTCTTTCGATTTCAGTTTTTCTATTTCTTTTTTTTTCTTTCTGTTTTATGGTTTGTTGTTTATCTGAATCTAATACCCTTTTTTTTCCATGTTAGGGTTTGTCAAGATTAAAGAACTGAAGTTCAGTTCATCTTTGTTGGGTAAAAACTCTATCTTTTCATCTTTGTTGTCGGGTAAAAACTTTATCTTTTCATCTGTGTTGTCTGAAAAAGTATCTAAAAGGGTGCAAATAAGTATTACTTATTATGTTGTGTATAAGTGTGTGATTAAGGATGGTTGTATGTGTATTTGAATTGCTTGGGTACAGGGTAGTGAGAGAAAGAATTTCACTGGATCTTGGTTTTAGCAGGTATTCCCTTGCTGAAGGTATATATGTCCCTTGATATATTTATACTTTAATTCATATATAGTCTGGTTTGCATCTGTAGGTTTTAAATTTTGTTTTTCTTGATAATGATGACTTAAAGGTCTGGTGGTGAGTACATGTCTTGGTGGTGCATTTCTTGGGTCCATTTTAAGTGGTTCAATAGAAGATGATGTATGGCGTTGTAGGGGTTTTCAGTTGAGTGCTTTACCAATGATTATTGGGGCATTTCTTAGGTTAAATCCTTGCGTTGTTTTGAACAATTTCATTTCTTTGTTTATTAAGTTCAAATGTAGCTTATTAGAAAAGATTTCTTTGACCATATGCTTGCAGCCCGAGAACAGAAATCCTGGAAAGTATGCTTCTTGGGAGGTTTCTTGTTGGAACAGGCATGGGTGTAGGTCCGTCTGTTGCTTTTCTCTATGTAACTGAGGTATGTTATTCATTTTTTCGGTACTCTTGAAATTGGATATTGAGTCTTTGCTTACTGTTAACATTTTCTGATATGAAGTGGCTTTTATTATATGTAAGCAGGTTTCACGTTCTTTTGTAAGAGGTACTTATGGGAGCTTTATCCAGATAGCAACATGTGTTGGACTTATGTTATCCCTGTTAATTGGAATCCCGGCCAAGGAAATTATTGGATGGTAAGAAACTTCATGTCGTATTGGTTCTGATGGCATTTCTCAAGTCGTTAATATCTCTATCGATTATGCTCATCTTGTTATTCAGACACTTGCTTTTGTGCTCCCTTCATCTGATTTTGATACCATCCTTACTCAATCAAATGCTCTTACTGCTGATGTTTATCATCTCATTTTATTTTTCTACATTCAATCTTACAAAAAGCTTCTTCTTAGAACTCATAAAGACTCCGCTTCCGTGTCTGATGTTTGGTCTTCAACATCGTATTTACAGAAGCACCTGGCTAACATACTTTCTCTATTGGTGGACTCAGTGGATGGGGAAGATGAGGAATCCTGGTTAGTGTTGTAGTGATCACAAATTTGATGCGGAACTTTTAATTAGTCATATATTGTTTTAATTGAGTTAATAGTATTTACTAAATTAGATTATTTGGTTTGGGCTTTGCTAATTTTTTTGTCTTGATAGTTTAGTGGGCATTAACAGCTTAGTTTCGTTAGGGCAAGTGTGGAAGTCTTAAGACCACAACTAGAATGGCTAGAGTTAGGTTGTTCCATATTCTTCTTTTTGATAAGTTAGAAAATGAATCTGCTTTATTCTATCTACCTAGATCAAGTGATAGCAAATACATGAGTAAGGAGCTTATAGAATCGTGTCAATTATAGATAGGGAGAGAAGTCATGAGAAGGAAAATAACAACAAAATAGAAAGAAGAAGTGAGTTATTGTTGGAGAAGAAGGGAAAGTAGGAGTTAGTTTAATTTGGGATATGTCAAGGTAAATGTCGTTTTCATTTTGTTTCTTAACTTCTTTTGTTTTTGTTACTTTAATTTCTTTTGTTTCATATTCTTTTAATTAGTCATTAAGGTTTGTTTCCATTTGGTACCTATCTGAGCACAATTAGTTCAATTAGATAGTGGAGATGATTTTAATTTGTTGATTAAACGTTGAGATTAGGTATCTTTGATAGTTAGGACAAAAAAAGAAATTATATATGCGCAACCAATAAAATAGGGTATTGTTTAGTGACCAGGAAGATATAATCAATTGAGTTAACGCTAATGATTTTGAGATAGATTTGTAAAATGACTTAATTTTGTTTTATCTTTAGTCTAGTTTCTTAATGACAACTTCTTACCGCCAAGTGAACTAGAGAGTGTAAGGTTTCCGTAACAGATTTAAGGTGGGAATTTATGAAGTCTCTTCTGCAACTACGACTATTTTATTTTACCAAACCGCACTTTGATTTTATTAAATTGAATTTTCAGATTGTTTCATCATTACTTATCTCCATTGACTGGAAATAAGTAGAGATGTTCTGTTGTTCTATGTTGTGTGTTGGGAAAAGTATTCCCAATTGTTGCTCTATGGTGTGTATTGAGAAGAGTATTCTCAATTTCTTGAGTGTGTATTGGTACTTCCTCGATATTACGGGTGTGCACGACCCGATATATAGGCCTATATGCTATGGGGACTTCCCCATGTTTGCCGGTATGGAATGGCACCGAGACCCGGCCTTTGCTAGTATTATTTATTACTTTTATTATGTTAGAGGAGGTCACGATATATACATGTTTGTTATCTGGTGTTATTTTTCTTTTATTGAGCATACTCATTTTAGTTCTATTTCTTTAAAGTTGAAGTAAAGTTCATATAAATATTAATTCTGGGTGATTGATTGAGATTTATAAGTAACCACTGAGCATGTTTGCTCACTATAATTTTCATTTTAGTGCCAGGTGATACCACTATAGTTGGAGAAGAAGCGAGCGGAGGAGAATATTTTATGTGGGTCGAGTGAAGTGACTTAGTAAGTTGCAAGTGGGAGAACTCTTTTTGGAAACTGTTTACTTTTTGGTGTTTGCACATATTTCTTTTGAAGTGATGTATCTTGACTAGTTTTGGGTAGTAGATACTCCTAAGCTATGTGTATATATAGTATGTCACAGACACTTGTTTTTATCGGTTTGATGTTAATAGATAGTTGGAATAGTTTGAGAACGTCACGACTCTCTGTTAGTTGATTAGTTTGTTCACTTTTGATCGACTTTGTATCGTCTTGCTAGGTTAATTAAGCATCTTATACTCAATTAAATACATTAATTAGTAATCCAGAAAATGGGTCATTACAAGTGTGTATCTGTATCATCAATTTTATGTTTCTTCACTCGATTTTAACTTGACGAATTCTATCATTCACGTCCTTAGAGCCGGGTTTCATTAGTGATCATATTTTATTATAAATTTTTCTGTATAAAATGGAAAGTTGTGATGCATTAATAGTTTATCAGAATCATATGATATCGGTGTTAGAAAGTTGAGATATAGATTGAGTGGGTGGAAGTATTTTGAGATGGATGGATAGTATAATTGGTTTTGACTAGGACTCTTTTCTGTATAGTTCATCTCATTATGTCTTTGAGTTGTCTTACACTTAATTTGAATTATTGTCTGTATATGGTAGGGATGCAGGTCATTATGTCCTTGAGGTGCATATATGACATAAGCTAACTATTCAAAAGTGCAAGTCTATCATTCAGACTTGCCTTCTCTGGTCAGCGTTCTGACAAATCTTTTTCTTTTAAGCTTACTGTGCTCAGAAAAGAAACTTTTTCTTTGCTTTTAAGCTATAACAAAGAACATTCTATTGTCAGACCCGGAACCATCTCTCAAAGCTCTTAAAGATAAGCTCTTGACTAAAAATGTGCATTGACTTTGTAATGAGCATTGATTGTTAATTGGTAAAGATAGTTCCAGGGCATTGACTGTGTTACGTTCTAACTTTTTGCCCAATATTATGAATGTGTGAATTACTTTGATAGCAAATTACTTGGCTTTTTTTCAGTGGATTGTGAACTCTCTACGGTTGAGCAGACTCATTCATGGAAGCTTCGCTATGGTTATGATCGTGTGAATGATGATAAAGATGTTTCCAGCATCGAGGCCAAGATGACTGATGGTATGTCATATATCTTAAATTATATAGTAGTTTACCAGTTATTAGTTTCGTTTATAGTATAGTCAAGACTCAAGATTTTGGTGAATGTTTTGTACTAAATAGAACAAGAACAGTTTTAGGGGATAGTTTTGTGTATTATGCTTGTAAGATGCTAGTGCATACCTAAACAGATATCACATAATCCAGCATAATTTAGGATTTGGCTGACTTTAGCTGGATTACAAGATGATCCCCAAATTTCGGTGCAGATTCAATGTGTTTATAGAACACCAATTATATGCGCAAGCTTTTGATGTATCATTGTTTTAACTTAGGTCATTGGAAGGAGGATTAGAGACAATGGAAACTTATACAGTTCCCCATATTCATCATTTCCACAGATTTTGCCTACTTGTACTTATGCAACATATTATTTCTTTATTAGTTTTTGACTCGATCTTTATAAGCATACTGGTTATCTGATTGGAAGAATTTGTGATGCTTTGTTCGCAGGTTGATTGAATGATGTTGTGTTATGAGATCGAAATTAAGGTTGGAGAAACAAAGAAATTTACTGGCCATTAGGTCCCTTTGCAGCTGTAAGATTTGTAAGTTTATGTAGTATCTCCTTATAGTGATTTAGGTTAGAAGAACTTAGGAATTTCGTAACTTTACATAAACCGAACTTAGGAACCAAGTATGTTTCTAATGTGTACACTAGTTTGTTGTGATACTTAGAACACATTTGTATCAAATATTCATACTTTTTGTTAAAATCAATTGAAGAATCCATTTTCATAATTTGATACAGTTTTGTATGTTGAATGAATGAATGAATGAATGTATGTTGAATGAATGAATGTATATCTGTGGAAATGATGAATGTGGGGAACTGGGGAACTGAAGGGGGGGAAATGTGGGGGGAAATGGATTTTGACCAGGTCAATGAGGACTTGACTTTTTTTTATGTTGCAAAATATTAGCAACGTCTTTAATATGTTGCTAAGTTAGAACCAGAACCAGTAAATTAGAACCAAAACCAATAACATTTTAGTTCCGGGTAGGGGTATTCCTGTAATTAGAAACAGCTTAGCAACGGCAGACCTTGGTTGCGAATAAATAGGGTCGCAACGGCACAGTACGTTGCGAATCTCCGTTGCTGACCAAGAGTCGCAACGGAGCTTATGCCGTTGCGAAAAAATGCAACATCGTGTTTTGAAACGTCAACCTGCCGTTGCGACCCCGGTCAGCAACGTCCAGGCTCCGTTGCTAATCCCCAAAAATGGTGTAGCGACAAGAAGTTTTTTCTTATTGGTTTTGTATCTTCGTGATTTGATTCGTGCACAAACTTGATCGGCTAGGATCAGACTAGATGTTGTTGATAGACTGATTATTGACTAGTTGTATTTAGATCGACAAGCTATCATTTGGTGGTACTCTTCAGTATCCGGATCTAGTAGTTCTGTTTGACTTGATCTGGTTAACTTGTTTAATCCAGATCTTGGAAGATCTAAAACCCGACAAAGGAATTTAATTAATTTAAAACATAAAAGCCTTTGTCACGCTCAACATACATATCTATGATTAATTTACTGAGATAGAAGAGTGGTTACCAAACAGATTAGTCTTTTACTGTTTGGAAGACAATCAAAAGGGTTGAGTGCTTAGAGTCTTCAGAGAGACTGAAGCAACTTAAGATAATAATTGTAGGCGTGGGGATACTGAGGAAACTAGGTAACTAGGGGTAGTTTACTTGGTCTCAACTATACGAAGCTGTTAGTGCCTTTGTATAGCGGCTTAATTATGAGAGTATTCAAAACTGTACTAGGTCCCAGGGTTTTTCTGCATTTGTGGTTTCCTTGTTGACAAAATCTTGTTGTTTTTTTACTTTTACTTTCCTCAATTATAATTATTTGTTTAGTTATAATTAGAAGTAAATACATTGTACGTTAATCCAAAGCACTTGATATTGATCCTATAGTATCGGTCTTGTACCGTAACTATTATCAAGTGATTACCTTGGTGTTGTATTGCATCGAATTTGTACATAGACGATCACTCAAGGTATCATACTTATAGGTTGATATCGAAAAGATTGCGGTGTACTTGGTAACCTCGTAATTTCAAAAGATAAAATATTTGATGAAGCTAAAAAAGTGTATACCAAATTATTCATTAAAAAGAATGTCATAAGACCTAGATTTGATGAGTTAGAGTTACCTTATACATATCTAGGTGAGAGTATCATTCTTAAGAAACCATTTACTGAAGAGGAAGTAAAGCCTGTCTTGTGGCATCAACAAAGCACCTAATCCAGATGTGTTCACCATGGGGTTCCTTAAAGTTTCGTGGGATATCATTAAGTCAAAATTGATGTTAGTGATTAAAGAATTTGAGGTTTTTTAGACCGGAGACTTAAATCCATCAATCTTAAGTTCATTACTACATACAACAATTTTGTATCCTGCCTAAATTTAGACCTATTAGTCTGATATGAGGTGCTTATAAAATTGTTTCTAAGTTTCTTGCAGAAAGAATATTGGTATTAATTTATGTTAGGGGACTTTTGTTCATTAAGGGCAGATAAATGATATAATTTTGATTGATGGTGAGTTGATTTATTCAAGCAGAAGGAAGAACAAGTCTGGCTTAATGTGCAAGGTGGATTTTGATCAGAATGCTTTTGGTTACATAAATTATAATGTTGTTGACATTCTTAAGATGAAATTTAGTTGTAATATACAGAGAGGATGGATAAAATGGTGTATTTCTTCTGTCAAATTTTGCATTTTCATTCATGGTGAAGCCTCTCAATTGTTCAAGAACCAAAAAGAGGTTAGAAATGGTGATCCAGTGTCACCCTTTATTTTCATTATGGTTGTTTATATTCTCTCGAAGATAATTAAAAAGACAACTCCCAATGGGCTCATATCTTGATTACAGATTTCAACTAATGGTACCCAATAGAGTACTCCATACAATTTTCCAGTGACATGATTGTTTTTCTTAATGATTATGAAGAACAAATTGGAAATTTGAAGAATATCTTGTTTTCATTTGAGCTTGTTGATGGTTTGAAGGTAAACTTTAAAAAAGGGGTTATGGTTGGTAATGTAGATACTCATGATAGCTTGTTACTTCAGGTTATCAGTTAACAAACTTTTCCAATTAATTATTTGGGTATTCCTCTTGCAGCAAATCAAAAAACAAGGCAATTTTAGATACACTAATTCAGAAATGCATCCAGAAGCTAAGTACATGAAAATTATAATATCTTATTAAAGGTCAGAGACTAATTATGATAATTGCAAGTATGCCAATCTATGATCCATCCATGTTTAAAATTCCTATCTTTGTCGTGAAGGGGATTGAAAAGATCAAGTGTAATTTCTTATGGGGATCTTCTTCCTCAAGCAAGAAAATGAGCTGGGTGACTTGGTCCATTGCTTTCAACTTTATCTTTTAAGGCTAGAATCTCTTGCCTCGTGGGAAGAACTTAACTACCACTATATTACTTGTTAATTAGGTGGAAAAATATTAATTAATTTGTTGTGGTTACGACACCCATTAAAGGTAGAATAATTTGTTATAAGGGTGTTCAAATACTAGATTTTTCGATAACTTAAGAAACTTAAAGGAATAGTTTCAATATACCTTGCACAATTGGTAAAACAATGTAAAGTAAATTCTAGTGTTTGTGTAACACCTTGTGTTTTTAGCATGGCGCATGCGCAAAGATGCGCCATGGCTGGGAAGGAAAATTTATAAAGGGAAGTTTCAAGCGGCAAGGATTTAAGGAAAAAAAAGAGTTACTGGGATGAGTAAGTAATCTCATCCTCGATAATAATGGTTGATTTCCTTGGACTAACCAAAGTTTACTAACAAACATTCAGTTATGGACTAACCAATATCTAAAGATACTTCTGTTAAAGACATGATCTCTGGCCAATGGTGCTTGGAGTTTTAACTTTAAGAGGAACTTGAATTAATAGGAAATGGGTATAGTTGCTAATTTGCTTTAACAACTTGAAGGCTTGGTTATTTCAGTTCATAATTGTACTCTTGAAGATGACAAAAAGTGGGAGTTGGACTCTGAATATTCAGTGGAAAATTTTTATTCCTCTCTAGATGTGGATGGACTCCAAGCTTTCCATTATTCGAAGATTTAGAACCCAAAATTTCGTTTGAAGATTTCCTTTCTAATTTGGAAAATTTGTTATAAGGGTGTTCAAATACTAGATTTTTCGCAGATAACAGGTAAAGTAAATTCTAGTGTTTGTGTAACACCTTGTGTTTTTAGCATGGCGCATGCGCAAAGATGCGCCATGGCCTGGGATGACGCTTCATCCAAATATTACGTTGCGTAGTAAGAGGCATATTGGCTTAACGCCAAAATTGCGCAAAAGTGGCGCATTATGTTCAGCATATTGGCCAAGGGACAATATCACGTTGCTAGCTATATTGGCCAAAGGCCAACCTCCCATCAAATGATGCATTAGGCCAGTTGGGTAGATGACCTTGAGCATTGTAGCTCTACCTTAGCGCATTATGCATTCTGTTAGCCTAGATCCAATATTGCACAAAAATTATGAAATATGCCAGAGCGAGCTGGCCGAGAGAATATTGCGCAATCATTGCACAATATTACCGTTGGCTTATGGGCCAGAATGAAAACTCAGCAATCATTGCCGGTTTTTCAAAAGTACATGGCAACGGCTGTGAATAGTGAAGTAAGCACCTCAAAAATGGTACTTGGTGAATGTAAAAGTGGTCCCCGGGTTTAAGTTGTAGAAATTTCCTTTAGAAATGTATAGGGAGGGTAGTTGGTTGAAGGTGCATATGCGGACTATGCACTAAGTAAGCTTCATAACTTAGCCAGAAGAGAATAAATGATGCTTAGGCCTCATTTATAGCTAGGTATATTGCCAATTGAGCATATTAAGCATGGGCAATATTATGCCTTGCCGCAGACTCAGTAATGCGGAACCTTTGTGCATTTTGACGGAACGACCTACATGGACTAGCCCATTATTATTATTGCTTGTCCACCACCTTGAAAACGATTTGGCTTAAGTTGATGTCTCTTCGTGGATGAACTACGGTATGTGCTTGATTCTTGTAGAGTAGGGAAGGGTACGTAGGTAGCCGCAATGAGTTGCAGCATTGTCGGTTCATCACTCTGTCGCTCATGTCATTTAATTGAGAGATGATTGGGACATATTCCTCTCATATCATCTGGCTCAATATTGCGATGCAAGAGATGATTGTGGCCACACTTGATGAGGCTAGTTGCATGTCATTCACCAGATGCTCATACTGCTTATGAACCAATTGTGAATTGGGAATGGCTAAGAAAGTAAGCAACATCAATATGCAAGTTACTGGAGCTTCCATAAGCCTAAGAAAAGTACGGCATGAGCCTGATTGATGCGCCCTTGGCACGATCAACACAAGTGCATGCTATCAGTAATGCCTAAGCAAAGTAAAGAGGTGAAGATAGGCCATAATGGCCTATATGCAACCCAAGGCATGTTCTATGCCTAAGGAATGACTCGAAATCCAGAGATGCATGAAATAATACATCAGCATAAGCCTTTATGGCTTTATACCCCTATTATGTGGTAAGTTGGAATGGTTTGGAAGCTAAGTTAGTTGCATCATGCTCTACGAGCATGCTTGCAAGAGCGAATGAACGTGCATTTGCCTAGTTTTAAGGCCCGATATCTAGCATCATCATGTCGCATCGAGGAGGTTATGCCATGTGCGCCTTGGCACGCTATGCATTATTCTCCGGTTTGTCACAGTTTGTCTCTCATGTGTAGTTGACGAGGAATAAATGATCACATATTCTTGCATCGTTCTTACAGTATAAATCCATGACATTACCTTTTGGATAACTTTGGGATTTTTTAAAGAAAATATTAAGGCTAACTTGTCTGAACGGTCAAATAAGAAGAGCAACGTTATGATAAAAAATATTTTGGATTAATTTTTAATTTTTTTGATGGCATAAAACAATGGTCTTGGGCTACATCCTTAACTTCTTGTAAGAATTTTTTTCTGGTAATTACGGGGTTCGAACCGCTACCTCCATAATGGGAGGGAGCATGTCAGCCATCGACATGATAAAAATATTTAGGATTTTGCCTTTTGCAATTCGGTGGAATATCTGGAGTGAGATAACTGCCTTTAGGGCGCTGGATAGAAATATACTCTGTTCTAATATTATCTTTGGAAAATACACTCTTTTCAATCAATCTATCTATCTATCTAGATGATAGTTCAAACTAAATACTCAATTCTCATTCATTCTGGCCCCACCATAATCTGATGTGGACACATATGGTGACAGTCTTTGGAAATAGAGTCCTCTCATTGATTGTGACCCCACACAGATAAAATTATACTCCATCCGTCCCAAATTAGATGAGCTAGTTGTAGTTTTCACAATTTTTAAGGCAAGGAGGAAAGAGAAGTATGTTTAAGTATTTTTTACAATTATACCCTTATAGATAATAACTAGTAAAACTTAGATTTATCTCTTAAACTATACCACGGTTTTTCGTAAACTTTATACCGTTGAAAAGCATTTTAAAACACCTACGTAACGAATATAAACATGTCTATCAAATTATACATATTTCTTATAGTAACAATAATCAATTAAAAGAGTAGTTTTAGAAATGTCTCCTTGATTGCCGGTGTCACTGTAGAGCAGTGTTAAAGTCATTGGTGATGATACCAGTGACCCGAATCTGAAAGTCGCCAGCAACAAATTCTTTTACCGATAAAAAAAATCCCCTTAATTAGTAAGATAACTCATCTATTAGGCCAAGCACTATGGCGCAGGACAGCAGGGCATCCCTTCCCTATCCCTCAAATAAAGGGAAGGGATATCACAAGGAAGGCAATCTCACTATGGTGCCCTTTTTCCCTTCCCTACACGATACGGAAACTCAGCAGCCGTATGACTAGTGCTATAAAACTATTGAGTTTCCGTATTTTTTTACCATTTGTTTTTCCAATAAGAGATACATAATAGGTAAAAAAAAGATATTTTACCGTAAAAAAAGATATATATAATAGGTAAAATGAAGATATAATAGGTAAAAAAAAGAGTTTTAGTAAAAAAAATAGTGAAAAAGGAATGTTTTGAGGTAAAACTTTAAAAACTAGAAAAGGAAACTCAGTAGCCGTGTAAAATGCTACGGCAACTCAGTAGCCGTATCAACTGCCATACGGCTACTGAGTTTCCGTAAAACGTAAATTTATACAGCTACTAAGTTTCTGTGTGATTTCCCTTCCCTACAAGGTGGATCAGATCTGATCCACTTAGCCTTGTAGGGAAGGGATATCCCTATTTATGTAGGGATATGAGAGATCATAGTGGATGGATTTTTAGATTTTTCCCTACATATGAGGGATAGGGTATGGAAAAGGGGCACCATAGTTCGTGGTCTTTATAAATATTAAAACCAACTGGCTCATCTAATTTTGGATGGAGGGAGGGAGTATATGATTTTGGGAAGGGGTAAAGTGAATATGCTCTGTCTTCTTAGCAGGGGTAAAGTGAATATGCTACTCTAACGGTCATGAATACGTAAACCCAACTAGAGCGGTGTGCTCACTCCTTGTTCATCACAACACGACACGGAATGTGTTAAGGATTACTCCTTACCAATTGGTGGGTTGCGTCCAGGCAGGCTGACGGCCGGTGTAAAAAACTTTTGTCGCAATTTTGGAGATAAGATCGTTATGAGGTTTATCTCTGCTCTACCCGGCACTTGTTACTGGAAAAAGAGCTTTGGTCTTGTGGTCTTGGTCTTGGAGGGAGTATATGATTTTGTTACACCTCATTGACACCACCAACTCAACCCATTTCCTGCTCGACCTTCTTCCATTAAAAGTTAACCGTCTAATCCAGTTCCTCGACCACTTCCCAAAACCAATTCCCACACTTCCTACCTTATTTTGCATCTTACTGTTCAAGATCTGCTTGCCCCATCAGGTCATACAATGAAAGCAGAATCATCAGTTCAGACGCGGGTTTGTTTTCGTTTCTTCAATTTTTCAGTTCCTATATTGTGGAGTTCTCTCAAAATTTTCAATTGATATGTTAAGTACAATTGCTAATAACTAAATTGGATCCATCGTTTTTGTTACAGCGTTTGATATACTGCAGGTACCCTGCAAGGAATTTTGTTTACGTTTATGTTTTTGTCCGAAAAAGAGCTCTCATAGCGCACTTTAACTGTTTGTGGAGATGCCATGAAGAAATTTATCACTATTTTTCACTCCATTGGTTTGTAATATCGTCGGTACTGTTGAGGCAAATATTCTTCTCTTTTCTTTTTTTGTTTTCCATTTAGATTTTGTTTTTATTTTGTGATTTTCAGTTGCGGGAGTTGATTTTGTGATTTTCATAGTGTTGGTAAGTTTGTTGCAGATAGTGGATCCTTCATTGGCATCATATGATGTTGAGAAAATTCCAAGTTAGTTAACATTGGCATCATGTTTATATAACAGCATTTGGTAGTATACTGCACTTTCAATTGCTTTATTTACAGGTATATGTATTTCTCTAGCGAATTGGGCTGATATCAATTTGTTACTCATACTGTCTTAAATGTGTACTCTATCATTTCTAACATTGCATTCTTTAATTTTATTTATGTATATTTGAATTCATTTGTTGGATGTTTTCCAGGCTTATGCCACCAAAGTGCAGGTTTACATAATTCATATGTATCATTATGCAATGGCTGCAGCTACATAATTCATATTAGAAATTCAGTTATAAATATATTTGTATGATTGCTAAAATTACAAGTTTCCTTATTTGGGTATGTAAAAGATAGGCAAGTTTGGTTTCACAAAAATTGGAAACCAAATGTTATGATTTTTCTTAAGTATTTTCCTAGATCTACCACTTCTCTCTCATTTTTATAAAAGAGATGGGAGAGAGATTTCTTCTCTCCCCATTTAATTTTATAACAAATGAGTGGGACTCATGGATAGATTAGAAAATCATAACATTTGACTTTATAATGATTGGTTTTCTTTATTTTTGTGAAAACCAAACTTGCCTATCTTTTAGAGACGGAGGGAGTATTATCTTCTCTAAATCAGTCTTTGAGCAGTGTGCTGCGATTTACCCACCACTTAATGGAACCATATTCTACGATTCAGGAGTTATTTTGGCATGTGGTGAGCGCCTCTTTACAATTGGCAGAGGGTAAAGTAGCTGCCATTAATGGTTGCTTTGTTTCTAAGTTTAACTTAGAAATATTGCCCGGTGAGCAGAACGCACTCTATTTTAATTTGTTAAGATTTATTAGCAAAATCAATATACTACTTATACGTTGAAAATACAGTAAAGCCTTATCATTTTCCGTATGTTTTTTAAACAAAGCCGTATCTTTGTATAGTTGCTCATATTTGTTAATTTCTGTTTGTTTTTTCCTTTTCAATGTATGATTATGTATTAGGTTGAAAAGGATAGCTTAGGTTTCATGTGTATGCTAAGTATATTCAGACTGAAGTTACTGAAATTCAGTTTCAGGACAAATAGGCTCATTCATGTCCAACAAATCCTGATTTCTCTTTATCTTTTCAATAAAAACGTGAATGTGCTTCTTGAAGCTACTTTTATAGTTTTTGGTCAATTTATTTGGGTTGTAAGAGTTGGAGACATGGGACTAGCCTTCCTGTTGTCCCTGTGAATAAACCAAATATCCAATCTCATTGAAAAATGCACAATCATGTATACCAAATTCAAGAAAACGCACCACACACACTCTTTAACCAGCTATTTCTTGGTTCAATATTTTCTATGTACATCGCTATCTAATTGTCAGTCGTTGTGCTTATGATTTTGCTGTTATTTGCTACAGCCTTCCAAAGGTGCTCAGTTTTGGAGATCTGATTCTTACATGAATGCTGAGAGTTAAGACTATGGTTCCAAGGTGTCTTTCTGTGCGTGCTCTGATTCTTACGTGACTGCTGAGAATGAAGACTATGGAGGTAAGCTTTTGTGAACTGAAAAAGAAGAGACAATCCTTTTTATATGTTGGTATAAACTGGATATTTTTACCATGTTAGTACTTCAACTTATGTGGCTTTGTAAATTTTGTATCTCATTTCTTAATTTGAAAGGTTTGGCCATTTTGCAACTCCAAATGAGATACAATATTCAGTTTACTTTCCATGAAAGTTCAAACGAAATCCTGGTAGAACTGATTAAAAGTGGTGTTTATCTTGACAATACAATGGATACTCTTAATGGCATATGTATGCCACTGGTGGGACCAGAGAATTTACCACTGACACTTGGATCATTTGGTTCCTCTATTGAAACCGCAGAAACACTTGGTCTATTGAATTTCAGATGTTATCATTGCTATGGGTTTCAACTACATGGCTTATGAATCCAGCCATAACAGATTATCTAGCCGGTGGTATGTGACATAGTTTAGGAAATGATGAGCACCAAATATATTCAATATAAGTTCAAATATTGGTTTAGTTTTAGTTGCAGCACTAAACTTCATTGATATTACAACAAGAAGGCTTCATGTTTTTGTGCAGGTTGAAAAATCAAAGCCAACATTGAGGTACCCATACAGTGTCGTGAATAATGATCACAGAATTCATACAGCGTGGATGCAATGTCGTGGTGTGGAGATGATCCTTTGGAAAATTTGAAGTCAATGTTAACTGTTAAGTTTACAAGAACGGGAATTCAGGAGGCTGATATAAGCCTGTTATAAATTCTTTAATTCTTTCAAATTTCAATGTAACACCAAAAAGCTGTATGTAATCACAGTTCACTGTGAAAGCAAGTTCAATGATTTTGCCAAATGTATACTCAGGCAAATAGCACAACAAAAACAAATCTTTGACTGATTTTGGCAAATGCTGACCATCTGATACTACAATAGCAACTTAACTTTGACATGCAATGTAAAATTCCGAATTTCTTTAAAAATGATCAAATCTCATCAAAGTAGTGTAGCCAGAAAGGAGAGTTACCCGGTGCAAGCATGGGTTACTACTACCTAGTTGGTTTTTACTTTCCAGAACTCTCGAACTTTACTCTTTTGACCTTCGTGTGTAACTGGGAAGCCGTTGTAGCAACACGTTTGATTTCTGTCAAACCTTTCAAATTTATCACCCACTTCAGCGGTTCTCCACTAAACACGTTGTAGTAGTAACTGGGAAGCCGTTGAAGTTTACTCTTTCAAACACTATTGATTTCTGTCACCTTTTTTTATGTCAAACAAACACGTTTATTTCTGTTACCTTTTTTATCTCCAAAGATTTTCAAATTTATCACACGAAATTCTGTCAAATTTCTGTTACCATTTTTATCTCAAGATTTTCATTTCCCCCTGTTTTTGCTCGAACCCTATTTTCTTAATACCTATCTTGTAAATCGTCTATATATTGGCCGTGTAAGCCGATTGTTACTTGGAGATATAGTGGTGAGATCAGAGATTATGTCAAGCGTTCCAATCCCAGAAGAGATTCTTAACGAAATACTGTTAAGGCTACCACCCAAATCAGTCACAACCTGTAGGTGCGTATGCAAACAATGGAATGCTCTACTCTCAAACCCTAATTTTCTGAAAAGCTATCATGCTGTTGAAAACCAAAATCCCAGTTTCATTCTTGTAACTAGAAGTTATGACGAAGACATTGATGAGGTTGATTTTAGTATCATCCGCGTAACTCAAGAATCATTATTATCATATAAAGCTGAATGTGAATGTGAGTCTGATCCGGAATGTGAATGTGAACCTTATTGTGATAAGGGTTGTCTTGTAGATTACCCATTTCATCGAGAGGTAGAATCACCAGATGATGTTTCTATTCTGGGTGTTTGCAATGGTTTGGTTTGTTTACTTATTGGTCAGAGGGTTGAAACTCAATCCATTATCTGTTTTTGGAATCCCGGGACAAAGGAATACAAGAGGTTAACTAACCCACCAACTGAGTTTTCAAGTGATGTAAAGATTGTGAATGATTATTCAGCTTATGGGTTTTATTATAAATCTAGTACTGAGGATTACAAGTTGATAAAGATAGTGGCAATTTCTGGAGAGTCGAGGAGGCTTGGAGTTCAGATTTACGGTCTAAAGTCAAACTCGTGGGAGAGCAGTCAGAAATTTATACCTTATCGGTCTCCGTCATGTCACAGAAATGCAGGCGTCTTAGTTCATGGGACTCTTCATTGGTTGTTAAACAAGCCTGGAAATGCTACTCGTGATGTTATAGTTTCCTTTAGTACTTGTGATGAAGGATTTGGTAGCTTAGCTCTACCAAAAGCTGTGGAAAACAAGAATGTCACTAAGGAACTTGGAATATTGGATGGGTCTCTTTGTTTACTTGTCGAATCTGAATCTCGCAGAGGTCGAGCTGATTTATGGGTAATGCAAAAGTATGGGGTCAAACAATCTTGGACTAAACTTTTCACAACTACTGAAGAGGATATATTTACGAGTAATGGGATGCCGGTATGCACATTCAAGAATGGCGAAATTCTGATGCACAATTCAGAGGGTTTTGTTTTATACGACCCTAGATGTGATAAAGCTAAACTTGTGACCATTCTTGAAATTTCTGGAGGCAGTGAAGTCTGCCAAGTTGAAAGTTTTATGGCCAGCTTGGTTTCACTCGGCTCGCGTACTTATGTTGAGCAGTAATTTGCCTACTGTGAGAGAGCAAATTTGCTGGAAAATTTAGTTAGTCTTATTTTAGAAGCAAGATAGAACTTAATGTTGTCAGTCTTGTGATGGCCAAGATCTGAGTTAGTTTATTTCCCTTCTGCATTTCATTAATGTCTCAGAATATTACAATCTTCTCATAACCCTAGTTCTGATTATTTTGTACACATTCTGCTTATTTTTTAATCTATAAACATTCTTTCTTGCTAACTATTTTAGAACGTTGTCAGACTTGTACCAAGTCATGTATTCTTACAGGTAACTGTAGTTTTTTTGTTGCTTACTATTTGTAAAGGCCATTTGTGTGAATCAAAGGCATGATCAGATTATAATCATGCACTCTCTTCAAGGTATGATAGAATGGCAAACCAATCATAAACACTCACGAATTGATTTTCTGCGGAGGGACTTTAAATTCTGCCTGCAAAGTAGATACTCTTCCCTGATGTGTGATAAAACTGGTGGCAGCAGACTCTACTGTTGATGTAAGACCCTGTCGCTACAGCAATGATGATGGCACGCACACTGGTACCACCAACAGTTCAGGGCAGTCACTATCTTGAATGCACAAGACCAGCAGCTCAGAAAATACTGCAATCTCCTTTTTGGCGATGAGCAGCATCTTGCAGGGTAGTCACGAACAGCAGCAGTTAAGTCATCGCAAAGTTCACAACCTTGTGAATATCACAGCTTTGCAAATGCTTAGTGCATTCAGCAGTCGCGGCTTTGTGCACTTCAACAGCAACAGCAAAGCGTACTATTATTGATTACTCCGTAAAAGGCACGTGGAATAATCTTATTCTACCATAAATGACCCAAATATCTATATAATTTCCAGTAAAATCCTTAAGATATCGTTTATCTTCTCAGAATCTTCGCAGAAATTTATCAAAACACCATTTCTCTTTTGCTCTGAAAAAAAAGAACTTTCAGAGAGAAATGGAGGGAAGCGCTGTTCTAAGCTTTCCTTCTTCAAAAACACATTTCAGAGTTGCTTCTCATCAATTATCTTCTCTCAAGTTGTTAATTTTCATCCTAAACATGGATTTTCTCCTTGAAAAACATATTATCGCCCTTTAATTTTCAAAAAACCTATATGGATTTTCCTCATCACGAGCTCAACAACAACCTGAGATCGAATCAGATTCTTCATCTACTTGTTGATAACAGCTGTTACTGTTGCCGGTTAAAGATCGGAAACTTCCTCCGATCTTCGTGGTAACGCAATCAGGTAATCATCCATCTTTTTCTAGGTCAATTTTTACTTTAATCAGCCATTTTTCTAGTTCCAGTTTGAAGTGAAAAACGTTCGTATCAAATGAAAGCCACATTTATCCATTTATCTATGGATTATTTTGGTATTTAGTTATTCGATTTATTTTGAGGCATTAGGATTATATTAAGAAGTTATGTTAAATTTAGGGAAAGCCGATAGTTTTCCAGAATTTTCTAGAATTTATGAATGAATCTAGAGAATTTTCCAGAGATTGCATTATATGGAATTTCAGAAGTTGTGTTTTTTCGGGAAGCTGAGAATTTTCCAGAGTTTTCTAGAGTTTTTGCTCTTCAAGAGTCTAATAATTTCCGGAATCACTTGCTTATCAAGTTATGTAAGCTATAAATACCATATGAAATTGATGGCTCATTACACTTGAGTTTCACCTTCTTTTAGTTTCTGTCTTTAGTTTATTTTTCAATCACAACAGAGATTCGTTAGTCTTATTTTTCAATCACAACAGACATTTTTCATCAATGGCGGATACCGAAACCTTTGCTTTCCAAGCTGAGATCAACCAGCTTCTCAGTTTGATCATCAATACTTTCTACTCTAACAAGGAGATTTTTCTCAGAGAGCTGATCAGTAACTCTTCCGATGCCTTGGACAAAATCAGATTTGAGGGTTTGACTGATAAGACCAAGCTTGATTCTCAGCCCGAGCTCTTTATTCATGTCATCCCTGACAAAGCCAACAACACCCTTACCCTAATCGACAGTGGTATTGGTATGACCAAGTCAGATTTGGTGAACAACCTTGGTACCATTGCAAGGTCTGGAACTAAAGAATTCATGGAAGCATTGGCTGCTGGTGCTGATGTTAGTATGATTGGGCAGTTTGGTGTCGGTTTCTATTCTGCATACCTTGTAGCTGATAAGGTTATTGTGACCACCAAGCACAATGATGATGAGCAGTATGTCTGGGAATCCCAGGCTGGAGGGTCTTTCACTGTTACCAGGGATACCTCTGGTGAGGTTCTTGGCAGGGGTACTAAGATCACTCTTGTTCTCAAGGATGATCAGCTTGAGTACCTTGAGGAGCGCAGATTGAAGGATTTGGTCAAGAAGCATTCAGAGTTCATCAGCTATCCAATCTCTTTGTGGACAGAGAAGACAACTGAGAAGGAAATCTCAGATGACGAGGATGAGGAGATGAAAGATGAAGAGGGTAAGGTAGAGGAGGTTGATGAAGAAAAGGAGAAGGCTGAGAAGAAAAAGAAGACTATCAAGGAAGTATCCCATGAGTGGGAAGTGATGAACAAGCAAAAGCCTATCTGGATGAGGAAGCCAGATGAGATCTCTAAGGAAGAGTACGCTGCCTTCTACAAGAGTCTCACCAATGATTGGGAGGAGCATTTGGCTGTGAAGCACTTTGAAGTTGAAGGGCAGCTTGAGTTTAAGGCAGTTCTCTTTGTTCCCAAGAGAGCCCCATTCGATCTCTTTGACACAAAGAAGAAGCCCAACAACATCAAATTGTACGTTCGTCGTGTGTTCATCATGGACAACTGTGAGGATCTCATTCCTGAGTACCTCAGTTTTGTTAAGGGTATTGTTGATTCAGAGGACCTTCCCCTTAACATTTCTAGAGAGATGTTGCAGCAGAACAAGATCCTTAAGGTCATTCGCAAGAATTTGGTGAAGAAGTGCCTTGAGCTCTTCTTTGAGATTGCTGAGAACAAAGAAGATTATACCAAGTTCTACGAAGCCTTCTCCAAGAACCTGAAGCTTGGAATCCATGAGGATTCTACCAACAAGTCAAAGATTGCTGATTTGCTTCGATACCACTCAACCAAGAGTGGTGATGAGATGACCAGTTTGAAAGACTATGTGACCAGAATGAAGGAGGGTCAGAATGACATCTTCTACATCACTGGTGAGAGCAAGAAAGCAGTTGAGAACTCTCCTTTCCTCGAGAGGTTGAAGAAGAAGGGTTATGAAGTCCTTTACATGGTTGATGCCATTGATGAGTATGCTGTTGGTCAGTTGAAGGATTACGAGGGAAAGAAACTTGTATCTGCCACCAAGGAGGGATTGAAGTTGGAGGAAAGTGAGGATGAAAAGAAGAAGTTCGAGACATTGAAGGAGAAGTTTGAGGGTCTATGCAAGGTCATTAAGGAAGTGTTGGGTGACAGAGTTGAGAAGGTTGTTGTCTCTGAGCGTGTTGTTGAATCTCCCTGTGTTTTGGTTACTGGAGAGTATGGCTGGACTGCCAACATGGAGAGAATCATGAAGGCACAAGCTTTGAGGGATTCAAGCACGGCTGGATACATGGCCAGCAAGAAGACCATGGAGATCAACCCTGAAAACTCAATCATGGAGGAACTCAGGATGAGGGCTGATGCTGACAAGAATGACAAGTCTGTGAAGGATTTGGTTCTCCTGTTGTTTGAGACTGCTCTTCTTACATCTGGTTTCAGTCTCGAGGAGCCAACTACCTTCGGCAACAGAATCCACAGGATGTTGAAGTTGGGTTTGAGCATTGATGAAGAGGGTGCTGACACTGAAGCTGACCCAGAGATGCCTGAACTTGTTGAAGATGATGCCCAAGACAGCAAGATGGAGGAGGTCGACTAAGCCCTTGGTAGATTGCATAGAGTTTCTACTACTGGCACTTTCTCCTGAACAGAATTACTAGCGCTTTGTTTTCTATTTTGTTTTTGTTTTTTTTCCTATTTTTCCTTTTCTGCTTTAGGCTGTGATTTCCTTTTCTGCTTTAGGCTGTGAGTTTGAGGGTATACTTCTCTTTTTGGCTGCCCTGGATATTTTTTTTACATTACTTACCTGGTCTGCTTAATTTCCTACATAATTGTCTACATCTCTTTTTTTTTTTTTTTTTTTTTGGTATGTCCTGCATATTTTATCTATATGCTTTTTCCGAGTCTGGGTAGAAAAGAATTTTTCAAGTTCCCTAAAAAAAATGGTATAACTTCTTTAACTCAGATCCACAAAAATACAACGTATAGTCCTGCCTGCGACAGGGTTAGCACAACCACAGAAACTTTGCTTAAAGGTTGACGCCGAAATGCCGAGCTTCTTTTGCAGAAGAGGTGAACATGATTGAGGTGCACATGGTATTTTCTCCCGTAAGTATATGCACTAGGAAATGTAAATCAGAGAAGTCTCTCTCTGTAAGTTGTTGGGTAATGCGCTACAGAAAAGCTTTTCCCTTCTGGCGGAAGAGAGAAAATTGTTTGGAATTGCCACTCGACTGTTCTCTACGTGGCAGGGTTCGTGGAACCACAGAAGCTTTGCTTGCGGGTTGAACTTATTTAGCATAACTAGTCTAAGCAACTTGCATGGTCTTTTCTAATCAACAAATTATAAGCAACCCTAGCAGTGTTCTAGTCTCACTTGACCGCTTTCGTTTTATTTCCTGTAATGCATTACAATAGATAAATAACCTATCCTAACCTATCCAAAAGGCATTGTCTGAAATTTGTTTTGGAAGATAACCATGCAACATAATTTGTAACATATAGATGACAAAAACTGAATAGTTGAGAGTTGAGAAAAACAATGAAAGAATACAAGTAGTACTAGCTAAGATTAAGAGTTAAGATTTGGAAGATTTGGAAAGGTCAATTACTGAAAGGGAAACATGTGCCAGTAAAAAACAAAAATGAAGTAACCTATAGATTACAGCATATACAACAAGGAAAAGGTGAAGAAAGAATACCGTCTCCACCCAAGGATACTCTTTAACTACTATGACCTCTCAAGGCTACTATTGCGTGGGGAGTCTCTGCTAATGGAGTGTCCGTAAGTTCTTATACAGTGTTTTTCTCCCACAATCGCTCTGCTAGTGGAGTGTCCATAAGTTTCTACAGTGTTTAACCTTATGGACACTACATTAGCAGTGTAATTGTTGGAGATGATTCAAGATATTGAAGCTGGAGATGGCAAGCTTAAACAAGAAACGCTGTAACTAGTCCTCCGTGGTAGCTAGTCTCACAGGCTGCAAAATTGATTCTGCTGAGATTGGCCAGTCCAAGGAGAAAAGAGCGGTGGTGGGAGCCAAAAGCTCTCGGTTGGTATAAGATGACGTGTGCTATGTTTGCTGAGTCTAGTCTAGATATATGGTGTCAAGACTCTAGACACTGTTATGAAGCAGCAAATTGTACTCCGGCGCCCATCAAGATAACAAAATTGGGTATCCCACCCATATAAGGAGTGAAACTTGCTAGTACTCGTATTATTATTTTTGGTCTCATGGTCATCTATCAACATTGAGGCAGGGGCGGAGCCAAGAATCATGGTAAGGGGTGCAAAATTTATCGATAAGTTAATGAAATATTAACTAATATATAAACTAATAATTATTAATTTATCGTGCTTAATTAATAAACCCCAAAATTTTATAGGGTGCAAAAATGTAAAAATCATGGTAAGGGGTGGTTTGTTAAAAAAAATGTTAAAAAAAAAAAAAATTATTGGGCTTAAAATGGGTTTTGGAGCCAGCTGGGCAGGGATGCAAATACACACCCTTGCAATGGGCTGGCTCCGCCCTTGCATTGAGGGGTTTCCTTTTCCCACCGCATCTTATCATTAGCCAAGAAGGCCACCTAAACTAATGCAGCCTATTGTAGCAAGGATTGTAGATAGATATCACTCCTCACCTAAAGAAGCTGAGGTTAAGAACTTCTTTGGTGGTATTGTAGATAGATATCACTCATCCAAATTGGTCAAGGATTTGGGTCCTAGCAATGAAGATTTGGATAGAGGGAAAAGAACCCCTATACCCAAGAAAGAAGTTGTAAGAGTCTTGGTGACTTCGTGTGTTAATCTGGTCTAGCATGTTAATGGCTTATGCTTTCTCTGTCGGTTTTTTTTTTTTTTTTTTTTTAGCTTGTTTGCTGGGTTGGCTTGTAACTGACCTTGTTGCGCTTAGGCGCCGCTCATCTTGTTTTCTTTTTTTTTTCTACTAAAATTTTAACCTTTTTGAAAAAGAAAAAAAAAACACTAATGCAGCCTATTTGAAACGGTAATAAACCTCGCCAGGACATTCTACAGCTAGAATGTACACTGGTCTACCCTCATAAAATTCATAAACATCCTCAACCAACAAACATGCTTGTTTGGCTAAGGCATCTGCAGTATAACTATGAATATAGCGTATATATTGCTATAAAAAAAACACGCCATTTTCCAATTCTAAGCCAGCTCCCACGGAAGCTCACCCTTTTGCAAGCCTTGAATGCAACTCATCGAATCTGATCTTACGCAAATATTCTTCACATTCAATCTTTTGGCCAACATTAAGCCATAAATAATAGCGCAAACTTCAACATAAAAATTAGTCCTTCAGCCAATGCCAACACAAAGAGCATCAAGTACTCTTGAGTTGGCGTCTCTAAAACTTACACCAGCCCCAACTTGGCCCGGATTTCTAAGAGAAAAACCATCACAGCAAATCATGATTTCACCCTGTTCCATAGGAGACCAAAAGATCTCAACAGGAGTGGAGTTTTTGCAAGATCTATGTTGCACCTTAAAATAGTTCATGATGCGCCAATCTTCAAGAGTATTAAACATATGGCCTTTCATTCTGATAGAGTTATCACGGATTACCTGATAAACTCGTCCCTTAAAACCTAGCCAGTTGATAGCAGCACCTTCAAAAAAACGCTTTATTACGCATCTTCCATCATTCAGTGGAAATTGCAAGGTTAGCAACCAGCCATAAATTTTTGATCATCTTGCTACGCCCTTTTGCAGCCTTGTAAGAGGCCACCAGGTATTCCCTGTCGTAGATTAAAATTGGCAGCAACCCATGCACATATATGTTTAGAAAATCTGCAGTGCCAAACAATATGTCTAAGAGACTCAGAATCCTTTATGCACAAGCTACACCGAGTAAGCATCTCCCTGCCTGTCTTATTTATCACTTGATCTTCAGTGGCGCAACATTCTTTCCTACAAATTTTCCAATATTGCACAGCCAAAATAGGATGCACAACTGAACGAGAAAAAAACGCAGCAGTCGGCTGTTCCTCATAAGGCATTCTAATGGCAGTCTTTGCGGATTTGTATTCGTCTCCACCAACAATAATAGGTAGATTATCAATATCGCAGGTTAGCATCAAATCACGGGTTTTTGGTGGAATAACCTTAACCCCATCCACAATAAGATCACTTACCTTGGACTTAATATCATTCGGTCCCAAAGAAGTAATCCTAAGTTTTTTAGCAATCGAGAAATATCCACACCAATTATCAAAGAATAAGGAAGTAGTAGTGTCATTACCAATCTAATTATGGGGAAAATAGTGGATGCCAACTTGTAATCAATCAAATTACCATTGATTTTGAAGTACTTAGCCTTCAAAAATCTCGCCCAAACCTTGTTAGAGTCACGAAAAGTGACCCATAGCTTCATAAGCATGGCCTTATTCACCACGGCCAATCTTTTAATTCCTAAGCCACCCTCCCTTCGCGGACAACACAAGCTATCATAAAGCATCGTAAAGTACTTACGTTTTTCAGCATCACCAGACCATAGAAAATTTCTAATGGCTCTTTCAACTTGCATAATAATTTTACTAGGCCACTTGTAAACAACCATGAAATGTATAAGATACCTCGAAATCACTGAACAAATTAACACCAATCTAGCTTGAAAAGACAAAAGCTTACCCTTCCAGACGGCCAATTTGTCCATAATCTTCTCCAACACTTGTCTGACATGAATATGTCTCAATATACCAGGCTTCAATTGAATTCCCAAATATCTATCCGGAAAAATAGATCTCTCCATGCCCAAAAATTGGAGATAGCAATGGCACGGGAACTAGAGCCACCTCCATAGTAAAACTTGCTTTTGGTATGATTCACATATTGGCCAGAGGCCCTATGATACATACCAAGTATTTCGTTCAAATTGTGCAAACTATGTCAGTTGCCTTTGCGAAAAATCAGAATATCGTCAGCAAAAAGGATATGGGTTGGCGCCACTCCTTTTTTACTTACCATAGCATGCATACTTTTTCTAGCAAACACTTTGAAATATTGCGGCTTAAAACATCTTCAATAAGAACAAAAATCAATGATGAAAGAGGATCACCTTTCTGCAAACCTCTAGTGTTGCTAAAGAAACCTTCGGGACTTCCATTAATCAAAATAAAAATCCGCGCAGAATGAAGAATATTGAGAGTCCAATTGCACAAATTTTAAGAAAAGACATATCTTCTAAAAACTTATGTTACAAATTACCAACTAATCGTATCAAAATCTTGGGTTATATCCAATTTGAGGCCAACATTACCATGTTTCCTACTCACACCAATTTTATTAATCAGCTCAGACGCCAAAGCAATATTCTCATGAATGTTTCTCCCCTTCATGAAATCAACTTGTTCCTTATAAATCAACTTGTTAAGCATTGTCCCAAGTCTAGTAGCCAAAATATGAGTAATGATTTTCAAGAAAAAATTACTCAATCCAATTGGCCTATAATCCTTAATAGCATCAGAAGCATTGTTCTTTGGAATAAGCACATTGAAACTTGAATTAATGACATTTGGAATTTTTCACATCGCCCAACAATTTGTAATAACACTATACAAATCTCCGACAATAATATCCCAACACTACCTATAAAAGATACCCGAGAAACCATCCGGTCCAGGAGCAGAATCGGCTCCCAAGTCAAAAACAACTTCCTTAATTTCTTCCAAAGTTGGCATAGCATCCATGAACGCACTCTCCTCGGCCGAGATACACTCATGATCAATGTCAAACAATTTTGGATCAACATCCGCATCCACGCCATTGAAATTATCTTTGTAGTAATTGACAATATAATCATTAATTTCATCCTGCAAAAAACATAGTAGAGTTAGTGGAAAGCTTGAGTTCTGAGATTGTATTTTGTCTCCTTCGCATACGAATGCTATTGTGAAAAAATCTAGTGTTTTGATCACCATCTTCCAGACAAGTAGTTCTAGATTAATCTTAAGCATAACTGCCAATTCAGTTCTCACTTCCTCAACAGTTTTCTTAGCATCCATCACCTTAGTGAACTGCAACTCATCCGCTGGATCATAATCAAGAAGATCATTTTCAGGTTCAATCTTAAGTTCAAATTGCTTCAATTGATATTGCACATCACCATAAACTATTCTATTACTTAATTTCAAAGTCTCCTTCAAACTCTTTAATTTTCTAGCAAACACAAAAGGTGGAGCACCATCAAGCCTAAGTTGCCAACCGTCCTTAACCAACTTCAAAAAACCCGGGTGAGAAAGCCACATCTTCTGAATTCGAGAAGGAGCTCTAGCTGGCCATGGATTATCAAAAGCAAAGCCAAAGAGAGGGGAATGATCCGATGCAATCCTTGGGAGAGACTTGCACCACCAATTGTCATATTTATCTAACCAAGCATCATTAACAACGACCCTATCCATTTTAGAAATAATTCTACATTGTCCACTCTAATGATTAAATCAAGTGTACTTCTTACCAAAGGCATCAGCCTCCACCAAACCATTATCAGAAATTCAGCTTCTAAATTCATTCATATACACAGCCAAAGGAACCATACTCCATTCTTTTCATCCAAGCGCAAAATACAGTTAAAGTCACCAATCACCAACCAAGGAATAGATATAAAACCCAACCCCAATTGCTTCCAAAGTAACTTTATAGTAACTGGGTTAAAAGAGGCATGAACAACGGTAATAAAATTACCATCAAAGTCCAAAGAAATATATAGCTTGACTTGCACAAGATAAACTACCTGACCGAGCCAAAGAATTCTTCCACGAGACCCAAATATTACCTTTATTACCATCAACCTCATTATTAATAGCAGAAGGGAGGATATAGACCAGTATCTCAATATATTAGGGTTCATATTGGCATTGACATTCATGTAGGTATTCTGGAAAACACCACCTTATTCAACATTCACGAAACTTCTGTTTTTATATCCATCTTAATCTATTCACATGTGATTTGTTGACTCCGAATATTGATGTCCATAGTGCGACTATCTGAGTATATCTCGGTTTACTTATATATGAATTTTAGTACGCTTGAGTGCAAACTCGTGTACACCAATTGGATTCAAATCAGGGTAATTCCTCAAATAGCCAATGTGAGTATGCCAACTAAGGAGATTGTTTAGTGTCGTTCCTAAATTCTTCACAGGTAGCTGGGATTTGGAGTAAAGGTTTTATGGGTACACCTCTTGTAAACCCTCCCGAGACTATAACTCGGCCACTAGGGCCACTTAGGGGTTTAAAGGCTTGTTGCACATGCTAAGTGTAATCACGATACCTACGATAGTGAGTTAGAATTTTTATTTTCTAGATTATATTTTCTCGAGGACTAGCAAATAATTAGTTTGAGGGTATTTGATAGACACATTTTTGTGTCTAAATTGTCTCAATTTTATATAATTATTAGTGCTCAATTTTGTGCTCATTGTGGTTTTTTATGTGTAGGTGTTTTGGGGAAATAAACATGTGTAGAAAAATCGGCTCGAAAAAGTGTTAAAGCCACCCGGAAAATTACTAAAGACACCCCCCCAAGACAAGTGCTAAAGGGACTCCAAAGACTGATAGGGGGATTCCAGCTTCTTTATTTTCAAAAACAAATTTTGGCAAAAAAATATGTGCGGGCAGAATTAGGGTTTGATTTTTGGGCGGGTTTTAAAGAGATTCAATCGCCAAATTTGGTAGATTTGGACTTGAATGGACTAAAAAAAGATGGTATGGTTGTTTGATTCGGTAAAAATTGGCTAGATCATCGGCCTCGATAAAACATGGAAAAATGTTATTTCCGGGTTTGTTTTTGGTCTTATTTTGGGAAGTTAGGTGTTGATTAAGTGAATATATACTCTCTGGGACTCGTATCTTTTGGTTTTGGGAAGTTTAACACTAACAACCGCGTAAAGAAGTTGGCAGAGAAAAAAAATTCGAGACTTTCTGCCAAAGAAAATAGAGATATTTTTGTATATTTTTTCAAGTTATTTGGACCTTATGGCGTATAAATAAGGTGTTGGGAGGTCACAAAAGATATATCGAGAAGTTTGGAGCTAACAAAAGGATGGAGATCGAGAAATCAGAGCTGCAAAATTTTCTATGTTGTTGTTGCACCTCAAGAACATGAAGAACATTTGACTAAAGAAGATTGTCGCAGAGAACTGTCGTTTTAAGTGGTGCTCGTAATAGGCTTTTTGCAAATGAAATATAACAGCGAGTCTGTAACAGCAATATAGCGTTGCAAACTCATTGTATTGACTATATTCTCTCTCTCTTCACCTTTGTAAACACTTTCTGAGCTATGAATAAATATTTTCAGAGTCTTTTATAAATGAGGAGTTAGATCCCATTGCTGAGGCGACAAAGGAAACTGTTTTTTCAATAATTATGTGGTAATATCTATTTAATTAATTTGTGCAATTATTTTTATGACTATTTGCATTTAATCAAAATTGAAATAATGATTTTTTATTAACTAGTTGTGTTTTCTCTTTATGGTGGATGCTTAGCTTAGGGCTCTTGATGTTCCATGCTTGCGATTAACAACTAATTTTTTGAAAATCTAATATTATCCTTTAGAATCAATTGAATATATGGATTGTATGATAATTATTGATATTGGATCACATAGAAATTGGTAAATAGTGGTGTCTTAGACTCGGTATTATTTTATTCTTGTCATCTTTGTCTGAGTTTTCTATCTTTAGTATTAGAATTTAAGTCTGAATAATCCTTTACAAGTTTGAGATGAACGAACTTTTATTATCACTTTCTAGAACAAATAAAAATCACCTCACTTAGTTCATGTAATTAAACCTATATGCATGATTTAGTCTACCTAAAATAATGATGAAGCTTCGAAATTTTGTTATCTTTGTGTGGTTGAGACGGCTAGCTAGTAAATAAAATTCCGGGAAAATTATATTTGTCAGATTACGATATTCCAATTCTGTAATGGGACTCTAATATTGTTGTATTTTAGAATCCAAACACTTAACCAACCTACCTACTTGGCTTCATTTTCACTCAATTTTGTTGGCACCTACCTCGGACTGTTGTCCTCCATCCCCTCCGTTAAGCACGTCACAAAGTGCATAGGGGTTTCCTTTGCATAGAACACCCGAATGTGCCACTTTATCCGTTACCAAATTCTGTTCATGCAAAAATCATCCAAGAACTCATTTCTCTGAATGTGGCCGCTAAGTATAAACTCTTCATACTTATGCCATTTTGCATACCCGGACCAAAATTGCAAGTTTTCTTTGTCTAACTCGCTAAAGCAAAACTATTGAGTTGCACAGTCCATCCCCACAAATGTGGCTAACTATGTTTTGGACATAACATAGCTAACCCTTTAGCTGTCCATATGCCATGCCTTCAAGCCTAATAATGTCTCCAACTATTCCTTTGAACTGCATTGCTTGCTCTGCCTAGAAAGTGTGTGTCTTTCACTTGGCCATGAGTTCTACCCAACTCATGCTTGCTAATGATGTGATTTTTATCTTGTTGTATTGCTTACACTGTCGCTGCCCATCCGCCATCATGACATATTGCAATCCTCGAAGAGCAATATCACTACTACATCAACTAGGACCCTTGTCCTATGCTTTGCTTATTAGCTTTAAACTTGTCTTGTTACTGCATACGTTAGGCTAAGTATGCTACTGCAGCATCTCCCCATGAACTAGCTTTATATCGTAAATAAAGAGGCAAGACTTTATAAACGAAAACACCTGCATTCTTACATAACAAGACCATGTACCATTACATGATTGATCCACCGATCATTTTGAAAAGCTAAAACTTCATTAACAAAGCAACTTGCGTACACCAAAGCAAAGTATATACAAACTTGAAGACTCAAATAAAAGTATGTACAACCAAACTCTACACACAGAGTTTGCAACAACCAACAACTAAAGTTACATAAAACAAGCTCAGAAAATACCATGTTTTCTAGTACCAAGTGTTTCCAATGGAGATAGTAACACTACTGCTCGTTCTATCTTAGTTTCTACCTTTGTCGAAGTGAGCAACTTCGCTGCGTGGTCTCTTCCTTGAACCTTCACTTCGGCGTTCATGATTCTTGCTAGAATGACTCCCATAGTCATCCCCAACTGATGCATTGAGTTGTGCCTTGAGTGGACATCTTCTAGAGAAGTGTAAACCTTTGCAAATGAAACATCCCTTATACTTCCGGCTGAAGGGAATAGTTAATCTTCCTTTGGCTCATGCTTACGCTTACTGCCTACAGATTTTTCCTTTCTTTTGGCCTTACCTTCACATCTTTGCACATCTTCAGTTGTTGTGCAACTGGTAAGCTCTCTTACCGCCTGAACAACCATCTGGATACTCTGAATTTTGCGCCTCTTGAGTTCAGCAATGACCAACGAACTCGCGCCACTCATAAATTGGAACATCTAATCTTCTTCACTCATGCCACGTACTTCTTGCACCAATGCAAGGAAGTTTTCATCATAGGCATGTGGTGTACCCATCACTTTTAGCCTACGCAAACTATCTCTTGCGTACCAAGCACCATTGCTCGGCCAGAACTGACATCTCTGTCCATCTTTCATGTCATTTCATGACATAGGATTGGCATAACCAGCAGCTTCATCTTCTTGCAACATAGTTCTCCACCAAACCTTTGCATCACCACCAAGGTAATTGCCTGCGAGAGTTACCTTTTGTCCTTCCCCAGTTCCATTCGCCTCAATGTATGCCTCAACGTCGTACAAGAAATTCTCATTTTCTCTAGCATTTCTGGAACCAGCATAAACTCTTGGCTTGGAGACTCGATTAAAGCTTTCTCCATTCACCTTTGCCCCTGAAAACACGCCATCACTGATTAACTTGTGAATACTTGACATCTCATCTAACATTTACCTCGCATGGCTTGTTAGTATGATCTTCATTTCACTGAATTGCCCCTTCATTTCAGTCACTTCAGCATTGGTTTCGCAATTTAACAAGGTTACATCAGACACCTTGTCCTCGGCTGCACCAACCCTTTCGTCAAATTCTTTAACCCAATCTGATGTTCTTCCTTCAAGTAAATATAGCATGCCATTTTCTTCAGAAATAAGAGGAATATCAAGGCCATCAACACCCAAGTCAATGGTCATACTGCCAAGATCACCATATTAGTTTAATTGATCAAACGTACCTGGTAGTTCCTCGTCGATCATCATGCCATTAGAACTCATTTCTAATGCAGACTTTCTGAATACAATGCACCACTTACTTGTTCACCGGAAAATAGATTAAGATAGAAAGAAATACCAGTGTATTATCCAACAAATATACTTGAAATGTGTACCAAACACAGCTATGATACCCGAACTGTTACACCTTCAAACACCCCAGACAATTTTCTGCGAAAGTGTAACCCGGCAGCACAGTGGTTCTGTGAATAAATCTTCACCCACCTACACTTCAGCCTTATAAGTTTGCACCAATGCAAACAGCCAACTCTACTGATTTACGCAACGGAAGTCCTTAGCCTTCTTTATCTTCTCTAAACTCCTCAAATGCACCCCATAATGCATTCAAACATTGGCATACTTTGTCAACAATAATCATCCAACCAAGAACACTTGGAACATGACATAATAAACTCTTTTTATTGCATCAAAGGGAAGAAATACAAAACTTTCCCACTTAGGGACTTACACAAACTTGTTCACCTTGAACATAGCCTTAGCCTTACAAAAACTCTCTTATTTTGAGTCTCACACTCTCTTATGTAAGCCTGCTGAATTTTCCATGCCTTAGGACTATTTATACAGGAGCTTTACTTGGCCAAAAACGTGCACAACCGTTGTACATGCAAGGGACAACCATTTGTCCCGTGGAGCAGTTCCATAACCGCCACTAACTGTGTTATCTGGCCAGTTCTTTTCTAACTCGCGCCAATCGTCCAAAAAATGTTCTCTAGCAGTTAGGAACCTTCTCCTACGCTTATAAAATCCCTTTATAACTGTTCTCCTTTGTCTCGCGCCATTGGCATGCTTGTGAAGCTCATAACCAACTCATAACCGTCACCTGAGCCGTATTGCACATCTGTTGCGCTTTACTGTACTTAGCCTATGTATTGCGCCACCGTTGCGCTTTACTGAACTCTTCCATATTGCACAATTGTTGCATTACAATTATCTCGCCACTTCCTTAGTTCAATCTGGTTGTCCGGCGCCATATGCTTCACTTAACCAATTTGTTTGATAATAGGAATGCCACTCTTGCATTACTAGCTTATTCGCATTGTACAAGCTTTGGCCTTGCCTTGAACTAATGCATATGCCAAATCTTGGTATATTCTAACTTCTTGCATCATCATTGAGTTTGGGCCAACTCAATTCCATGGATATGTCTTGATGCTAACATCGCATGTTGCATCTGATAAATTTGGCCTCGTCTTGAATTTTCCTCAATGAAGCCTCGTTGTGTCGGCCAATAATCTTTATTACTTAGCCAAATGTTCTTACACTTTAGCGATACCTTTGAGCTTCACTGGCCCTGCGGGGTTATGCCATTATTAGCACTTGACAATCTATACAGTATACCGCTATTATGGCTTCGCATTGTGCTATTACGGCGGAGTATTGACTTGGCCTGCAATACTGTAACGCACAATCATTGTGCGTCACTTTCCAGGCATGTCATAGACCTCCCCCACCTAATCCGTTCAACGCCCTCGTTGAACGTGGCCTAGTATAAACACTATACTTGTCTTAACCTCGCTGTGTGCACTTTCAGAACCTTTTCTGAAATTCAGCAACCATTGTTGGCTTTCGCACCATGCCAACTTTCATGTTTTAGCATCAGAATCACTTAGCATCACTGCTTTGTCATTGATCTCATATACTTGAGCCACTTCTCGGCGTCGTGCACTACGCTTCAACTGCTACTCAAATCATGCATCAATACCTAAATGTAAATCTGAAATTCTTCTTAGCCAATTCTTTTTAGGCCTGAATTTCGCCTTGAATCATAATGCCTAAGTGTACGCACAGAATGATTCTCCTCCAACTGATCACTACGATCATTGACATAGTCTTTCACCTCCCGACTTTTCCTTTTGCATCTAACTCAACATGACAAGGACTTATAAACGACTTGGCTTCATTTTCACTCAATTTTGTTGGCACCTGCCTCAGACTGTTGTCCTCCATGCCCTTCGTTAAGCATGTCACAAAGTGCATATGGGTTTCCTTTGCATAGAACACACGAATCTGCCACTTAATGCATTGCCAAATTCTGTTCATGCAAAAATCATCCAAGAACTCATTTCTCTGAATGTGGCCGCTAAGTATAAACTTTTCATACTTATGCCATTTTGCATACCCGAACCAGAATTGAAAGTTTTCTTTGTCTAACTCGCTAAAGCAAAACTATTGAGTTGCATAGTCCATCTCCGTAACTGTGACTAACTATCTTTTGGATATAACATAGCTAACCCTTTAGCTGTCCATATGCCATGCCTTCAAAGCCAATAAGGTCTCCAACTATTCCTTAGAACTGCATTACTTGCCCTGCCTGGAAAGTGTGTGTCTTTTACTTGGCCATGAGTTTTACCCAACTCATGCTTGCTGATGATATGATTTCTATCTTGTTGTATTGCTTGCATTGTCGCTTCCCATCCTCCATCGTGCCATATTGCAATCCCCAAATAGAAATATCACTACTACATCAACTAGGACCCTTGTCTTATGCTTTGCTTATTAACTTTCAACTTGTCTTGCTACTGCATACGTTAGGCTAAGTATGCTACTGTAGCATCTCCGCATGAACTAGCTTTACATCGTAAATAAAGAGGCAAGACTTTATAAACGAAAACACCTTCATTCATTATTGCTCTTACATAACAAAACCATGTACCATTACATGATTGATCCACGATCATTTTGGAAAGTTAAAACTTCATTAACAAAGGAACCTGCTTACACCAAAGCAAAGTATATACAAACTTGAAGACTCAAATAAAAGTTTGTACAACCAAACGCTACACACAGAGTTTGCAACAACAAACAACTAAAGTTACATAAAACAAGCTTAGAAAACACTATGTTTTTTGGTACCAAGTGTTTCCAATGGATACAGTAACACTACTGCTCGTTCTAGCTTAGTTTCTACCTTTGTTGAAGTGAGCAACAACTTTGTTGTGTGGTCTCTTCCTTGAACCTTCACTTCGGACTTCACGATTCTTTCTAGAATGACTCTTATAGTCATCCCCAACTGATGCATTAAGTTGTGCCTTGAGTGGACATCTTCTAGCGAAGTGTAATCCTTTGAAAATGAAACATCACTTATACTTCCGGCTGAAGGGAATAGTTCATCTTCCTCTGGCTCATGCTTACGCTTACTGCCTACAGATTTTTCCTTTCCTTTGGCCTTACCTTCACAGCTTTGCATATTTTCAGTTATTGTGCAACTGGTAAGCTCTCTTACCGCCTGAACAACCATCTGGATACTCTGAATTTTGCGCCTCTTGAGTTCAGCAATGACCGACGAACTCGCGCCACTCAGAAATTAGAACATCATATCTTCTTCACTCATGCCACGTACTTCTTGCACCAATGCAAGAAAGTTTTCAGCATAGGCTTGTGGTGTACCCGTCAATTTTTGCCTACGCAAACTCTCTCTTGTGTACCAAGCACCATTGCTCGGTCAGAACTGACATCTCAGTCCATATTTCATGTCATTCCATGACATATGATTTGCATAACCAGTAGCTTCATCTTCTTGTAGCAAAGTTCTCCAAAAAACCTTTGCATCACCGCCAAGGTAATTGCCTGCGAGAGCTACCTTTTGTCCTTTTCCAGTTTAATTCGCCTCAAAGTATGCCTCAATGTCGTACAAGAAATTCTCAATTTCTCTAGCATTTATGGAACCATCGTAAACTCTTGGCTCGGAGACTCGATTAGAGCTTTTTTCATTCATTTTCACTACAAACATGCCATCACTGATTAACTTGTGAATACTTGCCATCTCATCTGACATTTACTTCACATGGCTTGTTAGTATGGTCTTCATGTCACTGAATTTCCTTTTCAATTCAGTCACTTCAACATTAGTTTCACAATTCAACAAGGTTGCATCAGACACCTTGTCCTCGACCGCACCTACCCTTTCGTCAAATTTTTTAAACCAATCTGATGTTCTTCCTTCGAGTAAATCTAGCCTGCCATTTTCTTCTGAAACAAGAGGAATATCAAGATCATCATCACCCAAGTCAATGGTCATACTGCCAAGATCATCATATTCCTCTAATTGATCAAACGTACCCGGTAGTTCTTCGTCGATCATTATGCCATTAGAACTCATTTCTAATGCAGACTTTATGAATACAATGCACCACTTACTTGTTTACCGGAAAATAGCTTAAGAGATAAAGAAATACCAGCGTATTATCCAACATATTCACTTGAACTGTGTACCAAACACAGCTTTGATACCCGAACTGTCACACCTTCAAAGACAACTTTCTGCGAAAGTGTAACCCGACAGCACAGTGGTTCTGTGAATAAACCTTCACCCACCTGCACTTCAGCCTTATAAGTTTGCACCAATGCAAACAGCCAACTCTACTAAGTTATGCAACGGAATTCCTTAGCCTTCTTTCTCATCTCTAAACTCCTCAAATGCACCCCATAATGCATTCAAACATTGCCATACTTTGTCAACAACAATCATCCAACCAAGAATACTTAGAACATGACACAATCAACTCTTTTTATTGCATCAAAGGGAAGAAATACAAAACTTGCCCACTTAGGGACTTACACAGACTTGTTCACCTTGAACCAAGCCTTAGCCTTATAAAAACTCTCCTATTTTGAGTCTCACACTCTCCAATGTAAGCCTGCCGAATTTTCCATGCCTTAGGACTATTTATACAATATCTTTACTTGGCCAAAACCTTGCACAACCATTGCACACACAAGGAAAAACCATCTGTCCCATGGAGCAGTTCCATAACCGCCACTAACTGTGTTATCTAGCCAGTTCTTTTCTAACTTGCGCCAATCATCCAACACATGTTCTCTAGCATTTAGGAACCTTCTCCCATGCTTATAAAATCCCTTTATAACCGTTCTCCTTTGTCTCGCGTCATTGGCATGCTTGTGAAGCTCGTAACCAACTCATAACCGTCACCTGAGCCGTATTGCACATCTGTTGCGCTTTACACGACTTGGCCTCTGTATTGCGCTTTATTGAACTCTTCCATATTGCACAATTGTTGCGTTATAATCATCTCGTTACTTGACAATAGCAATGCCACTCTTGCATTACTAGCTTGTTTGCACTGTCCAAGCTTTGGCCCTGCCTTGAACTAATGCATAAACCCATTCTTGGTCTATTCTACCTTCTTTCATCATCATTGAGTTTGGGACAACTCAATTCCATGGATATGCCTTAATGTTAACATCGTATGTTGCATCTGATAACTTTGGCCTCGCCTTGCCTTTCCCTCAATGAAGCCTCATTGTGTCGGCCAATAAGCTTGATTACTTAGCCAAATGTTCTTACGGTGTATTTCTACCTTTCCACTTCACTGGCCCTGCGGGGTTATGCCATTCTTAGCAATTGACAGTCTATACGGTATATCGTTATTATCGCTTCGCATTGTGACCGGTTGTCAGCCGACACAAATATAAATTACACTTTCTTACTACTCAAAATATTAATATAGAAAGGGCAAGAAAGGATCGATCCCACAGAGAGGTCTAGGTTGTCAAATTGTTATGGTTCCCTATAAATAACATCGGTAGTTTTGTGATTGTGTAAATAAAAATAAACGAAAAGCAAACAAAGTACGCAAATCAAGGATGTGAAAATATTGGATAAAGGTTTCATCCTCAATTGTAAACAAGTTTATGAATATATGAATAGAATTCGTATTTAATCTCACTATCATCAAAAGCCATAGAATACCTTATTGCAAGAATACTCCGTAATTTCCTAAGTCATCAACACACACATTAGGGCTGCGTATGTGAATTCTACCTAAAGAATAACCTAACGCCTTGCGCTAATCAAGTTCAATTCCTAGGAGCATTAAGTTTCAGAAATAGGCTAATCAATGCAATTGTAATACATTGCGCAAACAATTAGGACAAAGGTCAATTTCTACATATGACTACAAGGATGTATCACTACAACCTAGAATCATATCATGCTACTCGTATTCAAGGTTATCGCTCGATGAAAACCCTAAAATAGCTATAGATATGGATGTGAGTTCAATCAATTCTAGACTTAACTAAACAAACATTCAATCATATTGCAATACATCAATCATGCAATTATTATAACCCGTAGAAATCATACGATAATATTGAGAGAAAACTAATTCATAAGAATCATAACTTGTTTTCCAAAATCCAACTACATCTTTAACCAATAATAAATCAAGTACTTGTGTTTTTGGAAATCATCATAGAAAGTTTAGAAGAACCTATCATGTGAAACCCTAGAACAAAAGTAGAAGTCTCCCTCATGGAGATATCTAGGTTTGAGAAAAAGTTTTCTATTTATATGCTTCTCCCCAAAAGGATACTCTTTCCAAGTTTAGGTCAAATCTTCTCAAAACCCATCTCCAAGTGGTCCACCAAGCCCATGTGTGGAAAATAAGTCTCTGGAATTTTTGGGTTCAAAACGGGTCGACGGATTGCTGACGTCATCACCGGAATCCGGAATCCGACGCCGGAAAATCGTCTCCAGCCACCTGAACTTGCCTCCGCTCATCAAACTGTCACAGCAAGTGCACACTCCCCAGCAGCTCATCTCCATATCTCTCGCAATTCAAACAATCACAAAATACCATCTAAACCAATTCCTTGTTCTTGCGAAAACGCGCCCAAAAGCGTGACCCGTAGATCATATGTCCCATTGTCGACTCTTGCATCCAACACATACCCGCTTCGCGATTCACTGAAACATTACGATCCCCACTCTCGGTTCCGAAATCCGATAGCCGGAAGTAGTACCATCGGCTCACCATTCTCACTGCGTTTTCACACTATTTCTGCAGTTTGGAATTCTCATACAGTTTCTATTTCACGGCTCAGGCCATATCTTGACAATTCAGGCCACTTCTTGTTGTTCAGCTGCACTATTATCTCCTAGCCAATGAACCATTCAAGTCCTCAATAGTTGCACCCCTTATTAGCCATATAGCAGAATTGCAGCTTCACCATCATTATTTCCATTTCAGCGCCAGAAACCTATCTTGTGTTCAGACCTGCCCTGCACCTCTACATCAACACCAAGGCTATCCGACACCAAATCCTGGCACTCATTTCTCTATTGCTGCACATTACTCCAATATCTCATCGACTCAGCTCCTTGCATCTCATATCTTCATCTCTTCTTCACTGTTGCTTTCCTAACCAGTCGAGAATCCATTCGCAGAACTCACTGCAACAACAGCTTCACCTGCACCAGTCTCTGCTTTATACCCATTTCATTTGCACCATTAGTTCACTGCCTTTGCATAATGCAACAGCTTACTGGCCATAATTAACCATAGGAAACATAAGCAACCGCAAGCTTAACCTAACCCAGCCAAATCTCGGCTCAGGCCACTGCAATCCAACATCACAAGCCAGCTGCATCACTACACGGCAACCTCTTTTCCATCTCAGGTTCAAGCTTCAACAACATCATATCTTCATTTCCTGTCCAGCGTCACTCCCATCAGCAGCTCAATAGTAGCTCCATCTGCAGTTCAGCTGCCTTCTCAACCAGCCAGCATCATTCCCTTGAGCAACACCTGCAACATCAGTTCACAGCTTCTGTGTTGCAACTGCAATAACCTCCAGCTGTAGTTCAACTGCAATTCTTGCACTTGTTCATAGCCACTAGTTCCATGATAATCACCAGAAACATCCGAATGAACTTTCAGTAAACATCCTCTCGATCTTGTTACGACGGCTACTAGATTCACTTCATGCCTGCAAGACCAACTCCATTCTGCGTTTCAGCTCATAGCACCTTCCTCCAACCATGACTAACATCTTCACCAGCAGTTGACTCCTATAGACATACCCAGAACCCATGGCTAGAGCAGCAACAATGGGAAGACTGGTCACTCAGGCTTTTTTACAAGCACCTTGTGTGAATTGTGCTAGTGATCCAGAGATGAACTACACATTGATTTCTAAGACAGTTCTATCTCCTTCCCTGCGTAGCAATGTTTAAACAAACCATTTCATTCATAATCATTCATCAGCTCTGAATCTTCTTGATCTCTCCATTCTTTCACAACCAATCAATGGCAGTATTTCTTCTTGTTTGCCGGCCATTCTTTGTTGAACTAAACCCAGAACTTCCACAATTTCAATACCCTGAGCTTTGTATCCTTCTTATACTTGAATTCTGTCCAAACCCATCTTTCCTTTGCCTCTTAAATCAATCAAATTCCCTCAAAACATTCCCACGAGATGGAAAGTAACAGCATCAGTTCCCTTAATTTCCCGGCACAGAGATACAGCCAGAAAAACCCCCGAGCTTGGCTTCAGATGAGACTCTCAAATCCCCCTCTCTATTGTTCTCATTTGAGAACCATTGCCGTGAATCACTCTCGAAATGACTAGAAATCAAGACCGAAGTTTGTGTCTTGGTGTAATCTCGACTAGTTAGTGAATTGGGTTGTTATTAGCACCGGTGTTAGGATAGGGGCTGCCCTTCACGATTCCAAAGCCGCGTTTCGTGGAACCGACGGGCTTAATCATTGATTTTGCTCGTAACCTTCTCATACAACGTCGGAATGACCTCATTCCTTCGCCACCGGTTTTGTCCTCTCGTTCCTGTTCAACATGATGAGAAGAAATCCAATATTTGAGCGAGTTCCACTTCTTTTTGCTTTAATAGCTCCAAAACACCTATGAAACTCAAAATCACACATAAGATACATAATTTACACGACAATAGCAAAGAAAGCATAAATACTAGATATAAAATTAGGTGTTTTACAACACCTATCAGATTCCCCCACACTTAGACTTTGCTAGTCCTCGAGCAAATCAATCTTATTCTAAAGAATACATACAACTCCGTATCGTCGAGGCTACGGTCACTTTTAGCATAAATAACAAGCCTTTAAACCCCTAGGTGTCCCTAGTGGACGAGTTATAGTCTCGTGAGGGTTTACTAGAGATATACCCACAAAACCTATTTTTCCAACTTACTAGTTCTCCGTAAAGATAGCATCCAACGCGCTAAGAAGACACGAAATTTCCGCACACTAGTCATAAGAAGTTAGACACATAAATGAACACAATCTCATTCTTAAAAGTTGAGAGAGAAATAACCATCCCTTCTCGAAAGAAATTCGGGTTCGGAGTGATCGAAAGTCTCGACTCGCCTCACAAGAAAGGGTTTTATGATATTGCTCTCAATAATAAACAGCTTTTTATGGGTCACACATGTGTCCAGGTTGGAATGAAGAGAGAATCCTGCGACACGTTGAATGGTAGGAAGGTAAAAACCCTCCGAAATATTTTGAAAACCCACATCTTTTAATATTTTTTGAAAACCCATTTTTCTGACGATCTCTTCGAAAGGAAATCAACCATTTAACGAAGGTGGGAATATGATTACTTACCTCGTTATCCGTTCGACGTGCAGCTAGCACCACTCTCACAGCATCCATAGAAACGTCTTCGGTCTTCTATCGGTGTCTTCATCTTCGTCTTCGGTCTTCAACTCTTGATGATAACTCTTGAACCTCGTAGAATCTTGACAATATGATTCTTTCCCTCAAATTCCTTGTCGCTTGAAACTTCATTATAAATATTCCTTCTTTCCATTGGCTTTATTGAAAGAATACAAAACTAAAAACAAACTATACAAACCCAAAATATGATACAATGAATTTTTCTTGACTCTTTTTTTTTCTTTTTTTTTTTTTTTTTTTTTTTTTTTTTTTTTTATTTTTTTTTTTTTTTGATTTTTTTTTCTTTTTTATATATTTTTTTTCTTTAATTTTTTTATGAGACAAGAAAAATAAATACAAAATAAAAACAAAACAAAACAAAATAATAAAAAACTATTAACGAAACTAAAAATTTTCTCTTGTCTTTTTTTTTTTCTCTTTTTTTTTTTTTCCTTAATTTTCGTTTTTTTTTTTTTTATTTATTTCTTAATTTTTTATTTTTTTTTTGAGACAAGAGAAATAAACACAACTGAAAATAAAATAAGTACAAATGGCCATGGTGTAAGTACTTTACCGCTTGATTCTTCACAACTTATATGTCTTGATATCATAGACTTCTCGAACTCTCATCTTGATAATATTCGCTCTCGTACATAAAGTCCGAAATCAAGCCAATTTGCATTGTTGCTTGTAAACCTTGAACGTCTTCAACTTTCCTTCGAATTTGTGATGCTCCTCTTGTTGATGATGATGGTGTTTCTATGGACCTGTTGGTGTAGAGAGAGATAAGGTGGATGGTGCTAACTGCGAACAAGATTACAAGTGGTATGTAAGTTAGCAATTCGATGTCACCAACATGATTGACAAAATAGCACTCAAGAGATCAAAATAGTGCTTCTATGGTGGGAGGTTGGGCAGCTCACCATTCTGCCCGGAATTTACGTACGGTGACACACACTCTAAAAGCACAAATTAGACAGGTACAAAGAATTGAAGGTTGATGCCTCACATTATGTAACATGGGTAGTCTCCACTATAAGGGATCACTGTTCTAATACCGAATTCAGTCTGCACCTTATTTGCCACTGGCATGGTTAAATCCAACTTTAACTCTCATACAAGTAAGAAACCCGATCATGTTCTCTGTAATCTCTAAGTTCAGTCACTATTATGAGATTCTCGATGTAATCTTAGCGACATGTATACTATGTGACTCTAAACTAACTACAAGTTGAGTTTTATTCAAATATATACAAAAAAAAATTGAAAATTTTGACTCAAAAAGACTAAAAACTCTATATGCAAAAGACTCCCCCACACTTAAACTTCACACTGTCCTCAATGTGTAAAACCGAAAATTCTGAATTCTGACGTAACAGCAGATAAAACGCAAAAACTGTACAAATTGGTAAGGAATTTCGAAAAACTCCATTTCCCAAAAGTTGTTCATCTACGTGTTTTCTACAAAGTGTCAAAAGGTCACAGTGTTTCGATAAACGGTCTGACAGTTATGGTCTCTGGACTGAACTACGCGCAGTCTGAATTTTTCTGACGAAAAGGTATTCATCATAATTCTCTTCTAAGATAGATTCCGGACGCAATGAAATTAAACATGGGGATGCAAATATGATATGAAAACTATAAAAATAAATAAAAGGGACTAAAATACAAAACCTATGGGTTGCCTCCCATTTAGCGCTTGGTTTAAAGTCGTCAGCCCGACTCTTTTGTTATCGTCCATATACCAACAATCTGAAAAGTTGAGGATCCTTCCATAGAACCTGTTTTTCAAACACTAGCTTCACACAAATATTAGTACAATAAAGCAAAAGTGAAGCTATGAACCGATAAAAGCTTCCCCCCCACACTTATTCTTGTCCACACTTTGAAGTGTATAAAGAATATAGAAGTCGGGTACTTCCACGATTTCTTGTTCCAAAACCTGCATAGTATGAGAATCAAGTATCTCTAATGGCGGAAAACGAGAAACAAAGTCATTCAACAATATTCTCGAAGCACATACATTCAAACCAATAAGAGGTAAGGAGAAGAAACAATAGGCAACGGATTAGACAAACCTTGCACAATCTCTTTTATCACGGAATCCTCTTCATCCTTGAAAAACTCAAGTGAATAATTCACCTCTTTTATATCATGGTCCTCTATTAAACCTTGCAACCATTCTTCGTCCGTTTCTGCCGTAACCAAAGTTTCGACATAAACATCATCATTACAATCATATGCAAGCTCAATTGGGTCTTCCACAATATTGGTCATACCGGTCTCATTCTCAACATATTCCTCCTTGTTGTAAGGCACATACTCTTTTGCGGATCCAAATTTTATTATAAGAAACTTTTTTAGAACACTCGAAAATGCATCCTCCTCAAGCTCCGCCCTTTGAATAGGCTCTTGATCATTATTAAGATCAATGCTCGAGTAATCTACACAAGTGTCGACATATTCCTCTTCGTCTTCATCTTGATCCCAAAAAGACTCCTCGGAGATGTCACCATGAGTTGTTTCAAGCAATATATTATAATCACCATCACTATCATAGTCAACATAAGATGGGTCCTCGCTTAATTTAGTGTTGTTAATCTCGAACTCATCCTTTTGAATAGGTGAATGATCATTATTACGATCAAGAGTTGAGTTAACTACACAATTATCCACGAAAGTCCCCAAAGGTTCGCCTTTTTCAACATAATTATTCATTTCCTCCTTGTACTCTTCAATGCCTTGTCTTAAAGTGGAAACACCTTTTTGAAGCTCTTGGAGTGTTCCATCCAAATTACGAATATAGTGTTCCATTTGTTGGTAAAGCTCATTCGACAAAGAAAAAGTAGAATTACTTACTTCAGTATTGTTAGGCCAATTATATTCCCTTTGAATGGGTGGATGATCATAACTACGATCAGAAATTGGGCCAAACACACTATGAGCACATTCGGTCGATGAAACTGGTTCCACGCTGGGTTGTCCACAAACTGACTCCATGCTGGCCATAAATTGTTGCATTTCATCTACCAAACTAGAGGAAAAATTGATAGGAGTACAACTAGTCTCCCCTCCTTGTGGTTGCTCACTTACATACCCACCGTAAGAAGGTTGGAATGTATGAGAACAACTAAAAGGGTACGTGGAATATTGACCATAACCAAAGGATTGGTTTTGATTGTATTCCCCATAAGGGTGATAATTTTCATGTTGTTGAGGTTGAAAGCCGTATTGATTGCTCCAATATGCTCCGTCCATAGAAATTGGTACCTGAAACGAGATTCTCAAAACTCGAATAAGAACCAAGAAATAAGAAAAAGTAAAACAAAACTAAATACAAAAATAAGAAACCAAAAACAATTAACAACCGTTGCCTCCCAGGCAGCGGCGCCAAAATTTGACCGGTTGTCAACCGACACAAATATAAATTACACTTTCTTACTACTCAAAATATAAATATAGCAAGGGCAAGAAAGGATCGATCCCACAGAGAGGTCTAGGTTGTCAAATTGTTATGGTTCCCTATAAATAACATCGGTAGTTTTGTGATTGTGTAAATAAAAATAAACGAAAAGCAAACAAAGTACGCAAATCAAGGATGTGAAAATATTGGATAAAGGTTTCATCCTCAATTGTAAACAAGTTTATGAATATATGAATAGAATTCGTATTTAATCTCACTATCATCAAAAGCCATAGAATACCTTATTGCAAGAATACTCCGTAATTTCCTAAGTCATCAACACACACATTAGGGCTGCGTATGTGAATTCTACCTAAAGAATAACCTAACGCCTTGCGCTAATCAAGTTCAATTCCTAGGAGCATTAAGTTTCAGAAATAGGCTAATCAATGCAATTGTAATACATTGCGCAAACAATTCGGACAAAGGTCAATTTCTACATATGACTACAAGGATGTATCACTACAACCTAGAATCATATCATGCTACTCGTATTCAAGGTTATCGCTCGATGAAAACCCTAAAATAGCTATAGATATGGATGTGAGTTCAATCAATTCTAGACTTAACTAAACAAACATTCAATCATATTGCAATACATCAATCATGCAATTATTATAACCCGTAGAAATCATACGATAATATTGAGAGAAAACTAATTCATAAGAATCATAACTTGTTTTCCAAAATCCAACTACATCTTTAACCAATAATAAATCAAGTACTTGTGTTTTTGGAAATCATCATAGAAAGTTTAGAAGAACCTATCATGTGAAACCCTAGAACAAAAGTAGAAGTCTCCCTCATGGAGATATCTAGGTTTGAGAAAAAGTTTTCTATTTATATGCTTCTCCCCAAAAGGATACTCTTTCCAAGTTTAGGTCAAATCTTCTCAAAACCCATCTCCAAGTGGTCCACCAAGCCCATGTGTGGAAAATAAGTCTCTGGAATTTTTGGGTTCAAAACGGGTCGACGGATTGCTGACGTCATCACCGGAATCCGGAATCCGACGCCGGAAAATCGTCTCCAGCCACCTGAACTTGCCTCCGGCTACTGAAACTGTCACCAGCAAGTGCACACTCCCAGCAGCTCATCTCCATATCTCTGCAATTCAAACAATCACAAAATACCATCTAAACCAATTCCTTGTTCTTGCGAAAACGCGCCCAAAAGCGTAACCCGTAGATCATATGTCCGGCCGTCGACTCTTGCATCCAACACATACCCGCTTCGCGATTCACTGAAACATTACGATCCCCACTCTCGGTTCCGAAATCCGATAGCCGGAAGTAGTACCATCGGCTCACCATTCTCACTGCGTTTTTGCACTATTTCTGCAGTTTGGAATTCTCATACAGTTTCTATTTCACGGCTCAGGCCATATCTTGACAATTCAGGCCACTTCTTGTTGTTCAGCTGCACTATTATCTCCTAGCAAATGAACCATTCAAGTCCTCAATAGCTGCACCCCTTATTAGCCATATAGCAGAATTGCAACTTCACCATCATTATTTCCATTTCAGCGCCAGAAACCTATCTTGTGTTCAGACCTGCCCTGCACCTCTACATCAACACCAAGGCTATCCGACACCAAATCCTGGCACTCATTTCTCTACTGCTGCACATTACTCCAATATCTCATCGACTCAGCTCCTTGCATCTCATATCTTCATCTCTTCTTCACTGTTGCTTTCCTAACCAGTCGAGAATCCATTCGCCGAACTCACTGCAACAACAGCTTCACCTGCACCAGTCTCTGCTTTATACCCATTTCATTTGCACCATTAGTTCACTGCCTTTGCATAATGCAACAGCTTACTGGCCATAATTAACCATAGGAAACATAAGCAACAGCAAGCTTAACCTAACCCAGCCAAATCTCGGCTCAGGCCACTGCAATCCAACATCACAAGCCAGCTGCATCACTACACGGCAACCTCTTTTCCATCTCAGGTTCAAGCTTCAACAACATCATATCTTCATTTCCTGTCCAGCGTCACTCCCATCAGCAGCTCAATAGTAGCTCCATCTGCAGTTCAGCTGCCTTCTCAACTAGCCAGCATCATTCCCTTGAGCAACACCTGCAACATCAGTTCACAGCTTCTGTGTTGCAACTGCAATAACCTCCAGCTCTAGTTCAACTGCAATTCTTGCACTTGTTCATAGCCACTAGTTCCATGATAATCACCAGAAACATCCGAATGAACTTTCAGTAAACATCCTCTCGATCTTGTTACGACGGCTACTAGATTCACTTCATCCCTGCAAGACCAACTCCATTCTGCGTTTCAGCTCATAGCACCTTCCTCCAACCATGACTAACATCTTCACCAGCAGTTGACTCCTATAGACATACCCAGAACCCATGGCTAGAGCAGCAACAATGGGAAGACTGGTCACTCAGGCTTTTTACAAGCACCTTGTGTGAATTGTGCTAGTGATTCGGAGATGAACTACACATTGATTTCTAAGACAGTTCTATCTCCTTCCCTGCGTAGCAATGTTTAAACAAACCATTTCATTCATAATCATTCATCAGCTCTAAATCTTCTTGATCTCTCCATTCTTTCACAACCAATCAATGGCAGTATTTCTTCTTGTTTGCCGGCCATTCTTTGTTGAACTAAACCCAGAACTTCCACAATTTCAATACCCTGAGCTTTGTATCCTTCTTATACTTGAATTCTGTCCAAACCCATCTTTCCTTTGCCTCTTAAATCAATCAAATTCCCTCAAAACATTCCCACGAGATGGAAAGTAACAGCATCAGTTCCCTTAATTTCCCGGCACAGAGATACACCTTAGGAAAAACCCCGAGCTTGGCCGAGATGAGACTCTCAAATCCCCTCTCTATTGTTCTCATTTGAGAACCATTGCCGCCGTGAATCACTCGAAACGACTAGAAATCAAGATCGAAGTTTGTGTCTTCGGTGTAATCTCGACTAGTTAGTGAATTGGGTTGTTATTAGCACCCGGTGTTAGGATAGGGCAGCCCTTCACGATTCCAAAGCGCCGCGTTTGTGGAACCGACGGGCTTAATCATTGATTTTGCTCGTAACCTTCTCATACAACGTCTAATGACCTCATTCCTTCGCCATTTGGTTTTGTCCTCTCGTTACTGTTCAACATGATGAGAAGAAATCCAATATTTGAGCGAGTTCCACTTCTTTTTGCTTTAATAGCTCCAAAACACCTATGAAACTCAAAATCACACATAAGATACATAATTTACACGACAATAGCAAAGAAAGCATAAATACTAGATATAAAATTAGGTGTTTTACAACACCTATCACATTGCGCCATTACGGCGGAGTACTGACTTGGCATGCAACACCGTAACGCACAATCATTATGCATCACTTGCCACACACGTCATACTATCCTACTAGCGAGCCTCATGAGGAACCTAGCCAAGGGAGCCGAAGCGAATAAGGGGGTTGAAATTATGTCGCAAGGGGGGGCAAGCAAACTATACCTTCCATGTCAAATTTTGCAATATTGCGCCATTGGGGAATCGAACCTGGGACCTCCTGGAGCGCATCAACTTCTTATAAACTTGTTTATAATAGAATAACTCAACTACTCGGGGATTTGGTTCTTTACACGGTGATTTCGGATTTCGAGGTGAGTTCGTACCAATTACATGTTAATTTAGTTCCTTGAAATATTTATATAGGAAATGAAGGGTTCAAAATTGTTTGTACCCGAATTCTGGTGTACCCTCTGTACCCTCGAATAGAAATTTGCATACTTCTTGCCTTATTAACAATTACTAACTCTATATATAAATATATTCTTTCTATATTTCTCCATGTTAAATAAGGTAAGAGAATCAAAACTACTCGTTGATTCTTACCATATCTACTATTTGGCTCGAGACATTTGAGATGCCAGTTTTTTCTCTGTTCTTATTAACAATTTAGTTCCACTGATACCAATTTTTTCATTTTTAATAACAGAAACCACTGTTTGAACAATTATTCAAAATCAAAATGACAATCATATAGATGTTGAATTAGGTTTTCGGCTCTGTTATTGATCCAAAGTTGTACATTACGTAACTATGGGTAGTTTGACCATTTGTATTAGAAGAATATGATCACTTTCCATATTCGTTCTTTAGGCTTGGAGAATTATTCTTGATGAATAATGATCCTAAGGAAAAAAATTTGGTAAGAGTGACATCACTGAGGGCAATACTATGTTTTTTTATGAGATTAGATTTTTGTTCATTCACAAGATTAGTCACAAATCAAAATACAGATACATGCAAGTCTGGTCTATTAAATAACAAAAATTATGTTCAAAATTGTATGGAACATGGTTTGATAATGATTACCTGCCATCATATGTGCTAATTGTTTTCTAATCTCAATACAATGCCAATCAACTTCCATTACGATGAACTAAGACCAGAGAGTACCTCGCTAGTCATCCTACCATTGTTTTAAGATTATGAAATACAAAGTTTCCATTCAGTTTAGCTTCAACAAAACAAAACAAAAAAAACAAATCGGTAGGGTTTTCATTCTGTTACGTTGTTACCTTATTTGCTAAGGAAGAAATATAGAAAGAACATATAGAGTTAGTATACGTTAATAAGGCAAGGCAAATGTCAGAATTTTACTCGCGGGCACATAGGGTACACCATGGTTTGGGCACATACGATCTGGACCTGCAATGGAGGGAGTGCCACCAGAGATATGAAGACAAAACCATTTTTTTTCTTCCCAATCAAAAACATTGTTTTTCTATTGTGATAGTAAAATATCTGGGTGCCACGCGGAGTAATATCAGAACGCGGGTATGATATGAATACAATATCGAGAAACACAAAATAAAAGCTTAAAAAAAGTTACTACACCAATTTCGAGATATCTACCACTCTCATCAGAGCAAACCACATGGAAAGCATCATGAGAAAATCAGCGGATAAGTTTGAATTAAGAGAAAGAGCACTAAATGTGAATGACGGACGTGCAGGGTTATGTTTGTCAGGGGCAAGTAGGAAGTAAGGACAAATCTGAAGGCGAACCTCGAAGATCAGGCGATCCATCTTGAGTAAATGCAAATACCTGAAGCTATGGAGCATAATCGAACAAGAGAATAATCGAACTTGAGGAAAGGTAACCAAATAATAGCAAGCATTCATGCGAATGAGAATAGCTCGGATAAGTCTGCCACGTAGTAATTAAGGTTTATTAAGTAGGATGTTCTAGGATATAGCAAAGTTCAATGTTTAGACACTTTGCTTATAATTGAAGAGCGTGCCTCAGAACAAATGAATAAGTTTGGAGAGAGCAAATGCTACATTAAGATTTTGTTGAGAGTATAAATATTTTCTTTCCTTTTTGTAACAAGTTCTTCACCATTAATAAAATTTAAGATTCAAAGTTAATGTAGGTAATAATAAGGAACCACTATAATTCTTGAGTTTATTTAATTACTTTCTCATGTCTTGTATGTGAAAACTTAGTGCAACATTTACTTCTCGGGTTTTACGAGTGGCCCTATGGTCCATACCTATTTTATTGTGTAGCTAGAAAAATAGTCTAAAGGTGAAAAAGTGATAGCAAACAATAGTAGTATACATGCCACAGAAGGAGCATCGTCAGGGATATTTCACTTTAGACCGCGAGAAAGCAAGTTGTATGCCAAAGATGCAATCCAAAAAACCCCTTCACAGTTGGTTGTTCCTTTATCAATCTTGTTTGTTGAGTCAGGATATTTTCATGAAGCCATCCTACACTGGTGCACTATTTTTTTCTTGCTCGATTACATTGGTGGACTGTGCACGATGCACATCTTATGAAATTCAAGATAACAAAATTGGGTATCCCATATCGGAAATACAGGTAACTACTAACGGTTTATTTGATTGTTTTGGTCGGATGAATATCAATATTCGGTTCCTTTAGGGCAACTCCAGTGGGACTAATCTAATTTGATGGTTTGCTTGTCCAAGTGAACGGGCGAACTAAATTTTGGGCAGTGCAAAACAGGTAAACGGATGGATAAATTTAATTGTGCATCCTTTTAATTTTTGTTATGATTTTGTAGGACCAGTTTAATAAACCAAATTATAAAAAACAATAATGGAGCCGATTTTTAAGTATTTTTATTAAATTCGAATATATATATAATCTAGTTCAACTAATATTTATGGTTTTAATAGTTTATTTACCAAGTCAAGTTGGACTGTCGGCTCAAGTTGAGGTGCCCCGTCTTAGGTTGGGACGATCATCTTAGTTTGATATGTTCATCCCAAGTTGAGATGCACTGTTTAACTTGAGACGGGATGGAAAAACCCTCATATTTGACGATTTGTCCATCTTTTTATATGTTTGCCAGTCCAGTTGTGGGACTAAATGAACTATTTTTTGGGGAACAGCCTTTTTTTGGGGGGGCCATTATTTTATTTTGGGTAAGATATTAGAAGTAAATCTAGGTCACCCCTTATATAGATATTTATGATAATACCTAAATTGCCATCTGAGTATTTTTGGTTAATGATTAGTTAGTGTTAATATTAGTTGGTGTGATTAGTGAAATGATTTTGAATAAAGATTTGAGATTAAAAAATAATATTTTTAAAAAAGAAGTAGAAATGTTGAGAGAGAAAAGTTAGAGAAGATGAAGAAGAAAAACATGGAAAATATTCTATTTTTTTTTTAGTTCACTAAGCTAGACTATTCAAGTGATGAATTATTTCTTAGATGGTGAATGTATTCTTCCCCAAAGCCAATCTCAAGATGAAAACGATGTAGTTTACCAACCACAACCGGAGGAAGACTATTTTGGTCCAAATTTTCAAAAAAATGTGAATTTTTTAAGTAGATTTGGGCTTGTTCGTTTACCTTGTGTGAAGAACATGTAACCGAACTCATCTGAAAGTGTAGTTCGGTTATTTTTTCTAAACACGCGGAGTTCTCGAACTCTCCAATAATGGAGGTTTTGAAGTTCGGTTAACGGACATGTTCTAGAACTTTGTAAATAGGATTACAGTGTTATGTTCAGTTTGGCCGAAATGTAACCGAACTTTAGGGTCTATAAGTTCGGTTAGTTTGCAACCAATAGCTAACCGAACTTATAAAATAAGATTGCACATTAGTGTACAAAGTTCGGTTGTTTCGCAAACTTCATACCAACCAATATCTAACAGAACTACACACAATTAGTTAAGAGTTCGGTTTGTCAAGGTTTTTTGCGAACAAACCGAACATAGTGGTACAAGTTCGGTTAAACTGGAACTCAACATAGTGGGAAAAATAGCACAGTTCGGTTACATTGGATTTTATTTTTTATTTATTTTTTATTCTTTTGTAATATTGGTAAAGTTCGGTTAGAAAATAGTTTTAGCCTTCTTTGCGAACCAACAGAACTCTGAGTGGACAAAGTTCGGTTAAATCAAAAATCAACATAGTGGGAAAAATAGCAC